>JAAGEH010000018.1:71972157-71987637 GCA_011751065.1 Lasiurus cinereus
AGAGAGAGAGAGAGAGAGAGAGAGAGAGAGAGAGAGAGAGAGAGAGAACACACAGTACAGGAAAAATATCCATCTGGTTTTGGTTTCAGATCAGAGATATTTTTTGGATGCTTATCAAAGAATCCAGTGAAAGAGTAAGGAGAACGGGTAAAGACTAAACCTCTCCGCTTGTCAGAGAGTTTTGTTTTGATCTTTATAGCACTTAAAGTGAGTGTTAGCAGTTTGTCTACACTCTCTAAAACCAACAACATATTAGAGTGCTGAAAGAATAATAATATAGCTTGTACTTCTTATTTAAAGATTTCCACAATTGAGCTATAGGAATAGAAAGGTGCTGAAGTGAACTGTGAGTATGAGCTCGAGTGGGGGATAGAGGAGGTGATCTCAGTATATTACTATAAAGGGCAAGTAAGTGATCAATGCAACCATTTCTGGAGCTTGTATCCCAAGGTGCCTCACAAGCATCTTTGAAATTCGACTCCGATTTTGTCAAATATTCAGTGGTAGAGGATGCAATGAGATTCCATCTACCTAAACCCTGGTCTTCTGGTCTACCAAACTAATTTTGAATGCTGTAGAGAGGAACTTTAGTTTCTTAGTCAAATGGCACAGAGCCAATTAAAATTAATATTCAGTCTACTTCAAAGAGATCTGGCTCAACTCCAACAATGATAACTGACCAGATATAGCCATCATGCTTTTATGACTTATTTGTTTTTGCTTAGCTTTTTAGAATAAATTTGATTGACATATAATTTACATATACTTTGCTTTATTGAGGTATAGTTTATATATATTCTGTTTTAAAATTCAGTAAATAAAAAATTTTTTTTTTCCCATATTGTTCTGGACAAAGTTTTGGAACTAAATGTCAAAGTTATATTTTCCTGATTATTGGTATTTTGAGAGAGTGGGTTTTCTTTTAAATCTTTATTCCTCTGTTGTCTTAACTGCAAAAACAACTGTTCATTTGAAATTAGTATCTTAATAAATATCATTAACATCTACATGTATTTTGTAAGCCCTTGAGGTATTGTGTGTGAGGTACATGTATTTATTCTATACAAATATGTAATTCTTATCCCCCTCTCTCCCTCATTCCTACTTCCATCCAAATAGCTTTTAGATCTGTCCATTTTTTTTCTGAAATGTCTTACTCTCAACATTTTCTTTTTGTCTTTTCTTTGAACACTCTTTCCAGGCATCATTTCTTTTTTATCCAATTTAAGTAAGCCATTCTAAATAACCCATCCTCTGGTCAGATTAATCTTCCTAAAGCACAATTGATATTGTCTCTCTTTTGCTCACAAGTCATCCATGGCTCCCTTTTGTCTTTTAAATCAAGCTCAGTCTTCTAACTCTGCTTTTGGTCTCCTCTATGGTCAGGCACGGTACATCTACTGCTTCCAGTCCTACCTTGCACTCATCTCTTGTGCTGACCCATTATTCCAGCTATCTTCATTTTCCTAGGACTTGGTCATTGGTACCTTTACATCTTGCTTTTAATGTCATGGCTGCCCCACCTCCCTAGAAAAATACTGTCAACCTTTTGATCCTCACATCGGCTCCTTTTTAAAGATTTACCTTACAACTCCTGTGTAAATTTACATCTGCAATTTTTTAAAATAAATCTTTTTTTTAAAATACATTTTATTGATTTTTTTTTTTTTACAGAGAGGAAGGGAGAGGGATAGAGAGTTAGAAACATCTATGAGAGAGATACATTGATCAGCTGCCTCCTGCACCATCCCCACTGGGTATTTGCCCCCAACCAAGTTATATGTCCTCGACCGGAATCAAACCTGGGATCATTGAGTCCACAGGCTGATGCTCTATCCACTGAGCCAAACTGGCTAGGGCAAAATAAATCTTTATTGTTCAGATTATTACAATTGTTCTTCTTTTTGCCCGCATAGCTCCCCTCCACCTGGCTCCCACCCTACCCTTTACCTTTACTCGCCCCCTCCCCTCCACTGTCCTCATACATAGGTATATGATTTTTGTCCAGTCTCTTCCCGGACCCCCCTTCTCCCTCCCCCCCGCCCCCGAGAACTGTCAGTCCACTCCCTTTCTATGCCCCTGATTCTATTATGTTCACCAGTTTATTCTGTTCATCAGATTTTTTATTCACTTGATGTTTAGATTCACTTGTTGACAGATATGTATTTGTTGTTCATAATTTTTATCTTTACCTTTTTCTTCTTCCTCTTCTTAAAGAATACCTTTCAGCAATTCATATAATACTGGTTTGGCAGTGATGAACTCCTTTAGCTTTTCCTTATCTGTGAGGCTCTTTATCTGACCTTCAATTCTGAATGATAGCTTTGCTGGATAGAGTAATCTTGATTGTAGGTTCTTGCTATTCATCACGTTGAATATTTTTTGCCACTCCCATCTGGCCTGCATAGTTTCTGTTGAGAAACCAGCTGACAATAGTATGTGTGCTCCCTTGCAGCTAACTAACTGTTTTTCTCTGACTGCTTTTCATATTCTCTGTCTTTTGCTCTTGGCATTTTAATTATGATGTGTCTTGGTGTAGTCCTCTTTGGATTCCTTTTGTTTGGGGCCCTCTGTGCTCTCTGGACTTGTAAGTCTATTTCTTTCACTAGGTGGGGGAAGTTTTCAGTCATTGTTTCTTCAAATAGGTTTATAGTATCTTGCTCTCTCTCTTCTTCTGGCACCCTCATAATTCAGATATTGGTACCCTTGGCATTGTCCCAGAGGCTCCTTACACTATCTTCATATTTTTGGACTCTTTTTGCTTTTCTGGTTGGGTGTTTTTTGCTTGTTTGTATTTCAAATATTTGACTTGATTCTTGTGGATCCTCTAGTCTGCTGTTAGGTCTCTGTGAATTATTTTTATTTCAGTCAGTGTATGATTAATTTCTAGTTGGTCCTTTTTCATATCCTTAAGGGTCTCACTAAATTTATTGACCTTTTCTAGGAAATTCTTGAAAAACCTTATAACTGTAGTTTTGAACTCTATATCCAGTTGTTTGCTTTCCTCCATTTCTTTCATTTGTGAACTGTTTCTTTGTCTCTGCATTTTGGCTGCTTCCCTGAGTTGATAGAGTGGCTTTGTGTACTAGGTGTCCTATAGGGCCCAGTGGCTCAGTTTCCCCAGTTACCTGAGGTGGACACTCTTGGTGCACCCCTTTGTGGGCTGTGTGCACAGTCTTGTGGTAGTTAAGCCTTGATTGTTATTGGCATCATTTGGAAGAATTGGCCTTCAAGCCAATTGGCTGTGAGGATCAGCTGTGTCTACGATGGGAGAACTTCTGAGCTAGAGATACCCTTATGAGGCAAGACTTGCTTCAGTCAGGCTTTGGTGCTGAGTCTGCCCCCTGAGTGTGTCCCTTATGGATCTGAGGAGTTGTAATCTGGATGGTCCCACTCTGACCCCTGGGTACACTGGCTCTTGGATCTCCAATGAGGTGCTAATTTAGCCTCTGCCTGAGGCCACCCAGCAGGAGCTAGGAGAGATCTGCAGATTCCTTTTCTTTTTGGGGTTTTGGAGGTGCCCAGATGAGGCCAATCTGTGAAGCAATGCAAACTGCTGTGGGGCCTTGGGCCTTCTTTTGGATGTTCTGGGTCTCACTGACTCAGCTGCAGTTTGTTAGGTTAAGAATTCAAAAGAACAAGGCCATTCATATGCAAAAGCCTCTGCACTCAGCTTGGATGGGGTGGAGTCTCAGGGTAGAGCAATCAGCAATGGCTTTGTGGGATAGGATCTCAGGGTGGAGCAAACAGCTATGGCTTCCCATCAGCCCTGCCCCAGGAGGCCCCTGGGTCTGTGTCTTGCGGTAATCGCTGCAAGCACCTCTGAGAGAAAGCTGCCCTCAAGTTCTGCCTACTGCCAGACAATCCAGTTTCTCCCAATATGAGTCTGAGTCCCCAGAGTCTTTCCTGGAACTGGAATTCAGAGCTTTTGTTTCCCTCCCGATTGAGAAAGCCAGCTGCATACTCAGTTGCCAGCCCTCTCAGTGTGCGCACAACTCCGTACCTCTGCCTTCCATAGCTCCTTTTGAATCTCAGTATGCTTTTCTCTTTCCTTCTAGTTGTAGAATTCCCACTCATCCAGCTCTCCTGTAGTTCTGGATGATGTCTGTTCTGTCTTTTAGCTGTAGTTTTGAAATTGTTGTGTGAGGCAGCAGTTTAGGTGTTCACCTATGCTGCCATCTTGGTTTCTCCTACATCTACAATTTTTAATGCAGGTGGCACTTTGTCATACCTAGAACACATGTTATTTTTTCTCATGATTATTTGTACTTGCACCTTATTTTCCATATTTGACTGTAAACTTTTGATCTTTTACCCCCCTTCACACTGAAATAAAATACAGACAGTATAATTTATAGTGTGAGTAAATACCAGCATCCCAAAACCATGTTGGTTGCACAAAGATGGGCATTTTAAATATTTTGAAACTTCACAATGATGATGTGTAGTTTACTTGAAGGATAAGGTAAATAAAAACTGATTATAAATAACTAGAGGCCCAGTACACAAAATTTGTGCACAGGGGGCTGTGGAGGTCCCTCAGCCTAGCCTGCACCCTAGCACAGTCTGGGATCCTTTGGGGGTGTCCGCCTACTGACAGGCAGACAGCCCTCTCAGGAGTGGCCTAAGCCAGCAGGCGGACACCCCTCTTTCAGTCTGGGACCTCTTGCTCTTTACCACCCACCTGTTCGCTGCTCCTTCCACTTTGCTTGCTGCTCCTTAGTGCTGTCAGGGAGGTGGGAGAAGCTCCTACCATCACCACTGCACTCGCCAGACATGAGCCTGGCTTCTGGCTGAGTGGTGCTCCCCCTGTGAGAGTGCACTGAGCACCTGGGGACAGTTCCTGCATTGAGTGTCTGTTCCCTGATGGTCAGTGCGCATCATAGTGACTGGTCATTCTGGTCGTTCCTCCATAATGGTCACTTAGGCTTTTATTACATAGATATCTAATTTACTGCCTTTTACATGGCTCATATGTAATTGATTAAATGAATGGATAAAAAAAGGTTACAGGACACATACAGATGCTAGCCCATCTGTTAAGTCAGCAGAAGGTATTCATCATGTCCAGAGAAAGGTCTCTTTACACCTTAAACAGTAGAATGAGTAAGAAAATCTTCAATACACTAAGGTAGATTCAACAGGCTGTTTTTTTAAAAATCAAATAAAGTATTTTAAAATATAAAATATCTGTTCAATTAATATTTAAGTATATTCACTGTTGTTTTTTTAAATATATTTTATTGATTTTTTACAGAGAGGAAGGGAGAGAGATAGAGAGTTAGAAACATTGATCATCTGCCTCCTGCACACCGCCTACTGGGGATATGCCTGCAACCAAGGTACATGCCCTTGACCAGAATCAAACCTGGGACCCTTCAGTCTGCAGGCCGACTCTCTGTCCACTGAGCCAAACTGGTTAGAGCTCATTGGTTTTGTTTTTATTTTAAAATATCTTTTTATTGATTTCAGAGAAGGGAGACGAGAGAGAGAGAGAGAGAGAGAGAGAGAGAGAGAGAGAGAGAGAGATCAACGATAAGAGAGCATCTTTGACCGGCTGCCTCCTACATGCTCCATACTGGAGTTTAAGCATATGCCCTGACCAGGAATCAAACTGTGACCTCCTGGTTCACAGGTCAACACTGAACCCCACTGAGCCACGCCAATGGGCTATATTCATTTATATTTCAAATGCTATTGGATGTGGCCATACAGACCTGGGTTTAAATCTTGCCTATGTCCCTTACTGGTATAGGATTCTGTAATCTTTTAAACTCTTGTCTCCTCATCTTTAAGATGAGAATTAAAAATAACCACATTTTCAGGTATTATAAAGAGTAAATAAGATTATATGATAAAGTGCATAGCATACTATGGTGTACACTACATGTTCAATAAATGACTGTTCAAGTCAAAATGTAGCTTCTTCAAAAGATAGATTTTTATACTCTCAAGTGATGATAATATGGTAGGTATCTACTAGCCACATATGCTGACTGAACACCTGAAATGTGGCTCATCTGAATTGAGATGGGGTAAGTATAAAAAACACAGATTTTCAAGACTTAGTACAAAAAAGTAAATAATTAATACTTATAAAATATTGATTACATGTAAAAATGACATTTTAGACATATTAGGTAAAGTAAGATATATTATTAAATAAATTTAATGTGTTTCTTTTTACTTTTTAAAATGTAGATACTAGAAAATTATAAGTGACTTGTATTATTTCTATTGCCAGCACTGATCTAGAGTCTCTGGTCAAAGACAGAATTAAGTATACAGATGGTCAACTAATGATTGATATGGCTTTTCATTTCATGACATAGGCACAATATAAAGAATTAAGGGACTATACTTTTTAAAATGCAACTTACATCTAGACAGATTTAGAGAATGAAGTTATTACAAAATCTCATATACTGCATTCATATTCATTCATCATGGTTTTGGAAATTTCCTCTTGCAAATCTGTGGCTCTATGCACTGAAGCAGATTTCTTCAATCAGAGCCTCAGTGAAATTGTGCAACTTAGAAAGGGGATGACTTTTCAGTGACTAAGAAACTAGATTGCTGAAATTAACTTTGGCAAATGACAATGAATCACAAGTTCTTGGTAGGCCCAACTGTGTTGTCAAATTTCCTGGACAAATCAGTGTCACCAATGCTCTCTGGCTTCTGGATTTTCCTACCTTTTGCAGCATAACTAACCCAAAAACTTCTAGGAAGCAAAAAACAGGGCAGAAGCTATGGGACTGTCCCATCTTTACACACTGGCTAACTCCAGGGACCATTTCACTTTCCATTAAACATATATCAAATGCCTCTGATTATATTCAATACTGGCAGATTTGGAGCCAGACAATCTATGAATGTACTATTCCTTTAGCCAGATGGATTTGTAGCAAACAAGGTCTTTCAAAAAAGTGCCTGGATTGGTTCTATTATCAACTTTTGAAAAAGGAGTGGGAAGGACTTGAATTTGATTGTCTGAATTGTTCAGTAATGCACCAGGGTGCTTCTCTCTTTTTTCCCCAATATCTTTTGACCCCTCTCCAATCACTAATACTACCAACACCACTACCATTTATTTAGTGCTTACTAGATGCCAGGGATTTTTCTCAGTATTTTATATTTATTATTACCTCACTGAATACTCAAACCATCCTTGGAACTAAATACTACTTCTATCCTCATTTTAAAGGTGAGGAAACTGAGGTACAGAATGATTAAGTAGGCTGTTCTCAGGCATACAGCTAGTAACCAAGAGAAGCCAGAAAGAGAAAGGAAGTCTGCTTGTTTTGGTGCTCATGACCCCGGACTACAGTATCAGGAGAAGGTTCTGACTAGTCCGCATCACAGAAGAGAACAGATCTGCATGGCCAGGGCAAGCCTGGACCTACAGGTTATGCCTTAAACTGATCTGGCACTAGAGATAGAGTTTTTGAAATCCAAGCTTTTGTGGCCTTTGAGTGTCAAAGGACTATAATGGATTATGATGCTTTCCTGAGTGCTGAAAGCTAGATATTAATCATAGGCTGTTTAGGATATTGTTTGAAGTTTTATAGCATATAATACTGTTCATTGGTTTACATATACACTTTATATATATATATATATTTATCTTAGTGAGCATAAATAATATTTATGAAATATTTTTAAATTATATTGTGCTTTTGGGTACTTTTTTTTGAAGGACACAGAGAAGTAGAAGTATCACATACATTTGCAATTTCTTTTCCTACAAGCTGCCCTCCAGGGAGCTCCCTAGTGTTTATTCAACTTTAGAGATTGCTTTAGGTCTGTCAAGGCCTAGGAAGAGAAAATGGAGAAAAGCAAGCATGTAAACAAAAAAGAAAACCATAAATACACCACTTTCTTGAATTACATGTGCTTTTTAATTGTGAATAAGAAGTGGAAAAGAGCCATTGGCCAAACTCAGCTGGACTTTGTATGAGATGTGTACAAATGCCTCTAACTCTTAAAAAGTAACAATTTGATTGATTATTCTCCCTTCAGTTTGAAGGAGCAGGAGATAACAAAGAAAACATCCTTTCTGTACTGAAACATCTAATGCCCCCAAGAAAAGAAGAGAGAAGCATCACTTAAATATTCACATGTCCTTCATGATTAAAGACGATATTAAGGACTTTGTAAATAGAACTGTCATTGCAGTTTTCAAATTTGCCAAAGGATCATGGAATGTTTGAATGGGATAGATTATTAGGAATATTCTAATTTTCTCATATTTTATATAAGGAAACTGAAGCCCAGAGCAGTGTGTTAGTCAAATATTGGGTTTTCATACTCCCACACCACTTTCTATGGTAAGTTTACTTGAGTTTTCTTTCAATTAAGCTTCCTGGTTCTTTCACAGTTAATTTAAAGTTGTTTCAAGAGCAGAGAATATTGTTAGTATTGCCTTCAACATATTCACAATATGATAATTATGATCAAGTGATAGACACTCTTAAGTTATAAGTAATTATCCCTTATGTTATAACTAGAGGCCCAATGCATGAAAGTGGTGCAAGGGGGTCAGTCCTTGAAGCTGTGGTTTTGTCCAGAAGGTCCTATGGTCTAATTAGCATATTATGCTATTATTATTATAGATTGCATGTAGAATCCTCATTCTAGAATTTTATTTTATTTTGCCTGTTAAAGAAAAGCAAACAATCATGAGAAGCTGGTCTTTTTTCTCTAAGAATCAATTTACCTGTCCACTAGGATGATATAAAACTATAAACTGTATAATAACTAAAACTATATATACACATACAAATAAATGGCATCTTTGTTTGTTTAGGCAGATCATACTTAAAGTTTTACATGTACTTAAAGTTTTGTTTGTTTAGGCAGATTATACTTTGGGCACCATCTGCCTTGGAAACCCTCAAACAAGCTAATATGTAGCTTGGCCAAAATTTCAGATATAGAATGACCAGGTGTCTAGTATTGGGCAATCTGATATTTTTGTTTCCTATTCCATAAAATTAAAAACATGCTGGGGCAATGAGTCTGTTCTTTATTGTGCACTGGTGGTTACATGGGTGTATGCATAATAAAATTGCAATGAGTTGTACACTTAAGATTTATGCAGTATATGCAGTATATAAACTATAACTCAAAAAATAAAAACGGACGAATATAAAGAAATTGCCAAAGACTAAAAACAATACTTGGAAATGCAATTGATCTCTTTTATTTAATTTCAGATTGGCTTTATATTAATTACTGATTGGTCCTTAAGAGTGACTTGGCACACTTCTTTGTTTTTGTTTCTCCCTGTGTTTATCTTTCTATAAACTGTTACTTTAAAAGATCCCGTGATGTTATAAGGCGAGAAAGCCTCAACTTACCCGTTTGCAAGATGGCGTAGTAATTATGTCCAAAATTTTGTTTAACACACGAGGCCATCTCTGGAGCTGCGGGATACGTATCAGAAATTTTTCTTCACACTCCTCCGCCGCCTTATATTTTTACGGGGTACTTCAGGCAACGGTTATTCAGATAGGTAGTGGGTCGCTGAATTAAAGGACTTTTCCCAAAGATGCTATGATTTTATTCTCAATCCCAGAGTCTCAATATTCACTTTATTTCTTCTGGACGCTACTTAAGATATGCAGCACCCCTAATCTGAATATATACTCAAAAACTACTTGCTTTTATGCTTCACCTTCTTGTATTATATAAACTCCTACTCGCTGATGTTTAGTATTTGAGTCCAGGCTCTGCTTGTTCCCCGTTATGCAAGCGAAGGTACAGCCAATTGGAAAAAAAAAAAAAAAAAAAGATGCCCTGGAAACAACCGTGAACTGGAGGAAGACTACTATTCCCAGAATGCATCGCTTTCAAGTCTTCGGTCTTCGGCTGCCCAATGACCAGGAGTTACAAGACTCCTTTCGTCCCCGTTGGTCAGTTTTCCCGTCAGTGAGGGCGGAACGAGGAGGGGATAAACCCCGGATGATCCGTTTCCCGCGCCGCTAGTAAACGCGACGAAGAAGCAGCTCTCTATTGGGTAGCATTCAGTCTGATAAGAGGAATTAGCCAATCAGAATGTGTGTTTCCTACCAGAGACCCCGCCCCTTCCTCACGGTAACTTTTGGTGGCGGGAAAAGTTCGGAAGTTTCGCGCCGGGGCGGGGTCAACCTGAAGAGTTCGCGGTGCTACGGTGGAATTGACCAGCATGGCGGGGACCGTGGTACTGGACGATGTGGAACTGCGGGAGGCGCAGAGAGATTACCTGGACTTCTTGGATGACGAGGTGAGAGAGGCTCGAGTCGCGAGGTTCTTGAGCTTGGGACCCGGGGAGGCGGAGCGGCCGAAGGAGGCCACGCCGAGCAGCGCCGGGGCCCGGAGGGAGAGACCCGCCAGGCGTGCAAATGCCGCGGCCGAGCCGGCGGGCGCAGGAGCCTTCCTCTCACCCTTTCAAATGCTCTCGTGGTGGAGTCAGTCCTCAGTTGTTTCTCTACTGGTGAGCCTTCGTGAGTGATCCTGTAACTTTTTCCTTAGTACAAGTGATGGCTGGGGCGCGCGAGCTTTGACAGGCTTCCTTCCAGGACAAACAGAAAGGCAAAGTCCATTCGGACCTTTTGGAAGTCATTCCTGGATCTCTTGATTTGGGGAGGTTGGGTCGGGGGAAGCATTGCTAACGTAAGGTGGTGAGTGACCCGCCACGTTTAGTCCCCAGACTTAGAAGCGAGTGACTTCCTGTTGGGAGGAAGACTTCCTAATTTGGCAGTATTTCTTTCTTTCTTTTTTTTCCAATACTAAATGAGATGACAAGGAAAGGTGGTTGCTCTACAGGTAAAAGGTTTCGTGGGCAGCCTAAGATTAAAAGCCATAGAATGTTGGTAAAGCGTCTTGAAGGGTGGCCGATGCTGGACCAGTAAACAAATAGCTAAGGCTCCCAACTTCTTCAGGCCCGGATATGAGAACTTTCTATGTTATACAGATGATTTGGAAATAAAATATCTTAACCCTGTGTGTAACTTTAAAATGAAAATTCATTTTAATATGAGTATTAAAAGCCCGTTTAGTTTACATTTTTGACAAGGTTTGCATTTATTGTACTTTAAAGGTTGAGAAATGACTGTATGCAGAAAGCTGTTAATAGGAATAATAGCATGGATTGTGAGGAAGTAATAACCCTACACTGTCCCCTTTGGGTGAAGATGGAATCAGAGGCTAGTGAGTGAAGATCTGGGAGAAACTGGGGTTTGGCTCTGCTGCAGAGATGGACGTTTATCTTGCTGTGAGAGCTGCCTCTATTTAAAAACATTTTTGAATTGTGGCTGTTGTTTTATACGGCGGTGGCTATTTTGTAGGAAGACCAGGGAATTTATCAGAGCAAAGTTCGGGAGCTGATCAGTGACAACCAATACCGGCTGATTGTTAACGTGAATGATCTGCGCAGGAAAAATGAGAAGAGGGCTAATCGGTGAGTGGCGAGGATTTTCAAGGGGATATCCTGGCTCTGGGTGGGAATGGCTCCTTTCTCTCTTTCCCACTTTGGAATTGGCTTCCCAGGAGAGGACCTGGGTGAAATATTTTTTTATCTTGAAGCCCTCTTTGCCTCACCTGCTCCTATGTTGTTGTTTTTTAAATCTTCACTGGAGTTTATGCTTTTTGATTTTAGAGAGAGAGGGAGGAAAAGAGAAACATTGATCAGTTAGTTGCCTTCCCATACACACCCTGACTAGGGATCAAAACTGCAGCTTAGGTACGTGCACTAACCTTGGACTCGAGCCCACAACCTCTTGGTGTACACTCCAGCCAGCTGAACCATACCGGCCAGGGCCCTGCTCCCATCTTTTTCTACTTCCAAAAGTAGGTGGTAGGCATTTTCCTCTCAGGAGCTCCCCCTTCCGTGTTTGAGTATCCTGAGTCTTGTAGGATGGGAGGAGAAAGTAGGAGCCAGATTTTCCTCCTTGGCCTACATCTTTTAAGAATGTCCACTTTTGTTTTGAGGGTCAGCTTTTTTGAGTTCTGCTCTCTGCCTAATTATTCTTTCTCTTTTCCATATGCAGCCTCCTGAACAATGCCTTTGAGGAGCTGGTTGCCTTCCAGCGGGCCTTAAAGGATTTTGTAGCCTCCATTGATGCTACCTACGCCAAGCAGTATGAGGAGTTCTACATAGGATTGGAAGGCAGCTTTGGCTCCAAGCATGTCTCTCCCCGGACTCTTACCTCCGTCTTCCTCAGCTGTGTAGTCTGTGTGGAAGGCATTGTCACTAAGTGTGAGTATGTTAAAGTAAGGGTCTGAGGGAATGGAGGTGGGGTAGACTGATAGGGCCTGGGAAAGCAGGAGAGGTGGAATAGAGCTGGGTAGCTTGTGGTATCAGAAGGGTGGAGCATTTAAATTACCAGGTGAAAGTTGGAGGAGCTCTGAGTGATGGGAGGACCTTGAGTGACCACCTGTGCTCGCAGAATGCTGAATTCTGCTGAGAGAGGGGGAGTCTTGGCTCTTGGCAATCTCCTCTTCCTAACCCTGAACTCCTATTATTTCTCATTTGGGGTCGGTTGTCCTGAAAGTTTTACATGGGTATGGTGATGTTCTGTGTAGAAATATAAAGATGAATACATGACACATATTACTGAAATAAGCTTAAACTAGTTGGGGCAATGGTATTTGGAGTCATCATAGGCTTGCCTGAGTTAGGTCCCACCTTTATCACTGTCTAGTTGGATGACTTCATGTGCATGTTTTCCATTCCTAGGCTCTCTAGTTCGTCCCAAAGTTGTTCGCAGTGTCCACTACTGTCCTGCTACAAAGAAGACCATAGAGCGACATTACTCTGATCTCACCACCCTGGTGGCCTTTCCTTCCAGCTCTGTCTACCCCACCAAGGTGAGGGGAATGAATTGATGGAGCTTCTTTGGAGGGTGTAATCAAATATGTCTTTTAATGCAAGTAATTTGTTAACATCAGAAGTCTTCTAAAAGAAAATAGGGTTAAAAAAAAGTTAAGACTGAGGATTAATCTAAAGGCAAGATTGATTGTTAGCCAGAGCTTAATATGGAAAGTTCACAAATTTTTTTATAAGACTAAATATTCACTGTAGAAAATTATGGAAGGGTTGAAAGAAGGTATGATTTTATAAATTAATATGGAAAAATAAGCTACAACATAACTGTGTGCTCTTTGTGGGCATTTTACTGCAGGTTTGAGAAAAGATTGACCTAAGCAATGGCTTTATTCTTAGTGTGCAGGTTGATCTGAATTGAGAATGATGTGAAGCCTTACCTAATGAGACAAAAGAAGATGATTACTATTGATTACTTGATGTCTGAACTCATTCTATTGAAGAAGAGCTGTCCCCACCACTAATTTTAATTGAGAGCTACTGTATCCAAAGAATTGTTAGGCACTGTGGAGGACACATGTATAAATAAGACCCAGCTCTTGTCTTCAATATTATTAACTAGTAGAGGAATCTTACCATTCATCTTACTATATAAACAACTAAAACAACAATGAGTATCTTAGAATTATTACTGCAACTTACTTTAGAGAGAGTCATTTAGTCTACCTCCAGATGATAGTTTGGAGATGTTAAGTGACTTACTTATGTCTTAGTTAGTGATAATTCTAAGGATGGGACCCATGTCTCTTTACTTTTAGGCCAGTTGCATTGTCTGTAAGTAATCCTCCTCTCTAGAATCCCCCTTTCTAGAATTTCTTCTGCAGGAAGTATTCAAAGAATACTCTTGTACCAATTACTGTGGTCAAGCTTCTTTGCTTGAGCTGTGAAATACATCAGACCAGACTTCTGGAGATGTGTCTATTGTAGTGCTTAGAGCTTGGGTTTGGAGTTATGTCTGCCTTGAGTGCTGGCTCCAGTACTTACGTTGTGATCTTAGGGAACTTATTTAAGTGTTCCCAGACTCAATTTTAATAATCTGCTGTATATAAAAGTGGGAAAAAACCCTGCTTTACGGAGTTCTGATGATTACATGAGATAATTCCATGAAATAATAGCACAGTATTTTGCACATAAGAAGCATTCAGTAAGTGTGTTGTTGTGTTGTTCTTGTTTTTTAACTCAACTTGCAAGTAAGTACAACTGTAAAAATGTCTTCACTAAAGTTTAATACACATACAGCAGCATACAACTTAATGAATACCTATAAAATCAGCATCCAGAACAGAAAACAACCATACCAGCAATCAAAAGTCCCTCTTGATGGTCTACACTGCCCTGTTAGTCTATCCTCATGTCCAGCAGTATAAATTATTTTTGCCTATTTTTATATTTTATCTAAATAAATACTCTTGTGTTGGCTTCTGTTTATGAGATTTATCCAGGTGTGTAGGTGTATTTCATTATATAGTTCATTTGTATGAATATACCACATTTATTTAATCATTCTGTTGCTAGCATTGGGATATTGTCTAACTTGGTCATCAGGAATAGTGCTGCTGTGAATTTTGTAGCACAAAGCTTTTGTTAGGTATTACATAGGAATGGAAATATTGCATCATGGTGAAAGTATGTAATCAGCTTTAGAAGGAGAAGGATCTTAATTTAGATGTTATATAGCTGTGGTCCATTCAGACTAGAGCTTGCCTATTCTATCTAGATGGTTTTTTATTAGACAAGGTTGGAAAAGCTGGAGAAGATATTTGGCTTTTTTTGCTTCTGGATGTTAAAAATCTCATGAAATCATCAAATTATACTTGTTTTCCTCCACAAATAATGTGGTATTTCTAGGACAGGGCTGAGATAACTGCTTTTCTGTGTGCCTTTTCCAGGATGAGGAGAACAATCCCCTTGAGACAGAATATGGCCTTTCTGTCTACAAGGACCACCAAACCATTACCATCCAGGAAATGCCAGAGAAGGCCCCAGCTGGCCAGCTTCCTCGCTCTGTGGATGTTATTCTGGATAATGACTTGGTGGATAAAGTGAAGCCTGGTGACAGAATACAGGTGGTGGGGACCTACCGTTGCCTTCCTGGAAAGAAGGGAGGCTACACCTCTGGGACCTTCAGGTAAAGAGTCACTCATGAAGAGTTTGGAATGCTGCTGGCAGCTTCCATATTTGGTAGTATTCTTTCTCCAGTTTGCCATGTTCCAGAGCGTTATAACAGACAGGTAGAACATACTACCTGCCTGGGAGATGTGATACCTGTTTTCTATAATATAAAACTGATAATACTATCTCATGCTAAAAGTGGGAGTTACTGGTAATGATTATAGCTTCATGGCTTACCTGGGAGTATCTCACATATTCCCATCTCACCTCCTTCCTATATACACTGCTATTTGAAACTGTGGGTTAGCAGGCAATGCATTCTGAGTTGAGGCATTGCCAGATATTTAGGTCACGGATGAAGAGAGAATCAGTTATTTAATTCAGAACAGCTTCCTTCCTTCCTTCCTTCCTTCCTTCCTTCCTTCCTTCCTTCCTTCCTTCCTTCCTTCTTTCCTTTCTTTCTTTCTTTCTTTCTTTCTTTCTTTCTTTCTTTCTTTCTT
>JAAGEH010000018.1:71987647-72070092 GCA_011751065.1 Lasiurus cinereus
TTTCTTTCTTTCTTTCTTTCTTTCTTTCTTTCTTTCTTTCTTTCTTTTTTTCCAATTTGTTATTCTAGATTATTAACCTAAAAAGGCTCTGATGTTAGGAATTGGAAATAGCAGGCTTTCTCTTAATTCTCCTCTTTGTCCTAGGACGGTTCTGATTGCCTGCAATGTGAAGCAGATGAGCAAGGACATTCAGCCTTCATTCTCTGCTGAGGATATAGCCAAGATCAAGAAGTTCAGCAAAAACCGCTCCAAGGTCTGGGTGTCCTTCGGGGCTTGGAGGGTGGGGGTGGAAATGTACGGGTTGTATTTGGGCATGGCCATCTTTGAACTGGACCAGGAGGAAGGTCGAGGTTTTTCCTCTGAAGTATTTGGTGCTAGTTTCTAGTTTAGATACAATCAGTAAGCAACAGGGTGTTTTTACTGTTTGTTCTTTAATTTTTCTGTTGTGCCACCTGCTGGACTGGTAAGTGAACCTAATATAAATAAAGAATAGGATTTAGAATATCAGTGTACCAATGAGTCTTACTGAAGACATTAGTGATACATTGCTAATTAAATTTAAAATAGGGGTTTTATTTGTTTTAGTTCTCAAAAACATTTTTCTTTTTAAAGAAAATGTTAACATTTAGAATTGAACAAAATATAATACATTTGTGACATAGGTTACTGCTGAAGCACAATACATACTTTTATTGAACCTAAAATGTTTTGAAACTGTAAACACTTTTTCTGGCTTAAAAATTATGTTCATTTATGATTAGTATGAGTGGAGAGTATAAAGATAGGCAGATTTCAGTTTTGATGAGGGATCACTTTTTTTCTTAAAGATTAAACCTCTAAGCGAGATTTGGAATCTAGGCTTCCTCTGTAACTGTTTTGAAAATTATCTGACCAATAAGATTTGTCTTATAGAGAAAGATTTTACTATTAGAAACAGTATTTGTATTTGTGTATATTTTCAAGCATTTTGAATAGGCTGTAAAGTGGAGCTCAGCACAATCCCATGGAATCTCATTAGACTTTCACACCCTGTAGGATATCTTTGACCAGCTGGCCAAGTCATTGGCTCCCAGTATCCATGGGCATGACTACGTCAAGAAGGCAATCCTCTGCCTGCTCTTGGGAGGGGTGGAGCGTGACCTGGAAAATGGCAGCCACATCCGTGGGGACATCAATATTCTTCTTATAGGTATGGTGCTAGGGATTTGCTCTAGACTCCTGGTCTTCCCTAGTGGAGTGTGGTTGAAGACTCTATAACCTATGCCTGGCTGTATTTCGGTGCCATAAAAGGGCTCCTGGTTTATATATCTAAAATATATGTTTCTGCAAATGATAGGTAAAGTAAAGGAAATAATGTTAATAACCTATTACTGTATATTTATTATGTCAAGAGCTGTTATATTCAATTACAGGAGACCCATCGGTTGCCAAATCTCAGCTGCTACGGTATGTGCTTTGCACTGCACCTCGAGCTATCCCTACCACTGGCCGGGGCTCCTCTGGAGTGGGTCTGACGGCTGCTGTCACCACAGACCAGGAAACAGGTAAGTGAGGGTGAAAGGGTCCTTGGCAAATGTCCAATACTGAGACCAAGCATGTAGAGAAATAAGTGTCTGACAATAGTGGGTGAGCTATTTAAGTTTTGTGACCCTCTATTGATAAGTACGTCTCCCAGAAGGCTATTAAGAATTTTTGAGGAGAAAGCAAATTGGAAGGGAAATAAAAACGAAGATTGTACTGTTTCCTAAATTAGAGGAAGTGGTTTGAAGACTAGTGAAAAGAGAACAGATCTAGTTGGAAAATTACTTGAGGATGAGGATGAAGAGAGAAGAATTTATAAAGGAAGTTGGTTGGAGTCTTGCTGCTTAGGAGTCAAAGTGGAACAAGGAATTACTCACCAAGGATTCCTAGGCACTGACGTCACTATATTGTCATGTGTGACAGTGAGAGGGTCCCAGGAGGGGGTTGAAATCTCTCTCTTTGTCCCCTACAATCTGGATTATAGCATGTATATTTGTCTCCCTACTTCCCAGGGGAACGCCGTCTGGAAGCGGGGGCTATGGTCCTGGCTGACCGTGGTGTGGTTTGCATTGATGAATTTGACAAGATGTCTGATATGGACCGCACGGCCATCCATGAA
This sequence comes from Lasiurus cinereus, assembly GCA_011751065.1. Lineage (NCBI taxonomy): Eukaryota > Metazoa > Chordata > Mammalia > Chiroptera > Vespertilionidae > Lasiurus > Lasiurus cinereus. The sequence goes on from JAAGEH010000018.1 coordinate 71,989,788, forward strand.
GTGATGGAGCAGGGTCGAGTCACTATCGCTAAGGCTGGCATCCATGCTCGACTGAATGCCCGCTGCAGTGTTTTGGCAGCAGCCAACCCCGTCTATGGCAGGGTCAGTGAAATCAGGCACTTAACCATTGTCCTCACCGTCATTCAGTATTGCTTAATAACTAGACTTAGAAGTTTAGTTTAGGTAACCCAGGGAAACAACAGGCCAAAGACCAGAGTAAGCTTATCATCCTTAGGCCCTCTTGTTGCTGTCCTTGATTTAGGGCCATGGTTCCTCTCCCGCTCATACACACCAGAATCTCCTGGAAAGTTACTTACTTAAAGTAACTTTTCAGAAATACAAAGATGAAAACAAAAATGTCCTGCAGTCTCACCTCCCAGGTAACCTATATTGACATTAAAATGAAAGTACTATGGCCCAAGCCAGCTTGGCTCAGCGGATAAAGTGTCAGCCTGCAAACTGAAGGGTCCCAGGTTTGAGTCTGACTACGGGCACATGCCTGGGTTGCGGGCTCGATCCCCAGTGGGGTGGGGTGTAGGAGGTAGCTGATCAATGATTCTCTCTCATCGTTGATGTTTCTATCTCTCCTTCTCCCTTCCTCTCTGAAATCAATAAAGAAATATATTAAAAAAAATAGTTTATAAAAAAGTGAAAGTACTATGTACATGTGGTAGGAAGATTTATATACAGAACAGAGAAGTACAATATGGAAATTCTACTTCTTTTCCAAGAGATAGCCACTAATAGCTCCCGAGTGTTTTCAGTAAACAAAAATTAAGCATGTACCAACAATGCACTGTCTCCATGTTAAAGATTAATCTACCATTGGGTTTTAGATGTAGTCTTACATTTATTATGTTTGGGGTTTGCTGAGTTTACTTTTTTTTTTTTTAATCGTCTAGCATTTCATTATATGGATTTATAGTAAATTTTTTTAACTGGTCTCATTTGATGGACATTTGCTGCTATCTCTTTGTGAATGAAGCTGTAACAAAATCCTTTCATGTGCATTTTGTTATACATTTGGAAGTATGCTTGTACGATAAATACCTAGCAATAGAATTACTAGATTGAGTTAAATGTATTCTTACTTTGGTAGAGATTGCTAAATTGCCCTCCTTAAAGATTGTGTCCTAATACTATTAACTAATATTCATAAATGCTTTATATTTATCTACTCCTTTCATCCTCACAATAACCCCTGTGAGGTGTAGGTAGTTTCCTCATTTTACAGATGAGAGAATGTAGGCATAAAAGTTTAAGTAACTTGCTCAAAAGTCACAAACTAGAAAATGGCAATGCCGGGATATGAACCAGAGCCTATGCTGTGCTCTAGCAGTTTATCTCACAGTGTATGGGAATATCAGTTTTGGTGGTGTTTTTTAAACATACAGGTACCTGATTCCTAGCCTAGAGTTTCTGAACCAAATCTCTGAGTTAGGGCTTTTGGTAACTATAGCTTAGAAAGGTTCCACAGGTTAGTTCTAATTCAGAGTGTGCATTGAAACCATAGGTTTTTAGATGAATGCTAATGTGTATTTACATTTTGAAGAATTGAATTATAGGGGAAAATGACAAGTCCTGAAGTGTAAACATGGTCATCAAAATGATGATTAATCTTACCCCCAAGATTGTTAGGCCCTCTGAAGTGTATGTGAGTGGGTTGGCATCAGCCTAGTGGGTCCTGAAATGAAAGATAAGAAAGAATACAGGGATTCTTGACTCCCAGGGGAAAACTCCTATGATTCTTCTTATTTTTTTTTTAAATTGATTTCAGAGAAGAAGGGAGAGGGAGAGAGAGCTGGAAACATTAATGATGAGAGAGAATCACTGATTGACTGTCTCCTGCATGCCCTCCACTGGGGATGGAGCCCACAACCCAGGCACGTACCTTGACTGGGAATCAAACTATGAAGCTGTTTCATAGATTGACACTCAACCACTGAGTTATGCTGGCCGGGCTCCTATGATTCTTAAAACATAATTTAGATTATTGATAATTTTCATTTTACTCATTACTTTCTGAGTAAGGGACTCCAAAGTTTCTAAGTGCCTCTGGCTTAGCCAGCTTGTCTTCAGGGTTGGTCCTGCCTTGTGAATGAGAGGAACAGAAGAAAACTTGGGGAGAAAGAGGCTGGTTTTGAGACCCACACGCAGCCTGATGGCGGCACCTAAGCTAGGAGGTAGAATCTGGAGTCACTCAGGTCATTAGCTTCAGTGAGAGAAGGGTTGTGGGTAAAGATGAATTAGTATTTTAATGGTGTTAAAATTTTCTACATCACTGCTGCTGGCTTTTTTCTCTTAAGGCCTAGGCTTTCATTCTCACTCCCAGAATCAATCCCGCCTACTTGTCCTTTCTATTGATTGTTGCCTTCACTTTTCTCTTGTGTTCCCAGTATGATCAGTACAAGACGCCTATGGAGAACATTGGGCTGCAGGACTCACTGCTATCCCGATTTGACTTACTCTTCATCATGCTGGATCAGATGGACCCTGAGCAGGATCGGGAGATCTCTGACCATGTCCTTAGGATGCACCGTTACAGGACACCAGGGGAGCAGGATGGAGACGGTGAGACCATGAGAAGAGTAAGGGAGGGAAGGGAACTTAAACTGATCTCATTATCGGAGGCGCAATTCAGGTGGTGGGGTGTGTCTGGATTAATTTGGAAGATGCCATTCCTGGCCTGGCCACCCTCCACCTCCCTTCTTGCTCACTGGAGGTTATCCTGAGATATGTCCTTTGTCCATTTCTGGGCTTGGGAACACCTTTGAGCATCTTCTGTGGACCAGATGTTTCCACCTTCCTTACTTTTGGCCTCTGCATGTCTGTTTCTTTGGGGGTCCCTGCTTTGTGAGTCTTCCTCTTCCTCCATGTGCAGTTCCCTTGGTAAGCTCTTTCTTACTCTTTTTCTCTCTCAACTTGGGTTTTCTAGCTATGCCTTTGGGTAGTGCCGTGGAAATGTTGGCCACAGATGATCCCAACTTTAGCCAAGATGACCAGCAGGACACCCAGATTTATGAGAAGCATGACAACCTTCTGCATGGGCATAGGAAGAAAAAGTGAGCATTTCTCATACCTGTCCCTTGAGGAAACCTGAAATTTGTGTCATATTAGAATATGTGTATATCTAATATGGTATCATATTAGGGCATGGGAATATATTTATGCTGACCAGGCTAAGATAATACTGGAATCATAACCCTGTGGACCTGTTTTCTTCTGGATCCACAGAGACTTCCCTTTTCCAGGCCAGTTGTCTTGTAACTGTTTGTGGGTGATTAAGCTTAGGTTCTGATCTTTTCCTAAAGTAGGAGATTGATGACATGCCTAACTGACGATATGATGTCATCTTCATATGAAGGATTGCGCATCATGAAACTATGTTGAGTTCGTGGTGAAGGGTCAGGAGATGGCATGCACTGGAGGTTTTGCAAGTCCATTTGGATAAAGGAAATTTGCAACCACATGCTCAAAGCATGAAATGTGAGCTCTTATATCTCTATTTTTGGCCACGGTGCAGTAGGAAACATATCATCTTCAAACCTGTTGGTTTAAGAACATAATTTCAAGCCAGGAAACTGAATTTGAGTCTTCTTAAGCTTCTCTGGGTCATACTTTTCCCATGTATGAAATAGGGCAAATAATACCGAAACTTAACTCATAATACTTAGTTATTAATATTAATATTAATTATTGTTAATATTAATAATATTTTTATTTAATATGTGAAAGGGCCTTGACATGCTCCATATGAGATCTATGATAAATGGGTTCTAGGCTGTCTCTACTTTGCTGCTTGATCTTGACTTCTCTGAGGAGAGGCAGAGCCACCATCTCAGGTGCTGAGTGTGGCAGGATGGGGAGTTCACTGTTTGTGGGTCTAGGGAGAAGATGGTGAATGCGGCTTTCATGAAGAAGTACATCCATGTGGCTAAAATCATCAAGCCCATCCTAACACAGGAGTCGGCCACCTACATCGCAGAAGAGTACTCACGCCTGCGCAGCCAAGACAGCATGAGCTCCGATACCGCCAGGGTGAGTCCCCAAGGGCAAGAGGACCCTGGGAGTCCCTTAAGTATGTTGCTAGGAAGAGTCCTTACTATCTGGGGCTCTGAATCCATTTTAACATAGTGATTCTTTATCTTTTTCTTCTGATCTTGACACAGTGTAATCACATCCTTTTACAAAAGAAAATGAAATGAGAGCCTCTGAGATAATATGTGTCTAATCAGTTCAGATGATGTTGGCCTCCAGAAGCTGTGGTCTATTTAGCAGACATGAGCCACTTCTGGGAACTCAAAGAATATTCTTACAGGCAGTGTTAAAATAAGAGCTCAGATCTGGGCTAGGGAGGCAGAAAGACAGGTAGAAAGATCATGCATACATATTTATAAATATATTAGAAGCCTAATGCATGAATTCGTGCATGGGTGGGGTTCGGCCAGCCCTGCCCCCGTCCGGGCGGATCAGGGCCAGGCCTGTTGGGAGGAAAAGACAGTGGAGGTTGGCTGGCTGGCCTGCCCCGATCAGGGCCCAATTAGGGCCTGGCCAGTGGGGAGAGGGGCTGCAAGCAATTGGCCGGCAGGCCCTGCCCTTGATTGGGGTGCAGGGGGATTGGTTGTAGGCTGGGCTGGCCATGGGGAGGGGCTGTGGGTATGGGGTAGGAAAGGTGATCAGGTTAGGGCCACCTCAGGGGAGGGCTATGGGCCAATCGGGATGGTGGGAGCCCATCAGGGACGAGGCCGGCCAGGGGTAGAGGTTGTGGGCCAGTTGGGATGAGTGAGTCTGATCAGTGGCAGGGCTGGCTGTGGGAGGGGCCGCAGGAGGTTGGCCGGCCAGCCCTATCTGGTTCACTGGCCGCAGTGGGTGTCATAGCTATGGTTGTTATGGTGTTCTGGTTGCTGGCTTTTTATATATATATATAGATACCACAGTGTGGTACTTGAAGATGACTGCATGTGAAACTGTTGAAGACAGATGAAGCATTAACTTTTCCCTTAGACATTCCAGAAGGTTATGAATATCAGGAAAGGATTCCCAGCGTGTGATATTTGAGCAATACTTTGACAGGTGACTTGCAGTTGGACAACTGTGATGGTTTTCCAAAGCTATTTCTAGAAACCTTACATACCAGCACATGAGTTTATCTGAATCTTTTGGGGCACTTTAGTTCATACAGGATTTCACAAAGAAACTCTAGTCCAAAACCCTCATTCTGCAATCTTGGATTTGATATGATCCCAGATCATCTACTTCAGCCTCACCGAGGACAGGAATTCTATTTTCTAGAATTCCTTCTGGAACTTCATTGATACCCTACAGGGAGAATATGCCTAGTATATCACTGCATTGAAATGTTAGGATAGTCTTGTACTTATCCAGCTTAAACCTGCTTCCCTGTGATGCCCACCTATGGGTCTCAGTGTTGTTTTCTAGAGATTTTGTATGACTTCTTTTTAAGTTTCTCACATATGAATACACTCCAGTGTGTCAAAAGCCTCTCATTGCACCAACCAGAGCTATAATGGAGCACATAAACTCCAAACTCTGGTAACTTTCTAAATCATTAAAAGTTTTGGTTAACTTATATAAATATGAATGCATTTGTTTTTGAATGTCAGATTGGATTTAAATGATAATTTTGAAGACTTGAGTAGAAGTGACCACATACTTCAGTGGTGCATCATACAGCGGGAGGTGTGGTAGTACAGCCCTTCTTTCTGGCCTGAGATTTCCAGCTAATTTTTGGATCTTTCACCTCTTTGCTCACAGTTTCATTATTCATAAAATAATGAGAAGGTTGGATAAAGTCAGGGATGCTTAATGAGGAAAGCACATCAGAATCACCTGGAACTTAAAAAAAAGTACAGATGTGTAGTCCTGTGTTCTAAGGAACATAGACATTCTGATTCCTTAAGCCAGGGGCCCTGTTCAGACAATAACATTTAAAAAAGGTGAAGGCACCCCAGTTTCACATGCAACCTCTCCTGTGAGAACCGTTTGATAAGAGCTAGTCAGAGTTCTGCTCCTCTGGACTTAGTGACTTCACCCAACTTTTAAAAATGTGTCCTCTTTCACCCCCCTCATTAGCATGACCTTGGACAAGTTACTTAAGTCCCATTTTTCTTTTTCTTTTTTAATTAAATCTTTATTATTCAGATTATTACATTTGTTTCTCTTTTTCCCCCTCCATAGGTCCCCTCCACCCGGCTTCCACCCCTCCCTCTCCTATTACCTCCCTCCCGTTGACCTCATCCAAAGGTGTATGATTTTTGTCCAGTCTCTCCCTGTACACCCCTCACCCCTTTTCCCCTGAGAATTATCAGTCCACTCCCTTTCTGTGCTCCTGATTCTATTATATTCATCAGTTTATTCTGTTGATCAAATTTTTAATTCACTTAATTTTTAGATTCACTAGTTGATAGATATGTATTTGTTGTTCATAAAAATTTTTACCTTTACTGTTTTCTTGTTCCTCTTCTTAAAGAGTACCCTTCAGCATTTCATATAATCCAGGTTTGCTGATGGTGAACTCCTTTAGCTTTTTCTTATCTGTGAAGCTCCTTATCTGCCCTTCAATTCTGAATGATAGCTTTGCTGGATAGAGTATTCTTAGTTGTAGGTTCTTGCTATTCATCACTTCGAATATTTTTTGCCACTCCCATCTGGCCTGCATCGTTTCTGTTGAGAAATCAGCTGATAGTCATATGGGTGTGCCCTTATAGGTAATCAGTTGTTTTTCTCTTGCTGCTTTTAATATTCACTTTTTGTCTTTTGCTCTTGGTATTTTAATTATGATGTGTCTTGGTGTAGTCTTCTTTGGATTTCTTTTATATGGGGTTCTGTGTGCTTCCTGGACTTGTAAGTCTATTTCTTTCACTAGATGTGGGGAGTTTTCAGTCATTATTTCTTTAAATAGGTTTTCAGTATCTTGCTCTCTCTCTTCTTCTGGCACCCCACAATTCTGATGTTGGTACGCTTGAGGTTGTCCCAGAGGTTCCTTACATTATCTTCACATTTTTGGATTCTTTTCTCTTCTTGCTTTTCCAGTTGAGTGTTTTCTGCTTCTTTATATTTCAAATTTTTGACTTGATTCTTGCCTTCCTCTAGTCTGCTGTTAGGTCTCTGTATAATATTTTTTATTTCAGTCAGTGTATGTTTAATTTCTATTTGGTCCTTTATCATCTCTAGTTGGTCCTTTTCCATCTCTAGTTGGATCTTTTACATCTCTAGTTGGTCCTTTTTCATCTCCTCTTGGGTCTCGCTAAATTTATCCATCTTTTCTAGGATATTCTTGAAAAACCTTATAAGTGTGGTTTTGAACTCTATATCCAGTTGTATGTTTTCCTCCATTTCTTTTGTTTGTGATCCCTTCCCTTGTCTTGGCATTTTCACTATGCTGGGAGAACTTCTGTGTTGGATTCAACCTTATGATACCAGACTTGCAAAACCTCAGAAGCCTCTCTGTTGAGCTTGGGATGGGTGGAGTCTCAGGGCTTAAGGGACCACCTTGCCTTCCAGTCGGCCCCGCCCTCCATGGCCCCTGACTCACGTGACTGGGTAATCACTGGAATGGTCCCTGTGTGCGCGCGCTCACTCTTGCAGTGCCTCTAGACCTCTGCCTTTCCGGCTCCCCTGTGCTCCGGGACCAAACGAGTCTGGGTCCCCAGGGTTTCGCCCGAAACTGGGGTTTAGTGGAGTTAGAAATGGCACAGTTGGGAGGGTCTGTCTCCCGTCCAGTCCTGAAAGCCAGCGGCACAATCAGCAGTCGGTCCTCTGCACGCAATGCCGTGCGCGCCACCAGACTTCTGATCTTTTTGCGACTCCCCTAAATTTCCGTGCACTTCTTCCCCTTTACAGTCCAAACTTCCCCCGTATGAGTTTTGGCTGGATCTGGGGTTTAGTGTCGTAGGATAAGGGGTTCAATGCCTTTGAGAGTCTCAGTCTCCCTCCTGCCAGAGAAAGCCAGTCAGCCAAATTTGCCGTCACCTGCTCTCTCCATGCGCGCGCGTCTCTGTACCTCAGCTTTTTGCAGCTCCTCTGGGTCTCCGTGAGCCCCTCTCTTTTCCCTCTAGCTGTAGAACTTCCACTCAGCCAGCTTTCCTGTGGTTCTGGATGATGTCCGTTCCTTCTTTTAGTTGTAGTTTTGTAATTGTTGTGCGAGGCAGCAGTGTAGGTGTTTACCTATGCCGCCATCTTGGATTCTCCTCCCATTTTTCTTATCTATAACATTTTTCCATTAATGAAGAGCATTAATGACATAGGAATGTACAAGCACAGTTCTTGCCTGTAGTAAGGGACACTTTATCCCTTCACTTTGGTACTCCTTCTAGGCCTTTTTAGCTGCAAGATACCTAATTTTCTTCTTTTCTGTTCACCTACTCTTCCCTCCTTCAGCACTCTCTCACACATATTTCCTTGATAATATTCATGTTTCTGAATTTCACATGGTAGTTTTAGAAAATACAGAGCTCTGAATCCTTTGCTTGAACCTCCTAAAGATTTTTTGGTAGTGTCATTATTTCCTTATTGGTGTGGTGAAATGATGGGTATGCTTAAAGAATATGTGTAATTCTGGATAACGAATTCTCATTTTTTCCATCAGACCTCCCCAGTTACAGCCCGGACCCTGGAAACCCTGATTCGGTTGGCCACAGCCCATGCCAAGGCTCGCATGAGCAAGACTGTGGACCTGCAGGATGCAGAGGAAGCTGTGGAGTTGGTCCAGTATGCTTATTTCAAAAAGGTGAGGATTCAGGTGCTGCTTGAGAGATCCTTCTGAAGAAACCATTGGTGCTTGGGCTTCACAGCCTCCCCTTGCCATCAGCTGTGTTTGGGTCATCAACAGAAAGAAGCATTTATCTGCTATTGCCCAATTGGCCTCTCTCCTTTTTCTGGGATTTGCAGCACCAGTGATTCCCAATCTAGCTGCATGTGAGAAGCAGCTAGAGAGTTTTAAAATACCGATGCTAGAGCCAGAGGGATTCTGGTTTCATTGATGTGCTATATCTTCTCTACTTCCTTTGCCTCTTAAAAAGATGTTTCCAGAGGAATGACCTTGATAATCTTCCTACCTCTGCAGGTGTCCCATTGGCACCTCAACAACTAATGTCAGAAGTTGAACTCTCAGACTACTTGTATTTCTACTTGTGACATTTCATCTCTGTCATTTTAGACACCAAGACTTGAAACCCCGACTCTCTTTTTCTCAATGCCTCCTTTCCTCAATCGAACTGTAGCTCTTTGGGGTTTAGTTGTGGGTCTGATAAACCTTTCTTGGCTATTTCCCTTTTGAGGTTGGGTATAGTCTTAAATTTAAATTGAACCCCTGATTTATAAAGAAGTGAATTGCTTTCCATTTAACCATTATGGGCTGCATTTTTTTCTCATTCATTTTTTTATTCAGTAGACACTCATTAAGTACCTATTTTGTAAAAGGAATTGAACACACCACTTACCATTTCTAAGGATGAGCAGCCACCTGTCCCCTCGTCCTTGGACTTGGGGACAAGAGAGGCTGGTGAATTCTTAGATCCATGGGCATCATTTCTGCTAATTATTCAAAAAGGACTCTTATTCAGAGTTCTTTATTCAGTTCCCTGGCATCAGTGACCCCTCCCACCACCCATCTATACTTTGCTTGGTCCTAGGTTCTGGAGAAGGAGAAGAAACGTAAGAAGCAAAATGAGGATGAATCAGAGGCAGAAGATGAAGAGGAGAGAAGCCCGGAGGACCAAGAACCGAAGAGGAAGAGGTAAGGTTGGGCAAAGAGAAATGGAGAAAAAGACTTCACTTAGGGCTGGGGAGGGGGAAGGGTGAATCAAGTCAGGTTCTTCAGGGGAAGGGTGTCTGGACCTTGCACGCCTTGAGGGTGAATGTAACTGGGGCAAAGGAGATAATGAGCATGCCCTCGCTGTCTTTAGTGTGATGCTTTGCTTCTTACCTGCTAAAGAAATGCTGAATAGCAGGAGCAGTAACTCACTCAGAGATTTTTCAATATATGTTTCAGAATTTTTTCCTCAAGATTATTTATTCCTCTCAGGCCTAAGGTTGAATTTTTGAGGGTGGGTGATAGGGAAAAAGGATTAGGAAGCAGAAAAAGTAACAGTTTGTACAGGCCTGGGCTTTTTAAGTCCTCACTTGATCATATGTGTATTTTTTTCCACCCATTGATTCTAGAGAGAGAAAAAGAGAGAAATTGAGGGAGAGGGAAAGGAAGAGAGAGAGAAAGAGAAACATTGATGTGAGAGAAACCAACCAGTTGCCTCCTGCACTCATCCTGACTAGGATTGAACTTGCAACTTGGGCAAGTGCCCTGACTGGGAATCGATCCTGTGATTATTGGATGCATGGGGGGTGACACTAACCACTGAGAACACGGGACAGGGCCCTGGTGTTTGACTTTGATTGTAGAAGGTTCTGGTTCCTTTTCTTCATGGTCAGAGATACAGGCAGGGCTCCCTAAACCTTTTCTTAACTGTTATGGGTCTTTTAGGCGAAAGACTCGTCAACACTCAGATGCTGGGGAAGGGGACTCTTATGACCCCTATGACTTCAGTGACACAGAGAAGGAAATGCCTCAAGGTAAGAGAGTGTCCCCTATTGATAGTATTTTTAGTTGCTCTGTGCACTGCATTTTGTGGGTACTCCCATTTGGTTCTGCTTGGGACCCTGTGTCCAAGAGGTTTGTCCCAAAAGAGCCTCAGAAACTCAGTGAAATTAGAAAATAAGCTCTGGTCAGTTGTTTGCTTTCCTCTTTGTTGAACTGTGCTCTTTGTCAACCGGGTGTAAACATCCCAGATCATGTGTATTGAGGGTCCCCTGCCTGACACTTGCTTATATTGTTCATTCATTGGAGAGTTCCCTTTATCCTAATTGTCTTGCCTGGCCCCAGAATAAACCTAGGAAATGGTGTTTAGCAGGCTCAGTGAGGGTAGGGAACAGAGATCACTTCTCTGGTGTGGATGCAAATGGCTTCCCTTGTTGTCCTCTCACCCTCTGCCACCATTTAACCTCTATAGTGCAAACTCCAAAGTCAGTGGACTCACAGGAGACTAAGGAATCCCAGGAGGTGGAGTTGAGTGAATCCAGGTAAGTAGGGAATCATTCTATGTGTCCTGCTGAGGCAAGGACTTCTTCTGGGGAAGAGGGTATGAAACAAGCTGCTTGTCAACAGAGCTTAAAACCAGAGGCCCAGATTACTGGGCACCTAAAAAACTCCATGGTTAAGTTTTTCTTTTTTCTTTTAATACCTTAAATACACACACACACACACACACACACACACACACACACCACAATATGTTTATTGAAGAAGTTTGAAAACTTTAAAAAGTATATAGGAAAAACATTAAAATCAGTTGTAATTTTGCTCATGAGAGAAAACAATTGTACTATATCTGAAAGCACTTTTGAATCAGCTCATACAGATCTCTTTAATGACTGCAGGGTTTCCATATTATGGAAATGTTGACATTTAGATTCCATAAATCTGCTGTTTACAGTAAAACATTCTCATTTATCTGTGCACTTGTGCAAGTGTAGCTAGCTGTAATGTTAATTTCTAGAAATGGACTTCCTGGGTCAAAGGATATGTATGTACTTTAAAATTTTAGTGCATGTTGCTAAATTGCCTCCCAAAAATGCCATCCCAGTTTACATTTCTATCAACAGTGTATGGGAATGCAAATTTCCCATACCCTCAAAGGCCTCTTATTTTAACACTAGAGGCCCAGTGCCCATAATATGTGTACTAGGGGTGGGGATCTCCCTCAGCCCTGCCTGCACTCTCTTGCAATCTGGGACCCCTTGCTCCTTACTACCTGCCTGCATACTGCTCCTTACTGCTCAGCTTGTTGCCCCTTAACGCTGCCCTGGAGGTGGGAGAAGCTCCTGCCACCACCTCTGCTCACCAGTCATGAGCCTGGATTCTGGCTGAGCAGCACTCCCCCGTGGGAGCGCACTGACCACCAGGGGGCAGCTCCTGTGTTTAGCTTCTGCCCCCTGGTTGTCAGTGCATATCATAGCGACTGGTCTTTTTGCTGTTTGGTCAATCGTCATATCAGGCTTTTATTATATAGGATGCTATTCTCTGTGCTCAATTTAAGGTTTCAGGAAGCTCTATAATATAACAGTTTAGTTTTAAAGGGAGAAATGTGTGTGTGGAACAGTCATCAAAGGTGCATGTGCGTATGTGCATGTTTGTGTGTGTGGGGGGGAGGGGGGCAGCTATACTGTACTAACCCTTAGGCTTTCCCAACATAGATCTTGCATGAAAGCATTTGGGTTTGTTTACTCTTCTTTCACCCATTTTTTCCTGTTTGGGGCAGGTTGAAAGCATTCAAGATGGCCCTCTTGGAGGTGTTCCGGGAAGCTCACGCCCAGTCAGTGGGCATGAATCGCCTCACAGAATCCATCAACCAGGACAAAGAAGAGCCCTTCTCTCCAGAGGAGATCCAGGCAGCGCTGACCAAGATGCAGGATGACAACCAAGTCATGGTGTCTGAAGGCATCATTTTCCTCATCTGAGGAGGCCTGTGTCTGAACTTTGGGGCTGTGCCAAGAAAACTCTCATCCCACCCCACCCTCATCCCTATCTTGGTCTTTGCCTTTATTCCCTGAATAACAGTGTTTAATTAAACTGAAGTTGAGGGTCACCGTGCTGAAGCTAAATCAGGACTTGGTGGAAGCTTTGAAATGAAAGCTGCTGTGTGATAAAGCAAGAGGCCAAGTGGGAAAGGACCAAGACGATTTGCTCTCGTTGTCAAAGAAGGATCACATTCCCCACTTCCATCTCAAAGCAAAGCCACTTTTTATTTGCTGTGAATAGCATATGACTTCCGAGTACTTTGAGGCATAGCGGGTTTTTGTTCCTCTCTGTTGGTTGGCTTTTATTTCCTCTGAGCACTTTGGTTTAGAGTGGGCTTTGTTCTATACTGGTGGGGAGATGCTTTGAAGCAAGGCATGAAGACCAAGGAAGCTTTGTTTGAAGAAGCACCAGTTTAAACTAATATGAACCTCTGACCTAAATATCCAAGACTTTGAATAAACGTACTCATTTTGTACTGTGTACATGGCCTTAACACTGTGTGTGGTTGCACATTTTATTTTCCTTAAACATTCTGCCCTACAAGATTTGCTGCTCCCACATTTGCACCAAGGCACCACAAGGTGGCAGCAGGCTGCTGTGCACTCATTGGGGATTAATTCTAAGTAGTTTTCTTCAGCAACACCAACATTTCATCAGTTAAGATTGTGCAAACCAAACTCTGCTGATTTGGAAAAGATAAATGGCCACAGGAGGCTAGTGAGCGAAAGTCCAGGAGCAGAATTGACTCTCTACCAGGCTTTTCTGAGCCTGAATCAAATCCCCTTTGTGAGGAGATGATACCTGATATACCAGATACCTCTAAATCATGTCAGTTTTGCCCATAGATATTTTCTTATAGGGTTCTTGTGAAACCTATTATACCTGGGTGTCCAGCCCTTGGGATTTGTTAGTCTCTTTGCACAGAAATTTGTGGAGGGGTCAGGGCAGTACTTCTACTAGTGTAGGGTCTGAATCGCTTCTGAATAATATTTAAGGTTTCTTCAATAAAATGTGTGACTATGGGGGCCAGGTCCCATGAATTGGAAGCTGCTTGCAAGAATAGAGGCTTTGCTGGTTCTCAGCTGTGAGGTTGGTAAGGCACTTCTTTCTTCCTTTGTGCTGGGAGGAGCCCCTTACCCTGAAGCCATGAAGTAGAAGATTCTCTGCAGGGAAGACAAAACTATGGGGAGTTCAATGTCATCTTTATGATTGTTTTTAATAACGTGAATGCCCAGTCTTGATGTGAGTGGTTTAGAGTTCCAAAGGGGAAAAGGCAGTGGTACCAGGCGGAGTTGGACCTTGAGCTCTGGTGATGAGTGATGTGCTGGGTGCAAAAGTAAGTTTTTTGCCATAGCCAGTTTGGCTCAGTGGATAGAGTGTTAGCCTGCAAACTGAAGGGTCCTGGGTTTGATTCCAGTCAAGGGTACATACCTTGGTTGCAGGCTCCTCCCCAGCCTGAGCTCTGATTGGGGCTCGCACAGAGGCAACCAATCTGTGTGTTTGTCTCACATCCGTCTTTGTCTTTTCTCTCTCCTACTCTAAAAATCAATGGAAAAATATCCACAGGTGAGGATTTGAAAAACAAAAGTAGGCTTTCATTCTCTTGAGCCCTACAGGCTGAGAAGATGTGTGTCTAATGTGTCGGCATTCTAAAAACGTGAAGTATACACAGGGATGGGCAAAAGTAGGTGTGCAGTTGATGTATCAAATGAGGGCACACAAAATAGCTACAGGAATTGAGGGCCATGAGAGAATCAGGAGAAGAGTGGAAGCTATTGATGGGGTGCTGGGATACAGAAAAGCTAGGGGTTTTCATAAGTCTTGTCAGATCTGTTCCAGAAAAGCCAAACATTTTGTCAATAGGACTCTTGCTCTCCTTTACTCCTGAGGAAATGAGGCATAGTGTGAAAGAGGAACTAGGTGTACCCAGCGTTTTGGTAATAGCTATAATACTTTGCTGATAGCTCAGTTCTTGGCAAGCTAACAAAAGAATAAAAAACTGTTTTTGGCAGCCACAATAGATATTAGTTATATTAAAATAACTTCCTTGTAGGGACTCTCAGTGACTCCAAAATTTTGTATTTCCCAACTTAGAAAAACATAAAAGAAGTTGGTAAGCACTTAAAGAATAGGTTCTAATTCATTGTCAAGAGCTCTGGATTCCTGCTGGGGGAACCTGAATGGCAGCTCAGGCCAGGCTTCCAGGCTTACCCATGGGTCAGTGGCCTCTGGCAGTGTTGTAATTGCACTAGTGACCCAGATTCATCAGGGAAAATACATGCTGCCTTCCAAAACAGAAGCCTTTAATTTAGCTTTGTATCTGAAATAGTTAAAATGATCTGTGGGAATTAGAGAAATAAATTGTACCTTGAAAAATCATACCGACTCATTCCTTAACTCTCCTGGATAAATGAAATGTCAATATGAATGGATAGTTTTCAAAAAAGACAACTTGGTTATTGTCACTGGGATTGAGTCTCTTTGTTACCAAATAACTTCCATTAAATTTTGTGCTGGTTGTTATTTCATCTGTAAAATGAGATAATTACCGTCTGTGTGTGCTTGTGAGACATAACTGCAAGTAGATAAGTGCCTGCCTGCATGGAACTATTCCCAGATATTTTCTTTCTTTTTTTAATCTTTATTTTTGAAAGTATTGCATATACTCCTATATCCCCTCATTGACCTCTTCCAGCCCCAGGCCTTCCCCACACTATTTTTTTGTCTATAGGTTATGCATATATGCATACAAGTTTTTTTTATTGATTTCTTCCAGGCCACCCTCCCTCTGAGATTTCACCCGATATTTTCACTAAAACAAAATTATTCATTTTGGTAGCTGTTTTTATTTATTTTAAATGATTCTTTGTTTAGAATGGTTTCTCCCTTACTGAGTTCCTGAACTCTGTTCCCTTCCCTGCCCTTGTTCTGTGTGGCTCTGACTCATGTGCTTCTGGCAGTAGGTGTTGCAGCCTTCTCCCAAGCCTGAAATCTGCCCAATGTGGGCAGTGCCACCTTAATCTTCATAACAGCCAATAATAATAATAAAAATAGCTTAAATCCCTAGAGAAAAAATTAGGACACAACCATGAGAGATAGGGTCATTAAGACAACTTGGAGGAAGAAGAAAAAGGTGAGCCTCTTAGAAGGAAGTGCTTGGTTTCTTTATCTGGAAAAGGAGGAGATTGGATGAGATGATCTCTGAGGTCCTTGCTGGTAATGCTATGACTGGACACCCAGAGTCTGTCCTGCCCAGACACTTTAGTCCTAGCACTGATTGGAACCAGATCAGGATGAGTTTTCTATCATCTCGTTAAATATCTTTTTCAGGGCACTGATGTGTGCACTTCTCTATTCTGAGGGTAGAACTTCAGGATGTTTCCAATTATCTCAAGAGATTAAAATTCCTAGAAAAATGTTAGAACAAAATTAATTTTTGTTCAATTCCACTTGAATTTGCTAAAATTTAAACACGGTTCACTTTCTTCTCAGGTCCAATGCCTCGGTGATGAGGACTGGTTTCTGCCTATTCCATTATTAACCAGCATGTAACCCTAGCTCATTCTCAGTCTTTACTCAACAAAGAGAATTAAGATGCTCAATTCTTTTCCTAAATATTTTTATTAGTAAATCTTGAGTATTTTCCTACAGCCTGCAGGAGGTTATTAGCCTCTGTGAGATTAACCATTCTGATAATTCTCCCAGCAGGTACTTCTTGTAGCAAGCTAAGCCTTCCTACTTTTAAGGGCCAATGTTTAACCTTGACATAGAAAGGTCAGTTCATGCCATCTGTACTATATGTGTTTCTATTCTAGTCTAGCAGCCCTGAATTAGAGCTATTATAAAGCTGGATAATACAGGGTGGGGCAAAAGTAAGTTCACAGTTGTTTGTATGGAAAATAATAAAATAATAAATAATACAAGAAGCTGTGTTTCATGTACTCACAACTGTAAACCTACTTTTGCCCCACACTGTATATTCCCAAACAGCCTAAAGTTGCATTTACTATATGCATAGGTACTATCTTTTAAAGTATTGCTATGTCTAATAAAACATAACATGGACTGTTTAGGAAAATAGAGAACAAAAGAATTTTACCACCCTGACATACTACTATTGTTTCTTTCTGGCGAACTTTAAAACTAGTTTTAAAAGTGACACTTTACAATACAGCCATGTATCACAAGTAATACGTTAGGCATTTGAGACTGAGATTAATAAACAATAGTCTGTAGAAGTTTAGGGGATAAGAATGTTTCCCAAATATTGAACTTAAAGTCAGAATTCTGAAAATCCATATGGAAGAAGATGCAAGTATTCAGATGTCACACTTTCCTCTAATGGACAATAAAAATGCAAACAGGTCAGAGCTAGCATAGGGATGCTGTATAAAGGTCCAAGTCCCCACACGCACTTTGACACTCTCTCTTCCCCCCAGAAACAATTCCACGTACTTGGTGATTGGGTGGGTGAGCAGGAATGACTGATAGTAGCCATCATTTAAGTCCTAAGCATCTAAACTAGTAAATTATCTCATTAACTCTTCCCTATAATATTATGAGGTGGGTTTTATTTTCCCAACTTTATAGAAGAGGAAACAGGCTTAGGTAAGATAATTTGCCTAGGGTTTCATAGATAGTTGGGGTTATCTGTATTCAAACTCAAGGTTATCTATATTCTTAACTGTTGTATTCTAACCACCGCACTGTGCTGTTTCCGTTACAGGACTTCAAAGTGCTGAGACTGTTTTAGGAGCTGGAGGTAGTCAGAGCTACATCGATGAGTAAACCTGGGGTGATAAGGTCTGTGGTTGCCAGTGAGTGTGCAGAAGTGAAATAAAAAACCTCCCATAGCGGGTAATGCTCCCTGCGTAATCTCAGCGATTTGCCTTAAAGGCCAAGAAACTTACTTGGCAATGACGGGATATCATCCCACAAAGGCTGTGCTTGGTGGGTACCATAGTTACCAGAAAACCACCCTCTTGGAACCTGCTTCAATGTTTGAAATTAAAAACAACTCAAATGTAATTTTTTCTTATTACAAAACTATCTTTTCATTAGAGAAACACTAGAAAATAACCATAAGAAGTAAATAGAAACACCTATAATATGGCTACCAGAGAAAATATTTCTTGGTTTTTCTCCTGGTACATTTATGTAGATTAGCTCCTGCTTATTTACTTCCTTGGGTTAATTTCCTAGAAGTGTACTTTCTAGACTAAAAATATGAACATTATTCAAGTTTTAGGTATATTTGTCTAAATTCCAAAATTATATCCCCACATGTACATTTAAAGATGCTTTCTGTCCTACATCCTAGCTAACACTTGATATCATCTCTTTCCCCATCTCTTCCTTATTAAAATTGCCAGAGTCAGTCTGGTTAAGATTTTAAGTTTATTTTTAAGATCTCATACCACATGCTTCTCACGTGATACCCTCATTAGTACATGCAGAGTTGTGGAAGCAGTTTACACATTTTTCCTATGGTGAACACAGCATGTGCAGAAAAGGCAACTTCCCACCACATGTAATCTTTGAGAGCTGGTGGTGACACGTTGGTGGAGTTGTCTTGGAATCATCTGCCCAGATCTTTTCTCTATCTGTCTTGTTAATACACAGATAAATGTGCATAAGATCATGTAAAAGGGTAAAAAGGGTGTAAAATAACATGGTTTCATTTCTCATGTTAACATAATAGAAACATTCAAATCTCTAAAGAATGTTTGTGAATTTATTTGAGCCAAACTGTGGACAATTGCCAGGAAGGAGAATCTCAACATATTGAGATAATAATGTCCCAGAGAATGGCAGTTTTATTTTCTTTTTAATTTTTAAAAATTTCTTTATTGATTAAGGTTTTACATATGTGTCCTTATTCCCCCATACTCCCTTTCCCTCTCCCCACTCATGTCCTCACCCCCTCCCCCTGGTGTCTGTGTCCATTGGTTAGGCCTATATGCATGCATACAAGTCCTTTGGTTGATCTCTCCCCCTTACCCTTACCTTCCCTCTGATGTTTAATGTTCTAATTAATGTTTCTCTATCTCTGGATCTATTTTTGTTTATCAGTTGTTCATTATATTCCATAAATGAGATCATGTGGTATTTATCTTTCTCCGACTGGCTTATTTCACTTAGCATAATGCCCTCCAGTTCCATCCATACTGTTGCAAATAGTAAGAACTCCTTTTTTTTACTGCAACATAGTATTCCATTGTGTAGATGTATCACAGCTTTTTAATGCACCCATCTGCTGATGGGCACTTAGGCTGTTTCCAAATCTTAGCTACTGTAAATTGTGCTTCTATGAACATAGGGGTGCACATGATCTTTCTAATTGGTGTTTCTAATTTGTTGGGATATATTCCTAGAAGTGGAATCACTAGATCAAATGGGAGTTCCATTTTTAGTTTTTTGAGGAAACTTCATGCTGTTCTCCACAGTGGCTACACCAGTCTGCATTCCCACCAGCAATGCATGAGGGTTCCTTTTTCTCCACATCCTCGCCAATACTTGTCATTTGTTGATGATAGCCATTCTGACAGGTGTGAGATGGTACCTCATTGTCATATTGATTTGCATCTCTCAGATGATTAGTGACTTTGAGCATGTTTTTATGTGCCTCTTGGCCTTCCTTCTGTCTTCTTTCAAAAAGTATCTTTTTAGGTCTATTGCCCATTTTTTTTGTTGGGTTGTTTAATCTTCCTTTTGTTAAGTTGTAATAGTTCCCTGTAAATGTTAGAGATTAAGTCCTTATCAGTGATAACATTGATAAATATGTTCTCCCATGCAGTAGGTTTTCTTGTTGTTTTGCTGATGGTTTGTAAAAGCTTTTTATTTTGATACAGTCCCATTTGTTTATTTTCTCTTTAGTTACCATTGCCCTAGGAGCAGTATCAATGAAGAAGTTCCTTCGGCATAAGTCCTTCACTTTGAGGTCTATTTTGTCAGATATAAGTATTACTACCCCAGCTTTTTTCATTCCCATTTGCCTGAAAGATATTTTTCCATACTTTCACTTACAGTCTGTGTGAATCCCTTGTTCTGAGGTGGATGTCTTGTAGACAGCATATATATGGGTCATGTTTTTTTATCCATTTCGTTCGTTTACGTTTAAAGTTATTATTGAAAGGTAATTGTTTGTAGCCATTTCTATTTTTGTGCCTGTGTTCTTTCTTATCTTTTTATTCCTTCTTTTTAATAGCATTCCTTTTGGCATTTCTTGTATTGCTGGCTTGGTAATGATAAATTCCCATAGCCTATTTTTTGTCAGTGAAGCTCCTTATTTCCCCTTCAATTTTGAATGATAGCCTTGCTGGATAAAGTATTCTTGGATTCAGTCCCTTGCTTTGCATCACTTTGTAAATTTCCTTCCATTCTTTTCTGGCCTAATGTGTTTCAGTTGAGAAATCATTTGATAAATCTAATGGGAGCTCCCTTGTATGTAACTTTCTGTCTCTCTCTTTTAGCCTTTAAGATTCTCTCTTTGTCCTGAACAGTTGCCATCATAATTATGATGTGTCTTGGTATGGGTCTTTTTGGGTTCACCTTGTTTGGGACTCTCTGTGCTTGTGTGACTTTTTTCTTACCCACATCAGGGAAGTTTTCTGACATTACTTCTTCACATAGGTTTTCTAATCCTTGTTCCTCTTCCTATTGTTCTGGCACCCCTATTATTCATATGTTGCTTCGTTTCATGTTGTCCCATAGCTCCCCTAGGCTCTCCTTCTATCTTTTAATTGTTTTCTCCAATTGCAGTTCAGTTTGGGTGTGTTTTGCTTCCCTGTCTTCTAATTCGGTCCTCTGCTTCTCCTAGTCTACTGTTGAAACTTTTCATGGTGTTTTTTTTATTGCAGCTATATAACTCTTCATTTCTTTTTGATTCTTAACATAAGTTATTGATTTTTTCCCTCCATCCAGTTTATGAACTGTATGATCCTTATTCTGAATTCTTTTTCTGACATATTGCTTGCCTCTGTTTTGCTTAGCTGCTTTTCTGGTGATTCCTCCTCTTCTTTTCTTTGGGGATTTCTTTGTCTACCCATTTTTGGTCTCACTACTGATCTAGATGTCAAATCGTGCAGTGGTTTCTCTTCAGTTGGCAGAGCTACTCTGGTGGATACTGTTTACAGAAGTGGTGTCTCCTCTGGCTGGTGGGGGAGGCTGTTCACACAGTTGCTGTTCCTTGGACAGGGGTGGGCTGCTCATGTCGCTGCTGCTCCTCAGATCAGGGCTGGCTACACACTGCTGCTGTTCCTCAGATGGGGTGGGCTGCTCGTGGGCAGGGTCAGGTTGCTTGCCAAACTGGTGCTCCTTGTACGGGTGCAGGCTCCTTATGCAGCTGCTGCTCCTTGGATGGGGGATAGGCTGCTTTTGTGGCTGCTGCTTCTCAGGTGGGAATAAGCTACACATGTGGCTGCTGCTCCTCGGACGTGGGTGGGCCACTCACCCAGTTGCTACTTGGACAGGTGTAGGCTGCGTGTGACTGCTGATCCTCGTACCAGTGTGGGCAACTCAGGACTGCTGCTCCTTGGACGTGGGTGGTCTGCTCATGTGGCTGCTGCTCCTTGGATGGGGGATGGGCTTCTTGTGTGGCTGTTGCTCATCCAGCTTCTGCTCATCAGTTAGGTGCAGACTGCATGTGGCTGCTGCTTCTCAGACCAGTGTGAGATTTATTATATATTTTTTAAATATATTTTTATGGATTTCAGAGAGGAAGGGAGAGGGAGAGAGAGAGAGAGAAACCTCAATGATGAGAGAGAATCACTGATTGGCTGCCTTCTGCACATCCCCTAATGGAAATCAAGCCCACAACTGGAATATATACCCTTGATCAGAATCTAACCCAGGACCCTTCAGTCCATAGGCTGACACTCCATCCTCTGAGGCAAACCAGCTAGGGCCAGAGAATGGCAGTTTTAAACCTTGTTTTATACATTACAATAAACACTTTACAATTAATAACAAAGAGGAGATTTGAGGTCTCCACAGAGTGGTGCCTCTGCTTTGAGGGGTCTAGGAAAAGGAAAATTACTTTGACATTCCAAAGATATGTTATTGTAGAAGCAAAAGGACAATTGGCTCAGTTAGGGTAAAGATTGACCTTGGTGAAAGAAGATACTGGCCTGGGTATGACTACCCATCATAAGCTACTTTTTAATTAAAATATTTTTAATTTCAGCCCTTCTTTCTGGTTACTTTTAGGTTTCTGAGTTTGCAAGGCTGCCACACAGGCTTTCCATGATCTAGTCAGGTTAGCATGTAGCCCCTTTTCGCCAAAATTCATGACCTTCAGAAAACAGAGTCACCCAGATGTCCTGACTCCAGTCCAGACAATGTAGACCTTGTTGCCCACTCTATAAGTCTGATCTCTGACAACCATCACTTTTCCACCACCCTCTGTGCATCTTTGTTTCAAATATTCTCCAGCCTGCATCTGACGGAAGTTGTTTCTCCTCTAGGCTTGTCAGCTCTGCTGTTTAATAGTTGTGTGGCTTTGGACAGTTTCCAGGCACTCTTTAAGTCTCAATTTCTTCATCTGTGAAATGAAGAGACTTGTCTTTTTCTCATGGGATTGTTGTGAGAATCAAATACAATAATGTCTATGAAAATGTTTTGTCAGCTGTGTGGCTTCATCTACAATGTAAGGCTATTAATATTGTAATCATTTTCTTCCCTTGGCAGCACTTTATTAGAAATATGGACCTGGAAGACTTAGAGCAGTGGTTCTTAACCTTTTTTAATGCTGTGTGACCTTTTAATACAGTTCCTCATGTTGTGGTGACCCCCAATCTTAAAATTATTTTCGTTGCTACTTCATAACTGTAATTTTGCTACTGTTCATGAACTGTAATGCAAATATCTGTTTTCCGATGGTCTTAGGCGACCTTGCTAGCAGTTTTCAACCTGTGGGTCGCGACCCACAAGTTGAGAACCACTGCTGTAGAGCCTAAGACCATCAGAAAACACAGATATTTACATTATGATTCATAACAGTAGCAAAATTACAGTTATGAAGTAGCAACGAAAATAATTTTATGATTGGGGGTCACCACAACATGAGGAACTGTATTAAAAGGTCACAGCATTAAAAAAGGTTGAGAACCACTGATTTAGAGAGAGGGACCCTCTTATCTGCAGATGGAGACTAGAGGGAATTAAAAGGCCCCAGTCCAGGCTAGAGGTTACCTGTAGGAAAACCATTCAAACCCCATCATCAGCTGAGAAGGCTGGGCCAGATTCTCTAAAGACCTGTGCAACTCCTGAAATCTATGATGGAGCAAAGGTTACAGAAGTCTACTCTGCCTTAATGACTAACTTGGGTGGCAGGTGGTAAGGTGCTTTGGACCTGTAGGGTATGAGCAGTGTCATGGGATAAAAAAGTCATCGGTAGCATTCTCCTCTGGGTAATTGCTCAGCACAAAACCTGCGTAATGGACATGAATGTGTGCAATCTACAGGAAGCTTTCTCTCCCACGTAAGCTGGGGTCTATGCTGCCACGAGCCTTCTCACAGTCATTATTTTTTTCCTCGAAGTCCTTTTGCAGCCACCTCTGTGATCTCCACTGGGGTCAGATGCAATGGAGAGCAATGGAATGAGCCCACATAAGTGGGGTGCACCTCTCTTTGCTCCCTCAGCATACTGAGTCAGACCCCTGCAGGAGTGAAAGTGACCCACTTCTCAGAAGAGTGGAGTCCCTGCACTCTCTCTCTGGTCCTTCCCCACCCCTACACATGCACCCACAAACACTCAGAAGTGACCAGACAGAGGAAGGAGAGGGATTTGAACATCTACCAGAAGTATAGTACAGGAAGAGAAATCTATGGGAGAAACTAATAGAAGCTAAGGGTTATTTCATAGGATTTGTTATGCAGACTTAAGTTGGTACCACTCCATTGATAAGAGCTCACCCTCTCCTGTAATTAATCTCAGCATCCTTTCTAATGCCAGAGAGGGAGATACCATTACAAATGGAAATTTATGTTACAAAGGGAAAGATATACCCTGCTTTTAGGCAGAAAGGGGAAGGGCAGCCTTCCTGAGTCTGCTGATTCTCATTGCCTGTAGTTTAAAATTGTCCTATGCCCAAGAGGTATAGGTTGTGATGGCATACTCTGATCCCCTTATTAGCACGAAACCAGGTGGAAGAAGAAATGAAGAACTATCTATATCAAATAAGTCAACTTAAGTGAATAAATATTCCCTGAGCATCAGCTGTGGGTAGGATAGCTGTCTGGGGATGTAGGAGTGTTAGGAACATAAATGCAAAGTAAAGTTTGAGATCCAGAGAGCAGGTTAGCAATAAACACATGAACACTTAAAAAGCAAGCACACACACAAATAGTCATTAAAGTGGACAGCAGAAAAGGCATTGCTAAGTGAAGTGTCATGAGAGTTAGCGGATAGTTCAGGAGAGGGAGTGATGCAGTGAGCTGCCAGTCAGAGGAGATGGGTTTTCAGGAAGAGGCCAGGCATTTGGATGGAACCTAAATGAGGACAGAGAATAGAAATGATCATTCCAGGAAAAAGGAACTGGTTTGGAGAGGGAGAGGGCTCAGAAATACAAAGCATTTTGTGGAGCAGGTGCTGAAGAATAAGTTTATGTGAAAGGTTTGGGATGGTGACTTTATTTAATAAACGGGACTGGGTCACACATTAGATTTGGGCCAATGTGCAAGGGATTGCTCATTTTATCTAGAGGCTAGAATAGAGTGTGAGGTTATCTTTTTGGGGCTAGACTGCCACCCCACTTCACCACCCTATAACTTGGCAGGTTGTCTGTATGAAGACAGGCCAGGAGCAAATGTAGCTGATCAGTAATTCCTGAGTGGCCAGGTAGAAACAAGCTCAGGAGAGATTTTGGAGAGGAAGCCAGGAAATTTAGCAGTGTTTGACAGACCCTCCCACAGGCTTTCTCCAAGCATCTGCACCCGGTAATGTTGACTAATTCCAACCCTCTTGATGCAGGAAATCAGCGTGGCTGCTGAGTAAGTGAAGGTTTTGCATGGAACTTTGACTTGCCTGCTGCTATCCTGTGGGTAGCTCAGTTAGGCCAACCCAAAGTGGCTGTGGCTGAATTTTGACATAGAAACAACCCCACATTCCTATTGTTGCCTTCATCCCTGCCCTTGCCAGGGAACCCTCCAGTGGGAGAACAGGTATGGCTCTCAGCTGTGTGAGAGTACAGCTATGAGAGTTAAGGCTCCCGTTTGCTTATTCCAATCACTTTTAGGGATACTTGACTCTCAGTTCCTCAGTTTCTGAAAATGCCATGCTTCTAGGGAGCCTCACTGGGTAGGTTTGAATAGCTTAAGTAGAGGAAGAATACTTATGTTCAAGGAGAAAAAGAGCTACAAGGGACTTGAAGGGTGGGAATGAAAGCTTTTGAGGCCATTCTGACTTAATGTTCATAACCCTTATTCGGAAGGGTCTGACCCTGACATAAGTAAGTGTTCAAGGAAATTAGAAGTGTTTTCATAGTATTTGGAGATAACACCGGGGTCAAAGTAAATTATATACAAATAGCTTTTGATATTGAATATCATAGTGGATAACAGTCTATTTATTATTTATTTATTTGCATTTAATACTTTATAAATGTTCTTCAAACCAAATAATGTTTAACTGGATATTTTAATGAGTAGTCAGAGCTCTGATAAAAAGTAAAAATAAACAGAAAAGCCTATAAAATAATTTAATGTCTCTACCAGTGAGTTTAGACTAGGATATGCCATAGTAACAATCTCCAAATTGCGATGGTCTCCAAGAGCAAAGGCTTATTTCTTGATGGTGCTTGCATGTTCAATGTAGGTCAGCAGGGAGGTTCAGCTCACTGTCCAGATTCTCTTATTATGCCATCATTTTTCCTAATGTTACCATAAGTCTGAGGCAGGGGAGGAAAAGTCATGGAGAATGACAAATTAGATTTTTCTACCTAGAAGTGAAATACTTCACTTCTACTCACAAATTGCATAGTGAGGAGGCAAAGAAGTGTCATCTCCAGGTTCCTGGAAGTAGAGAAGTACAGTGATTTTTGTGATCACTGTTACTACTGTAGTCCACCCTTTTGTTCACCAAATATTTGGTTCACTCTACTTGCTTACATAATATCTTCACTCCCTTCACTAAGGAAGAGCAGGAAATCCCAAAGTCCCATCCTATTAGAGGTGTAGCTCAACATCTCGAATTTGTAAATACTATAGTTCATTACATAAGGTCTAAATGTGTAGAATAAAGCATGAAACTAACAATAAATACTTCTATTTGGAAAAAAAAAGAATGATTTAGCATAGTAGATTTGGTCTGTGGCAACTTGAAGTCCTGCTTGGCTGATTATGAGGATGCCATAGCCAGGGCATATGGAATGTTCCTTTATCAGACCCAGATTCTGATTTTCAAAAGGTGCCCAACTCCTGGGGACTTTTTGTGGTCCCTGGCTCCAATCCCTGGAAGGAAATTTCCCCCCAGTAATCCCTTTGCCATGTCAGAAATGGTGTTGGCAAATAGATCTTCCTTGGTGCCTTAGTTCCTGTTCCGAAGGAACTAAGGGACCTGAGGGTTGGTTCATGATTAATTTTAAGAGCTCTCTCAAAAATTAGTAAACTTCTCACCTAAATTGGTTCTTATGGTAGCATAATTCCCAGAATATCTCTATTCCTTGCTTTTCATTTCCATAACTCTCTCTCTCTCTCTCTCTACTTGATAGTTGTTTACCAGAACTATACATTTACGCTTTTTATTCTGGGTCTTTTTATTCAATTAAAAGGATGTACCAGCTACCTCATTGTGATTTTTGCCCATAGGAAATGTATTTGGTTGAAAGGTTTTACTAGGCATTTCTCCCTCAAAGGTTTTTTGTTTTGGTTTTTATCTTTCGCTTTTGGGGGATAGAAATTGTTGTTGTTTTAATCTTGCAAGCTCTGAATTTCTGGACTCTCTTCATTCTCTCCTTTTTGTTTGCAAATTTGCCCAATCTTTCCTGAGCTCTTCTCTTTCTTGTATTACCTCACCAATCTAGACAATCACATCCAACACACACAGCTACCATTTTATTTTCCAGTTTTTTTCTTTTGAGTTTCTGTACTGACAGGTGCTATATTTGCCTCGTAAGTTATTGCAGGCAATAATTTTTACCAAATGTTTTGCCATTGCATAGTGTGGGTCATCATTTATCTAGCCTATAATTTCATTGCCATATACAGCCTGGCACATGACCTCTGTTGTCAATGCCACTCTTTTAGCCTTTAAAAAAATTTTTTTTTATTGATTTTTTTACAGAGAGGAAGGAAGAGGGATAGAGTTAGAAACATCAATGAGAGAGAAACATCGATCAGTTGCCTCCTGCACACCTCCCACTGGGGATGTGCTTGCAACCAAGGTATGTGCTCTTGACAGGAATCAAACATGGGACTTTTCAGTCTGAAGGCTGACGCTCTATCAACTGAGCCAAACTGGTTTTGGCCACTCTTTTAGCCTTTTGCTCTGGTAATACCTCACTTCTAGGTATCAATTTTTGTGTCTACATATATGGCAGCATATCTTGAATTACCTTTTTTAAAAAAGTGAACATAATTTTTTAAAATTTATTTTTCAATTATAGTTTACATTCAATATGATTTTTTTATTAGTTTCAGGTGTGCAGCTTAGTGGTTAGACACTCATATACTTTTCTAAATTATTATTTTTTATTTTATTTTTCTTAAGTTAAATCTTTATTATTCAGATTATTACATTTGTTTCTCTTTTTTCCCGTCCATAGCTCCCCTCCACCCGGCTCCCAACCCTCCCTCTACCTTTACCTCCCTCCCGTTGACCTCATCCAAAGGTGTATGATTTTTGTCTAGTTTCTCCCTGTACACCCCTCACCCCTTTCCCCCTGAGAATTATCAGTCCACTTCCTTTCTGTGCTCCTGATTCATCAGTTTATTCTGTTGATCAAATTTTTAATTCACTTAATTTTTAGATTCACTAGTTGATAGATATGTGTTTGTTGTTCATAAAAATTTTTACCTTTACTGTTTTCTTGTTCCTCTTCTTAAAGAGTACCCTTCAGCATTTCATATAATCCTGGTTTGGAGTTGACGAACTCCTTTAGCTTTTTTCTTATCTGTGAAGCTCTTTATCTGACCTTCAATTCTGGATGATAGCTTTGCTGGATAGAGTATTCTTGGTTGTAGGTTCTTGCTATTCATCACGTTGAATATTTCTTGCTGCTCCCATCTGACCTGCATTGTTTCTGTTGAGAAATCAGCTGACAATCATATGGATGCTCCCTTGTAGGTAATGAACTGTTTTTCTCTTACTGCTTTTAATATTCTCTTTTTGTCTTTTGATCTTGGTATTTTAATTATGATGTGTCTTGGTGTAGTCCTCTTTGGATTCCTTTTATATGGGGCTCTGTGTGCTTCCTGGACTTGTAAGTCCATTTTTTCACCAGGTAGGAAAAGTTTTCAGTCATTATTTCTTTAAGTAGGTTTTCAGTATCTTGCTCTCTCTCTTCTCCTGGCACCCCCAGGAGAATGAAATTAAAAATCTAATTTCATTCAGGAGCTTAGCCAGCCCTTTAGCATTTATATGTTCTATATATCTTTATTAACCTTACATTATCTTCACATTTTTGGATTCTTGCTTTTCCAGTTGAGTGTTTTCTGATTCTTTATATTTCAAATTTTTGACTTGATTCTTGCCTTCCTCTAGTCTGCTGTTAGGTCTCTGAATAATATTTTTTATTTCAGTCAGTGTATGTTTAATTTCTAGTTGGTCCTTTTCCATCTCTAGTTGGACATTTTCCATCTCTAGTTGGTTCTTATTCATCTCCTCTTGGTTCTTGCTAACTTTATCCATCTTTTCTAGGATATTCTTGAAAAACCTTATAAGCATGGTTTTGAACTCTATATCCAGTCATTTGTTTTCCTCCATTTCTTTTGTTTGTAGTCTCTTCCCTTGTCTCAGCATTTTCACTATGCCGAGAGAACTTCTGTGTTGGATTCAGCCTTATGATACCAGACTTGCGAAACTGCAAAAGCCTCTCTGTTGAGCTTGGGATGGGTGGAGTCTCAGGGCTTAAGGGACCACCTTGCCTTCCAGTCGGCCCTGCCTTCCACGGCCTCTGAGTCTCACATGACTGGAATGGTCCCTGTGTGTGTGCACACGCTCTCTTGCAGTGCTTCTAGACTGCTGCCTTTCCAGCTCCCCTGCGCTCTGGGACCATATGAGTCTGGGTCCCCAGGATTTCGCCTGAATCTGGGGTTTAGTGGAGTTAGAAGTGGCGCAGTTGGGATGCTTTGTGTCCCGCCCTCTTGTGAAAGCCAGCGGCACAATCAACAGTCGGTCTTCTGCGCACAGTGCTGTGCGCACTGCCCGACTTCTGCCCTCCTGCGACTCCCCCAAATTTCTGTGCACTTCCCCCTTTTCACAGTCCAATCTCCCCCAGTTTGAGTTTCGCTGGACCTGGGGTTTAGTGTCCTAGGATAAGAGGTTCAATGCCTTTGGGAGTCTCTGTTTCCCTCCTGCCAGAGAAAGCCAGCCAGGTACTCTGGCACCTGCTCTCTCCACTCATGCATCTCTGTACCTCAGCTTTTGGCAGCTCCTCTGTGTCTCTGTGAGCCCCTCTCTTTCCTTCTAGTTGTAGAATTTCCACTCAGCTAGCTTTCCCATGGTTCTGGATGATGTCTGTTCTGTCTTTTAGTTGTAGTTTTGAAATCGTTGTGTGAGGCAGCAGTGTAGGTATTTACCTATGCTGCCATCTTGTTGAAGCCCTGACACATATACTATTCAAAGTGATCCCCCTGATATTCCAGTACCCAAATGGCACCATACATAGCTATCACAATATTATTGACTATATTTCCTATGCTGTGCTTTACATCTCCATGATTACTAGTATTTTGTAAGTACCAATTAGTACTTCTTAATCCATTCACCTTTTTCACCTAGCCCCAGGTACCCCCTAAAACCTTTGGAAGCTTGGATATTCAAAACTGAATGTGTTGTACTACTAGGTTTTCTTTCTGCTTTATTGCTGACATTCAGCCTATTGGGAACATTTTATTAACCCCTACTTGTTTTCATTGCCTAAGTCAAGACGCTCCAATTTAAATATAATACAAGCTATATGTGATTTTGTAGTAGCTATTGCTAATCAGTGGCATTATACAATAGTTGTCTTAGATGTCTGGCGTCTTGCAGATGACTTTTGACCAGTTAATCCTTCTAAGTTGCTAGTGACAGTATAAGCTGGTGATCACATGATCATCTTTATCCCTGTTTTACATAGGACTAACTGACATGACAAGTGGATTGAGGAAAAAATCTTTTTTTAAAGGTATTTACATATTTAAAAAAGATACTAATTTGTACGTCATTTCAAAGAGAGTTTATGGGACTAAAACCAGGAGCTCTTAACACTGTGACCTAATACTGAAGTTCTCTATAGTAACAGACACTCAATAGTGTTTTGTTTTCATGAGGAGATGTAAGGTAAAAAAATAAAATAAAAAAACTTAATGTGTACATTGAACTACAAATGTCTCCAACAATCTCATGTCATTATGTTCTTGATTAATATATTTGTGTTTGATTTTTTTCCATAGGAATTTCAACTAATTATGATAGTATAGTCTATTACTGATAACAGCACCAACAAGCATGTAGTTGGACATTAAAAAAAATCTTGCTGCCAAAACCGGTTTGGCTCTGTGAATAGAGCATCAGCCTGCGGACTGAAAGGTCCCAGGTTTGATTATGGTCAAGGGCATGTACCTTGGTTGCGGGCACATCTCCAGTGTAGGGTGTGCAGGAGGCAGCTGATCGATGTCTCTCTCTCTCTCATGGATGTTTCTAACTCTCTATCCCTCTCCCTTCCTCTCTATAAAAAAAATCAATAAAATATATTTAAAAAAAATCTTGCTAACTTGGATGTTAGACAGCTATAATATCTTACCTCATGGAAGGCTGTGTGTAACTCATTCTTGGAACTCCAGGGTCTCTTTCTATGGGTTCTTGAATTGTATGTGGAGTGTCCTAGCTGTCACTGTGTTGCATGATGGCTCCACTTGAATTATGGAAATGCTTCAAGCTGGTAACAGCTAGAGTTGGGTGGTACAGGGCCAATTAGTGAGCCTTCCACTGTAGTCAGCTCTGTGTTCATCATATATTTGTTATTGTGTCCCCAGTATTAGCACATAATTTACACTATAAAAGTATAAATTTTAGATGAAATGAAAATAATTGTTAGATGAAATAATAATGTGAATCTGTTGATTCAGTTCAAACTTGGTGAAAGCAGGTTACTAGTTTGACTTCCTGATAAGTTAGTTATTTTTACCTTGATGGATGAAAACGCTGTGACCATTGGATGTAAAACATCAATGTTGCTTCTTTCTTACACAAAAGGCCATTTACTCCTCCCCAGCAATCCAGAAAATCCTCTTGTATTAAATAAGGCACTTCTTTCAAGTGGGCTGCTGTAGTCTTCTATGCATTGAGGTATGGCTCTGAAGAAACCTCTCCAATATAGTATGCCTTTAAGGGTCTATTGCATATATTGCTTTGGTAGCATAAATGGTACATGAAAACACGCCTCTTGATTTCATGGTGTTAGCTTACCATGGCCTAGGGGAGTCTATTTGGAAGAAGTGGCACTAGAAGAAGTTTAAGTTTAAAAAATTTGGCTCTCAAAAGAAATTTCAATCATTATATTGTTGATATTTGGCTCTGTTGATTAATGAGTTTGCCGACCACTAGCTTAGTGGATAGACCATGGCCCTCAAACTGAAGGGACCCAGGTTAGATTGCAGTCAAGGGCATGTGCCTTGGTTGCAGGCTTGATCCCCAGCCTGGCAGGGCTCATGCGGGAGGCAACCAATCGATGCGTCTCTCTCACATCCATGTTTCTCTCTCTCTGTCTCTTCCCCTCCCTTCCATTCTCTCTAAAAATCAATGGAAAAATGTCCTCAGGTGAGGATTAACAATAAAATAAACAAATAAAAAATAAACTATAAAATGAAAAACAAAACAAAAATAAATAAACTGCAGCTCCTCTGTGAGTTTATTAAAAAAAATAAAGAAAAATGTTTGTTGACCTGAAGTTAACTGAGACAAATTAACTTTCCACAGGTTATTTAAAATTACACACCACATCAATCTATTTTGGTTAAAAAAAAATCATCCTCAATCAGAGATAGCCAAGATAGTGGTCGTTTATATGTTGAATGAATAATGACTATTTATTAAGAATCAGTAAAGGTTAAAATAAAATTAATTCAGGTTACCACAAAACTGTCTGGGGATGTAATTTCAGACTCTCTCACTGATGTCACTCATTTCTTTGGCTTTGTTTTCCCATTCATAAAATGGAGCACAAAGGAGGTCTGCCATTTAATACTAGGGCTCCTCTGAGGGTGACTTATCTCCCACTTAAATCATGGTTCATATTGCATGACTGGAAAATAGAACATATGAGGCGTGTCAAAAGTCCTTAGCCATTAGTGGAAGACCATAAAAAGATCATGACAGCAGTTTGCAACTTGGCTTGTCTATGTAGCAACTTAGTTAAGAATTTTGCCGTGATTTGAGGTAAATGGGGGTAGAAGGAAAGGAAGCTTTGGTCCTTTTTTCGTCATCTGTTTTGAGGATCCCCCTTTGATTCCCCTTCAGGAAGTGGAATAGGAAAAAAAAAAACTACATTCGTTAGTCACTCTGGGCAACCACATCTTAAGACGGTAAAGCGGGTCAATCAAAACAAGGACACTGATTGCTATAAAATTGACAGCTACTCTCATTGACACACACAGGCACACACTGGGCATGCACAGAAAGAGTTTACTGCACGAAGCAGGCAACCAGAGCAAAACGACAATGACCACCCGACATCCCGCTGCCATGGTGAGTAATAATAATGCTCTTCACCTGATGATTTTTACGTAATTGGTGTTAGCTTGCTTGGCTCTTGGTCGTAAGCTACATTATCTTTCCTTAGTCACCAACTATAGAGTTAAATTGGCTTAAAAATCTAATTTCATTCAGGAGCTTAGCCAGCCCTTTAGCATTTATATGTTCTATATATCTTTATTAACCGAGGAAATTGCCGTCCCAAGAAACTTAATGATCTCCCCAAGACTACAGATAGAGAAAGAGTGCCCTGGATGGAGGAAGTGGAATGACCCAGGGATGAATTTTGGATAGCTCCTAGAGGAGGGACTTTTGCCATGTCTCTAATGGCTGACTATTTTTTGTGTCTTCTCATTCCTCTTTGAAGAGAGAGAGATGTAGTGTGATGGAAATCTACTTCCCCTAGGTCTAGACTCTTGCCTGGCAGCAGTTAGGTAAGACCTGGGAAAAGCATGAAAATAGAGCTTGAGAAATCACTCACCATGTTATTGGCTTAAATCATCTATTTTTTTTCTTTGTATATAAGCCATGCAACTTAAAAAAGCTTGCGTTTCATAAATATGCCATGGCATATAATGATAATAATACTGTATTATATTTACATGTTAGTTTAGAAATGATGAGAAGTGCAGCAAATTGCAACATTAGGGGGATAGGCTTTGGAGTCAGACCTGGCTCCACTGCTTACTAAATGTGGGATTTGGGGTAAGTTTTTAACCACTTGTGCATTATTATTCTCTTTTCAGTCTAGGCAATAATAATGGCATCTTCCTCATGGGATTTTTTTTTGGATTAATTGATATCATTGCAAGTGACTAAAGCTATACTCTGAAATAGCGTATCTATGTATGCATAGTTTTTAGTTAACCTTGGCCATATTAATGTAACAATCAATAAAGACAGAGAAAGCATTAAATAAGTGTTAATATTAATAATATTGCTTTTACCTCTGAGACTCTCATCAACCCAATGACATAGGTAGGGAACTACTTTTCCCATTATACACGTGAACAATGGCTCAAGTGAAGTGATTTAACATCACTGAGTAATATACACACAAGAATTGGGACATGGATCTAGGTTTAATGGCCCAACTACAGTATTCTTCTCTTTGAATGGTTCGATGCAAGATTTGAACCTCTTAAAGAAGAAGTGTTGTAGACATGGTTTTTAAGAAGCAGCAAAAGCATTGTCAGAGCTCCTGCTCTTAATTGCATAAGCACTAAAACCTACAGTTTTTGAACCATCTTTTTGTGGAGCAAACTGGAGAGATTTGCAGACAGCATCTGATTTCCTGATAAAGGGCCAGGTAACTTAACAACACTCATGTATTCCTGACACAGCTGTCACAATGCTTAAAATGCTTGGCTACTCTTGTGGGACAAAGCAAAGATGAAATATGGTGAGTGGCTACATGTTGGTGACAACAATAAGAATCTTCAATAACAATAGCACTGGCCACTGACAGCTGTTTGAGTCTCCAGACTGGCATCGACAAGTTGGTGAACCCAACCAAGTTATTTGTTGCCTCTCAGACACAACTCCTTCACCTGTCTAATGAGGATAATTAATACTAGTTCTACCAACCGCATAAGAAAGTTGTGAGAATCTAATGTTTAAAGAGATATAATAATATTTTCTAAAATACTCAAAGAATATAAGCAAATATAATAATGACTTATTAGAAGCATGGCAATTTTTGCTAAATATATAACCTTAAGGAACAGTTATTTTAAAGCTTTGACAATTAGATATAAAAATGATTAAGTAAGTATGATACAGAAGAAAAAACACAAAGGAGGAATTTATGTAATAAATCTAAGGAGGTTACTGATGGGCCTGAGAAGCAATCAAAGCAGGCATCCTTTTACTTTTTAAAATGTCATAATGCTATGTCTAGCGAGAAGATGCATGAGGGCAAATTTCACATCTTTCTTGTCTCCTCTGCATCATCAGCACAATGTCAACTTAACTATAGTCACCTGTGCTGAATATTTACATGTGCTGGCCATGCTCTTCATGCCTTATATGGGCCATATCATTTAATCTTCACATTTTGTGGTGGAGGAAACTGAGTCATAGCTAGTAAGTGTCTTGGAACTGAGTTTTGGACCCAGGACATCTGATTCCAGAGCCCATGTCCTGAATCACCACATAATAGAGACAAAAAAGTTGATGAATGAATGGATGATTATGGGAGATGAAAGTAGATGACTACTGGTTATCTGAAGGCAAATCAACCTCATTTGGGCTTATCTGGGTCAATCTCGCTTTCAACTTCTTTTTAGTATCAGTACCTTGGTGCAGCACATTGACACCATCACCTCTTTGTTTACTCTTATAATTTCTTGCCTTCAGTATCTGCAAAATATAAATCAGAGGTCCTTCTAACTAATGTGTCTGGTTGCCTTACCTACCTTAATTCATGGGAAGTGTGAGCCTGACAACACTGAGACCAGAGAATGAAAGCAACTCAGCTTCAGCTCTTGTTCTGCATCATGTTGAGAGTTGGTGATGGGCCTTTTCCATCCCCAGTAAGGGTCAGTGGTGATGGTGAGGTGAACAAAGCACCTTTGTAACAAAAGGAAGCTGGAGAGATTTTTAGTTCTTTCTTTTTAGGTAGGTCTTACAGAGCACTCTCTTTCTTTGTGCATCATTGCAACACCAGACAAACCAATAACTATATAGATAAAAGCCTAAGTGACTGTTATGGACAACCAGCCTGTAGCTATGATGCACACTAAACACCAGGAGTCAGACACTGAACACAGGAACTGCCCCCTGATGGCCAACCTCCCATGGTCTCTCCCCCTGGATGGCCAGTTCCAATCGGGACTGGGTGAGATGGCCAGGCTGAGGGACCCCACCCATGTGCGAATTTGTTTCAATATAAAGGTTAAAAAGAAATAGTTTCCATAATCTGTTGTTGGGCATCATTAGTGTTCCTGCTTCTTTCAATTATCATGGATACTTGGAACTTTGTTATAGTGTTTTTCTTGATTCATTGCTTATGGAAAATTAACTAGATTGTTAATTTAACTGTGTTGTTTTGTTTATCTATTCACTTACCCACTTTTTGTTCATTCAGAAAGTATTTATGGAACACCCATTCTATGACACATTCTCTTGTAGGAATTTATTGCCTAACAGGCATAGATCCAACATGAACACAAACAGTACATTTTCATTCGGTAAAGAAATGCTGCTAGAGTGGTAGATGGTAAAAGCTTCATGATTTAAGGATAATTAGCATACTTCTAATTTAACTACTTAGGGACAGTTTCTGAAATAGACCATGCCCGAGTGGGGTCTGATAGAAGGATAGAGGTAGGCAATATATTCTAGATGAAAGAATGGCTGGCAGGAAGGATGCTGTGAAAGATTTATGGGATCTTGGAAAGAAAAACTAGAGCTATCATTTAGTAAGCCTGTTTTTGTTAGATGTACAGGAGCTTTACATAAAACATTTCATTTAATTTTGTGAAAACTATTATAAAGCCAGTATTATAATTGGTTGGAAAGAAGAGAAACCAGAGGCTCAGGAGGAGGCCATGTCAAGATTTACACACAGTCCCAGATCCTGTTGTCTCTCTGTCTCACACTCTGGAGGCTCAGTCACCAGGCTACCAAATTTAGTTCTCAGTTTGGTACCCTGATGTCTTCATGTACATATAACTGTTCCTATTTCTAGGTGAGGATTTGAGGCTCAGAGAGAAGTCCTGATCTCATAGAGCAGTGGTTGGCAAACTGCGGCTCACGAGCCACATGCGGCTCTTTGGCCCCTTGAGTGTGGCTCTTCCACAAAATACCACATGCGGGCGTACAGTGCGATTGAAACTTCGTGGCCTGTGCGCAGAAGTTCGTTTTCAGCCCTCAAAAGAAATTTCAATCGTTGTACTGTAGATATTTGGCTTTTTTGACTAATGAGTTTGCCCACCAGTGTCATAGACGATCAGGGATGCTGAGTTCAGGTAAAGCATGGGATGTCTCTTGCCAGCAAGTGACACCATAGTCCCTAACCAATTGCACCTTCTCTATTTTCCAGGTCAAGTGTCTGCTGCTGTTGATGTTGGGGCTTGCTCTCCTAAGGGACGGGGCAGCTCAGGAAAAACCCAAAGCAGGGGATACAGCCCTTTGTCCTCCTGTGGAGGACAACAGCGTGAGGGTTGACATTCGCATCCTTAGTCAAAAGCGGGCTGTTACCATCTCACATGCCTTCCAGAACCGCTCTAGCTCCCCCTGGGATTACAAGTAAGTGCAAAGGAGACTGATCTTCACATGCTTTGGAACTATATGTGAAATTTATTCTAATTGGAAAGTAGAAAATTTAGAAAAACTAAAAGCCCCCACAGAAATCCCACTTTACCTGGGAGCACACATTTTTTCTTGCTATTTTGGACTAGGTGGTCCAAAGTCTTACTATTTTGTTTCCAACTTTTCATTGATTCTGTCCTTTTCTGCGTTATTGGGCCCTAGAATAGACTTTACACACTTTCTGTGTCAGAAGAGAGGTCTCTTTCAAGCAGCCCACACAATGATCTCTGCATAGGAATAAGTGGGAACCAAAAAAGGTCAAGTTTCAAGAGATCCACTCAGATTAGACACTGGTTGTCAAGGAGTGAGGAAGAGATCCCAGCGGAGGAGCAAAACTTGTTTGGGAAGTGGGATCCTAGGCAGATGTTCGGGGGACAGTCTTGTGACTTTGATGTGCAGGGCCCTGCAATACCAAGCACTCTTCTGTATTCTCCCATTATAAGTATGAAAACCAACCCCAGGGATAATATGACATGCTGCTGGGCTGCTTGTTTTGCTTCCACATGCGGGAATGTACACAACTGGCAAGTTGGCTGGATTGGCTTGGCTCCTTTATCCTTCTGGCTGAGGGGGCTGTTGCGGGAGAAATTGAGAGAAGCCATTGGGTTTATAAGGGGCTTTCGTTTTCTTTTTTAAGCAGCCTTTGTAGATCGTATAGTGTGAGATCTACTGGTGATTTTAGTTTCTAAGCAAAGGATGAATAATAATTATTATAATAACACTGTAAAGTAAAGTAAAAGATCTAACATGCATTGAATGCCAACATTTACAGTGTGCCATTTCCTATGCATTTGTATTGCTGAATGTCCTCAACAATTCCATGAGAGAGAGAGAGAGATGAGAATCCCCATTTCATAGCTGAGGAAACTGAGGCTTAGGGAGTTAACCATCTGCCAGAGGGCTGTGTAGGAGCCCAGACTGTCTGATCCACAGCCTGTGCTGCAGCCTAGAGTTACTCAGAACCACCTCCCTGTGGGTTCATGCAGGACTGCAGGGCCCACATCCTTTGTCCATGTCCCCTCCCTGTCTCACTACCTGCATCTGCCTGCTTCTCCTGCAGCATCACCAGAGACCCTCACCGGTTCCCCTCTGAGATTGCAGAGGCCCAGTGCAGGCACTTGGGCTGCATCAATGCCGAAGGAAAGGAAGACAGCTCTCTGAACTCCGTTCCCATCCAGCAGGAGGTTCTGGTCCTCCGGAGGGAGCCCCAGGGCTGCACTCACTCCTTCCGGCTGGAGAAGATGAAGGTGACTGTTGGCTGCACCTGCGTCACCCCCATTATCCGCCATGTACGTGACCTGAGAGTTGCCCCTCAACTTAGCTGAAGAAGCTGTAGAAGTGCCACTCCTCCTCCTGCATCAAGTCTTGAGTGGTCCCCAATTCTCTCTTAGTGTGGTTTGCATGGAATTCTCAGAGCTTTGTATTAGATCTAGTGTTAACTTTCTGGAGCGCTTCCAAATCCTAACATTATCCTGAGATGTTTCAATGTCCCAACCCCCTGGAAATGAATGGTGAATGAAGGAGCCTTTGGTCCACTCTGTTCATGTGCTGGGATGACTACCACACTATCATGTGTGGTAACCAGCCATGCATTTGCTGGGAACTTTGTTGGTAAAATGGGCCTCTGTTCCATGTGGAAGAAAACACAGAAAATATAGCCACAATTTAAGAGTTAGAGAGGAGCTGTGCAGGCTGGGGTGGGTGGAAAGGATGGGGGTAAGGATCTAATACCTATGTTTATTGAGCATTTGCTAAATACAGATGAGGTTGGCCTGATATTTATATTTGTAAGGAAATTGTTCATGTATTTATGATATATTGATTATATAAAATTTTAGGAGAAAAAGCAATATATCAAGAACTAATATAATAAAGTATTAATAATTTAAAAATACTTTTGGTGTTCATTTCACATTATACTCATAACCTTGTACCCCTAAAAATGTTGCAATTCCATACCTGTCATTTGTTTTTCATATTTTCTCATCAAATCACTAGTGTTAGAATTATTTTATTATTATTATTTTTTGTGTGTAAGCTTGGCGATATTAGTTTTTTTTCAGCTTTATGGAGATATAATTGATAAATAATAG
The DNA here is from genome assembly GCA_011751065.1 of Lasiurus cinereus. Classification (NCBI taxonomy): domain Eukaryota; kingdom Metazoa; phylum Chordata; class Mammalia; order Chiroptera; family Vespertilionidae; genus Lasiurus; species Lasiurus cinereus. The sequence continues at coordinate 72,028,681 of JAAGEH010000018.1, forward strand.
GATATAAGTTTGAAGTGTACAATGTGATGATTTGGTACACAAATATACCAGTTCTAGAGGCCTGATGCATGAATTCGTGCAAGAGTAGGCCTTCCTTTCCCCAGCTGCTGGCACCGGCTCCCCTTGCAACCCCAGCTTCATCCAGAAGGTCATCTGGAAGGACATCTGATTTAATTAGCATATTATGCTTTTATTATTATAGATATGAAATGATTACCACAATAAGGTTAACACCTCCATTCCATCACAGAGTTACCTTTTTATTTGTAGTAAGAACATTAAAGATGAACTCCTAGCAAATTTCAAATCTACAATACAGCACTATGCTATACATTAGTATATCCCCAGAACTCATTTACCTTATAACTGATACCTTTTGTCCCACATCCTCCCACCTCCCTCCTCCGCAGCTCCTGGCAACCACCAATTTACTCTTTGTCTCTATGAGTTGGAGAATTTATTATTAATGGTTCTTGAGGTATATATAGAGAATTAAGGAAAATGATACAGTTATCATGTTCGCTGTTAACTCTTTACTGATCCATCTTCCTAGCTACATTATTTTACAAAATGAGCACTTATTGGCCACTATGCTACCCATTAGCAATACAGAGAAAAGTAAGGAATGCATATGGAAGGGCCACAGTATTGGCAATGGCTAACCACAGTGCCCCTGGTCATTAGGTGGTCAAATCGTGGTCACTTTGCATTTGCCCTATTCTGACCTCTTTTTAGGTCACTGGTTGTCTTTCATCCATCTCTAATGCTTCCTGAGGAAACAGGAGCTTCCATATTCTGGTCTCTATGACATCCAGAAGGTTCTCCTATTACTCGTACCCAGAAATGGCACACCACATTTTCTTCTTTACTGTTACTATACCACTGGCTTAGAGCACATCTGCATCGCTGCTGTCTTCCAGGTCCCAGAGAGGCAGTAGGGCATAACTTTTCACCTCCACCTGCAACTCAGCTTGAGGATGGGCAAGTGGCAGGAGTCTGGCCCCACTTTTATTTTTTATTTATTTATTTTTTAAAATTAATTTCTATTAATTTTTTTATACATATCTCCCCATTGTCCCCCTTCCCTCCCAGGCATACCCCGACCCCCCAGTGTCTGTGATCATTGGTTATGCTTATATGCATGCATACAAGTCCTTTTGATTGATCACTTATCTACCTCACCTAACTTTAATCTTTCTGCTGTAATTTCACAGTCTGTTTGATGCTTTATGATTTTTGTCCTCCTGAGAATTATCAGTCTACTCCCTTTCTGTGCTCCTGATTCTATTATATTCACCAGTTTATTCTGTTGATCAAATTTTTAATTCACTTAATTTTTAGATTCACTTGTTGATAGATATGTATTTGTTGTTCATAATTTTTTGTCTTTTACCTTTTTCTTCTTCCTCTTCTAAAAGAGTACCTTTCAGCATTTCATATAATCCTGGTTTGGAGTTGATGAACTCCTTTAGCTTTTTCTTCTCTGTGAAGGTCTTTATCTGCCCTTCAATTCTGAATGATAGCTTTGCTGGATAGATTATTCTTGGTTGTAGGTTCTTGCTGTTCATCACGTTGAATATTTCTTGCCACTCCTGTCTGGACTGCATCGTTTCTGTTGAGAAATCAGCTGACAATTGTATGGGTGCTCCCTTGTAGGTAATAAACTGTTTATCTCTTGCTGCTTTTAATATTATCTCTTTCTCTTTTGCTCTTGGCATTTTAATTATGATGTGTCTTGGTGTGGTCCTCTTTGGATTCCTTTTCTTTGGGGTTCTGTGTGCTTCCTGGACTTGTAAGTCTATTTCTTTTACCAGATGTGGGAAGTTTTCAGTCATTATTTCCTTAAATAGGTTTTCAGTATCTTGCTCTCTCTCTTCTTCTGGCACCCCCACAATTCTGACGTTGGTTTGCTTGAAGCTGTCCCAGAGGCTCCTTACATTATCTTCACATTTTTGGATTCTTTTCTCTTCTTGCTTTTCCAGTTGTTTTCTGATTCTTTATATTCAAATTTTTGACTTGATTCTTGCCTTTCTCTAGTCTGCTGTTAGGACTCTGTATAATAGTTTTTATTTCAGTCAGTGTATGTTTAATTTCTAGTTGGACCTTTTTCATCTCCTCTTGGGTCTCACTAAATTTATCCATCTTTTCTAGCATATTCTTGAAAAACCTTATAAGCGTGGTTTTGAACTCTATATCCAGTCGTTTTTTTTCCTCTATTTCTTTTGCTTGTAATCCCTTCCCTGGTCTCGGCATTTTCACTATGCCTGGGAAACTTCTGTGCCGGATTCAGCCGCAGAAGCCTCTGTTGAGCTTGGGAGGGGTGGAGTCTCAGGGCTTAAGGGACCACCTTGCCTTCCAGTTGCCCCGCCCTCCAAGGCCCCTGAGTCTCACGTGACTGGGTAATGGCTGGAGCGGTCCTTGTGTGCGCGCCCGCAGTGCCTCTAACCGCTGCCTTTCCGGCTCCCCTGCACACCAGGACCACACGAGTGTAGGAGCCCAGGGTTTCGCCCGAAACAGGGGCTTAGTGGACTCAGAAGTGGCACTGTTGGGAGGGTCTGTCTCCCGCCCACTCGCAAAAGCCAGCGGCACAATCAGCAATCTGTCCTCCGCGTGGTGCCGTGCGTGACCAGTCCTCCGATCCTTTGCGACTCCCCTAAATTTCCGTGCACTTCTCCCTTTTCACAGTCCAAACTCCCCTCGTTTGAGTTTCGGCTGGATCTGGGGTTTAGTGTCGTAGGATAAGGAGTTCAATGCCTTTGAGAGTCTCCGTTTCCCTCCCGCCAGAGAAAGCCAGCCAGGTACTCCGGCACCCACTCTGTCAGCGCGCGTGTCTCTGTACCTCGGCATTTTGCAGCTCCTCTGGGTTTCTGTGAGCCCCTCTCTTTCCTTCTAGCTGTAGAACTTCCACTCTGCCAGCTTTCCTGTGGTTCTGGATGATGTCCGGTCTGTCTTTTAGTTGTAGTTTTGAAATTGTTGTGCGAGGCAGCAGTATAGGTGTTTACCTATGCTGCCATCTTGGATCCTTCCCTTCCTCCTGGCCCCACTTTTAATTCTTTAGTGTGGAGAACGTTTATTTATTGGTGAGGGTGGGTATGGAGTTGCTTGGTAGATTGGATCTTCATTTCTTTGCTTCAGAATCTTTTGCTTCTAGGATGAACACTGATATTTATACTTAAAATGTTCAGGCTCTTGAAATCTAAAAATCATTTTCTCTCATAGCTGTCAGCTTCATGCTTGCCATGAATCTCCCAAGTCCATTTAGATGCTTAAGACTATGTGATGTGTCTTCCTTTCTCTGTTCATTTTGGCACTGATAGCCCTGCCCAGAGGATAGTACATATGAAAAGCCCCTGTCTGAGTAGCAGAAGTATACAGATGAAGGAAATTTCAGAGGAAAAAAAATCACACCTCTGAGTGTATCAAGATACAGTGAGAAAAATGGGTATTAAGGTTTGCTTTTTTAAATTTGTTTCTAATAAGAGAGGTTGAAAATGCATTTTTTAAATTTACCTATTGTTGAAAGTATTACAGATGTCCCTTTTGTGTGTTTTTTTCCTCATTGACCCTGCACTGGCCCCTCCCAGGCCTTCACTACACTATTGTCTGTGTCCATGGGCTATATATATATATGCATATAAATTCCCCAGTTAATCTCTCCCCAACTATACTCTTCCCACCTCCCCTTGCAAAAATGCATTTAATATTTAGACAATTCTTGGCTTTGAACTCTGGTTCTACCATTTTAAGGTTTTACAAATTTAGGGAATTTAGTCCCTCTGAGTGAAACGTGACTTCCTTGTATGTAAATGGGGGATAATATCTATTTTAAAGAAGTAGTGTGTAATTGAAATAAAAATGTGAAAGACTTAATACAGTACCTAGGAAATGACATTCACTTTGTGGCTGGTAGGCATTATCCCAAGAGGCACAGAACTTAAGGGTCCGATTTTGCTTGGCCCCTCACAACCAAGTTTTATGCTTAAACACTAGCTATAATATTCCTCATGGTTATGAAATTTACACTCACCATTTACTCTCTGCGTACAAATGTATACACTCTAGTCCCTCTTGCCCCCTTATATGTGGGTTTGCTTTTCATGTTTTCAGTTACCTGGGGTTAACTGTGGTCCAAAAATATTAAAGAGAAAATTCCATAAGAAAACAATTCTTAAGTTTTAAATTGCGCGCCACTGAAGAGCGTGAAGAAAGCTCGCGCAGTCCCTCTCCAGAGGTGCGTCATCCCCTTGCGGAGCGTCTCCACGCTTAGACCGCTCTGCGCCCCGCAGGCACCCGTCTGTGTTCTTAGGTCTACATCAAGGTACCGAAGGGCTTGTGTTCAAGTAACTCTTATTTTACTTAATGATGGCCCCAAAGTGCAAGAGTCGTGGTGCTGGCGGTGCGGATATGGCAAAGAGAAGTTGCAAGGTGCTTCCTTTAAGTGAAAGGGTGAGTACAGTACAATACAATATTTTGAGAGGGATCGCCTTCAGATAACTTTTATTAGAGCATATTGTTATAAGTGTTCTATTTTTAAATTAGTTTGTTGTTAAATCTCTTACTGTGCCTAATTTATACATTAAACTTTATTCTAAGTATGTTTATATAGGAAAAAACACAGTATTACCTAGGATTTGGTACTATCCGCAGTTTCAGGCACCCACTGGGGTTCTTGGACCATATCCCCCCATGATAAGGTGTGTGGAGACTATTGGAATTAAAGATAGTTTAAATAAAAGATCTATATATTGTCGATATGTTATTATTATATAGATATTTTCCTTAAATCACTTTAAATTAATTTGAAAAGAGTAAACTATAGCTTTCATACATTAAAAAAAAATTCTCTCTGTGGCCCCCAACAGTATAGCCTATTTCACTGCTATAAATGGGAAGGAAATAATTTTAAATTCAATAAATCACATGCTCAGTTGGATTCCCCTTGGGGTAAAGAGGAACACAAACATTTTCTCAAACACTGAGATATTTTTTTTGGTGCCAAGGGAAAAAAATCATTGGATAAAAGATAACTTCTGAAGCAGATGAACTAAACCTTGCTTATGCATGTCCAACATCAAGAAAGACTATAAAAAAACATTCTTTCTGTTTTTAAAGAGTGCCCAGGAATACAGAATTTCTTTAGGCAGTAAGGAGATCAAGTGTGGGAGAGTGGAAGAAACCTTTATGTATGGAAGGTTTTCCTTCATATGTTTCTTATACTTGTGAATCTGATAATCAAGGGGGTTATGACTTACCAAGTTATAATTCTGCATCTGCTTATATTTACATTATAATTAAATTGCATTTGCAGCAGAACCTTGGGTATTAATGTGATCCAATGAGCTAAACGCAATAAGAATTCCGTTGGTATATTTGCATATTGGACTTGAGGGTTGTTAAAAATAGTAGAAATGATAATAGTAGTAATAGCAGCTCATATACATTGAGTGTTGGCTATGTGTGTCAGGCATCATGCTATTTTTATGTGCCCAGTGATTGCATTCATGCACTTTGAAAGGAACTGTGAGCTGCGAGGCTGCAGTGGGCACAAGGGTGGGTCTCGGTCCATCCTCTGTGCCCCAACCCAGGCCTCTTGCCATGACCCCCACTCCCCTTTCTACCGGCAGCCCCGCTCCAGCTGCCACTGCTCCCATGTGCTGATGGTGCTAACTTTGCTCACACCCACTGCTGGCACCCGGTGCCTGTCCTGATCTCTTGGTGCTGTCAGTGGGTGCAGGCCCTGCTTGCCCCTCAGGGCTTCTCTACCTCCCCCTGCCCCGGAGAAGTGATTGAGGCTGGCAGCCACTGCATGCACCCGCTGATGGTGCCGAGCAATTGGGACCAGTGCCGGGTGCCAGTAGCGGATGTGTCAGGCAGGACTGTGGTGAGGAGGAGCAAAGAATTTTCAGTAACCATCAGAGGCTCACCCTATGACAGCAACTGGTGCCCCGCCTTGGTCTGGTGCTCCCACTCACCTGCTCTATCATCCCACTACGGCCGATGCCCACCATGTTCTGTGCATGTCCCCTGATGGCCAGCACACATCATAGCCACTGGTTGTTCAGTTGTTTTGATTGTTCTGCCATTTGGTATATTTGCATATTGGACTAGAGGCTTGATGCATAGAATTTGTGCATGTGTGTGTGTGTGTGTCCTTCAGCCCAGCCTGCACTCTCTCCAATCTGGGACATCCCTCTCACAATTCAGGAATTCTGGCTCCCAACTGCCTGCCTGCCTGCCTGCCTTCCTGATTGCCCCTAACCGCTTCTGCCTCCCAGCCTGATCACTCCATAATCACTCCCCTACCAGCCTGATTGATGCCTAATTGCTCCCCTGCCAGCCTGTTTGCCCCTAATTGACCTCCCCTGCAGGCCTGGTCACCCACAACTTCCCTCCTCTGCTGGCCTCATCTCCCCCAACTGCCCTTCCCTGCAGGCCTGATCCTTCCCAACTGCCCTCCCCTGCTGGCCTATTCACCCACAACTGCCCTCCCTTGTAGGTCTGGTCCCTCCCAACTGTTCTGCTCTGCTGGCCATCTTGTGGTGGCCACCTTGTGTCCACATGGGGGCAGCCATCTTTGACCACATGGGGGAAGCCATCTTGTGTGTTGGAGTGATGGTCAATCTGCATATTACTCTTTTATTAGATAGGATAGAGGCCTGGTGCACAGGTGGGGCACAGCTGGTTTGCCCTGAAGGGTGTCCCAGATCAGGGTGGGGGTTCCCTTTGGGCATGGGGCAGCCTGTGGTGGTTTGCAGGCCAGTCACACCCCCCATCAACCCACGCAGAGGCCCCTGGTATCTGGGATTTATTTATCTTCCATAATTAAAACTTTGTAGCCTTGAGTGGAGCCAAGCCTCCTGCTTGCTCCATGGCCTCAGTCATTTTTGTTGGAATTTATTTATCTTCTATAATTGAAACTTTGTAGCCTTGAGTGGAGGCCTGGGTTAGCCAGGGTGTGCAGGAAGTTTGGCTTCCTCTATTGCCTGGGAAACCCAAGCCTCCTGCTCACTCCATGGCTGCAGCCATCTTGGTTGGGTTAATTTGCATATTTGCTCCTGATTGGCTGGTGGGCATGGCTTGTGGATATAGTGGAGGCATAGTCAATTTGCATATTATTCTTTAATTAGATAGGATTACAGATGAGGGAAATGAGAATTTATCACTTGCCCAAAGTTACAAAGCTAGTAAATATTAACGTTAAGGTTTGAATTCTGGTCTCTTGGGCTGCAGATCCCCTATTGCTTGATTATCTAATGAGTACATTTATACAGAGCTGGAGAGGTATCTGATATTTCTTCACCAGACTATTTCCTATCTGAAAATGAAGAATGATCTAAATGTTTTTTACATAAGTCACTGGAGGTTCTCAGGATTAAGATCACTAGAAACTCACCACTCACTATCCTTCCAGAAACACACTCTATTTACTAGTACCAGGTGCTTGGTGTTGTAATTTTATAATAGAGGCTATGTCAAGTGTGTGCATTAAAAATTGTGAGCTACTGCTGGATCACTAATGGACATGATTTTGAGAATTTGTTCAGTAGTGAAGAGTAAATAGTTTGAAAATAAGGTAAAAAAGTGACTTAGATTTGAGTATGAAGATGTTCTTGCCTATAATATATTTATCTCTTCTCTTAAATTGTACAAACATCATAGCAGTATCAGAGATCACTAAGCATGTGGCTGAAGGAGCAGGTGCCAAGTTAAAATGCCAGCTCTGGCACTTACTAACTATCTAACCTCCCTTTTCTCTATGGTTAAATTGGGAGAAAATAGTTTCTACTTCACAGAGTTTTTGATAGGCTGGAATAAGATAATGTATCTAAGGTGCTTAGAATAGCACCCGACCTGGTGAGTGTATTGTTCAGTGTATCAAAAAAAGAAGAAAATCATCCACTATCCCATTACAATATCCTATAACTTTTTATATTTTTCTTTCTCTTCTGCTCATTGTCTCATAGATACATGCTTTATATGGTTGCAATCATAGCAGACATGCAATCTGTATTTGGTAATGCTTTTTACTTAACATTATATTTAATGTAATATTCTGTGTTTCCACATACTGATCACAATAATATTTAGTGACTAGATACTATCCTTACAAGTTGATGAACCAGTATTTATTTAGTTATTCCTTTGTATTTGGACCTTTAATTATTTCTACTTACAAAAAGTAGATAATGCTTATAGAGGTTTTGATTACTTTATTGTGAATGACATATATAATGTAAACAAGAGTTTATCTCTGTATATGTATAGTTGCCTTCCATGTTAAACTTTTCTGTCTGTGTGTTTTCATATCTATAGTCTACCTTGGACAAGATACTTAGTATCTCTGACCCTCAGTTTCCTCAACTACCCTCATAGAGTTGTGGTGTGGATTAAAAGAAATAATAAATGTGAAGCATTAGAACAGTGCCAAGTTCTGCCCAGTTGTTACTAGTCTTACTCACTAGTTTCATATGCCACCTCAAGCAGGGCCTATGGGTAAATGCTCCCACCTTCTAATTCTTGTTTTCAAAGTCACATAAATCAGTGCATTAGACAAATATAGATTAATGAGTTGTTCTGGAGTTGTGGCTATCACAAAACTTGAAGACTTCCTACTCTCCTGGCTTATCTCTGCAGTTTCCTTACATGCTGTCTGTAGCAAAACATCACAGCCCTTTGCATGGCCTACAGGCAAGGACCAAACTTATTTATAGTGGTGACAACAGCAGAAGCTGTGTAACCATTTCCCACAACCACAGTCTCATGAATGACAGAAACCAGACCTGAGAGGTCCAGCCCTGGATGAGCTGCATGGGCTAAATGCTGGAGTGGGATCTGAGTGTGACTGGCCTCCCCAGATGGGACACGGTGCTCTCAGAAAAATCTTAAAATACTAGTCCATCAGGCAAGAGTTTCCGGGGTCCTACGCATCTGCTTATTCCACACTCCTTAGCTTTTCAACACCTAAGGGAAAACCCCCCAGCTTTCCCACAGACCACTTGTCAAATGCCTGATTTCCTTCTGCGGTCATCTCAAACCTCAAGTGAGATTCCATTAAGAAAGCAAAGTTTGGCCCTAGCCGGTTTGGCTTAGTGATAGAGCTTCAGCCTGTGGACTAAAGGGTCCCAGGTTTGATTCCGGTCAAGGGCATATACCCAGGTTCTGGGCTCGGGTATGGGATGCCAGACTTCTGGTTAGTATATTTGAAAACACATAGACAATGGAATTTAGTATAAAAGGAAACATATCTTTTGGATCTATGTTGCTTAACTTTTGAAATCTGCTAAGTATTATGATTTGGGTTTAAGAGTTTAGATGAGCCCTAACTGTGTGGCTCGGTGGATAGAGCGTTGGCCTACAGACGGAAGGGTCCCAGGTTCGATTCTGGTCAAGGGGTTGCAGGCCCACCCCCAGTAGGGGTGTGCAAGAGGCAGCTGATGGATGTTTCTCTCTCACTGATGTTTCTAACTCTCTCTCCCTCTCCTTTTCTCTCTGTAAAAAATCAATAAAATATATATTTAAAAAAAGAATTTAGATGCATTGCAGTTGTCATAAGTGTTTATGGGGAAAAGAAATTATTTAATTACTCCTTCTGTACAGAAGGTGAATACCAAGGGATTACCTATTATTCTCATTAAAGCTGGAACCTTTGTAAAGAAAACCAGTACTTGTTTAATGGTTACAACACAGTAGACAATTTTCTGATTTGCATACATTCAGTCATTCAGTTGTCATATATTTCTGTGCTTTAAGATCTGCTAATTCATGTCATGGTATGGGTGAAATTGAGTTTGTACTTTTCTTGAGGTTACAATAGTCATCTGGTGGTAGAAACCTGCCTTTAGTCACCAAGCCACATTGCCTCTCTATAGTCACTTGCTTGGACTAGAATCTCTGAACCATGGAATCTTCCCTAAGGATTAGTCACTCTGTGAGTGGTCAGAGAGAGTACATTAATTTTGATATTTGCATAATCCTACAATTATAATGTTAAGTTTTATGAAAAGTTCATTGGAAATGTAACCAATAGATCCCTGACTTCACCAGCTTCCATAAACATCTCAGATTATAACGGCCTTTGCCTTGCCTTGTGTATAGAAGTCCAGTCCTTTACCAGACTCTGTTACCCACAAGTTTCTAGAAATCTCTGAGCAACATCCTCATTTCCTTCTAATTTTTTCTAAGGTTGCTCACTTCCTTGGTTAATTTGTTGTTGTTTTTTAATCCTCACCTAAGGATATTTTTCCATTCATTTTTAGAGAGAGTGGAAGCGAGAGGGAAAGACAAAGAGAAATATCTGTGTGAGAGAAACACATTGATTGTTTGCCTTATGCATGAGCCTGGACCAGGGCCCTAGGGCCATGGAGGATCCTGCAGCCAAGGTACATGCCCTTGACCAGAATCAAACCCAGGACCCTTTAGTTCATAGGCCGATGCTCTATTCACTGAGCCAAATCGGCCAGGGCAATTGTCTGGTTTTGAACAACCAATGCCTGCTCCACTTAGCCACCTGTGGAGGCCTGCTGCCTTCTGTCAGGCTCTGTGATTTTCAAGGCTAAATTATAAAAGGTTATGCAGCTTCTACCTGGTTCGCTTGGAATGCTATTAGGGGAAGCCATCTGCTCTGCTGGGAAGGGGACAGGTGTAGATGCTCTCCTTGGGAGTTCTCGATCAGCTCCCAGTCGACTGTCAATTGAGGGAGACATTCTGCACATTCATCCTGGTTGGGACTTTGGTTGAATGTATCTCTGACTTAAACCTGAATGCAACCTTAGGAGCAAAATTGGCTACATAATTTGTGGGGCCTTGTGAAAAATTAAAGTAAGTAATTCCTTGTCAAAAATTATTAAGAATGTCAAGCATGGGACCCCTATGAGACTGCCCAGGCTGTACACCCATGAAGCCAGGCCACTCAAGAGAGCCCATGAGAGAACTGCTCAGCTGAGCCTTTCCCTATTTTTTTTATGATAAAAATAAAATGGTTGTTTTACTTTTTAAAGTTTTATTGAGATGTCATTAACATATGCAATTGTATAAGTTTACAGTGTACAACACAGTGATTTGATATATGTATGTATTGCAAAGTGACTACCACAATAAGTTTAGGTAATACCCATCACTTCATAAAGTGACAGTTTTTTTCTTGTCATAAGAATTTTTAAGATTTACTGTCTTAGCAACTTTTAAATATGTAATACGGTATTATTAACTGTCGTCACCATGCTGAACATTAACTCCCCAGAACTTACTTATCTATATAACTAGAGATTGGTATCTTTTAAAAAAATTGAGGTATAATTGACACTGTTATATTGAGGTATTTTATAACACTGTATTAGTTTCAGGTATACAACATAATGATTTGGTATTTATATGTATTGCAAAGTGATAACAGTAGTATTTTAGTTGTGTCAGCATGCATAGCTACAAATATATTTTTTTATGATGAGAACCTTTGTAAAAAAATATTTTTATTGACTTCAGAGAGGAAAGAAAGAGGGAGAGAGAGCTAGAAACATCAATGATGAGAGAGAATCATTGATTGGCTGCCTCCTGCACTATGGAGATCAAGCCAGCAACCCAGGCATATGCTCTTGACTGGAATCAAACCTGTGACCCTTCAGTCTACAGGCCCATGCTCTACCCACTGAGCCATGCCAGGAGAACTTTTAAGACTTACTCTACTAGCTACTTTCAAATATGCAGTACAGAATTACTAACAACTAGAGGCCTGGTGTACGAAATTCGTGCATTTTGTAGGGTCCTTCAGCCTATCCTGTGCCCTCTTGCAGTCTTGGAACCCTCGAGGAATGTCTGACTGACAGCTTAGGCCTATGGGGAGTGGGCCTCAACGGTCAGTTGGACATCCTTAGTGCTGCCACGGGAGAGGCTCCTGCCACCACCACTGCACTCCCCAGCCATGAGCCTGGCTTCTGGCTAAGTGGAGCTCCTGTTGTGGGAGCACACTGACCACCAGTGGGCAGCTCTTGCATTGAGCATCTGCCCTCTGGTGGCCAGTGTGCATCATAGCGACTGGTCATTCCTGGTTGTTCCGCCTATAGATTCAGTTTACATATTATCCTTTTATTATATGTAATATGACATATTACACCCCCATAGTTTACTTATTTTATTACTGGAAGTTTGTACTTTTTGCCCCTCCCCCCATACCTTACCCTGGCATCCACCAATCTATTCTCTGTTTTTATGAGTTCAAGTTTTTTTAATTAAAAAAAATTTTTTTTAGGTTCCACATGTGAAATCAGATGGTATTTTCATCTTTTTGTGACTTATTTCATTTAGCATAATGCTCTTAAGATTTATCCACTGTCACTAACGGCAAGGTTTCCTTCTTTTCTTATGGAGGAATAATATTCCATTATATATGTACCATAGTTTCTGCATCTATTCACCTGTCAATGAACAACTAAAATCTGTCCATGTCTCAGCTATAGTAAATAATGCACAATAAATATGGGTGTACAGATATCTCTTCTAGGTAATAATTTCATTTCCTTCAGATATACTTAGAAGTGGAATTGCTGAATCATATAGTAGTACTGTGTTTAATATATATTTTTTAACTAAATATTTATTATTCAGATTATTACATTTGTTTCTCTTTTTTCCACTCCATAGCACCCCTCCACCCAGCTCCCACCCCTCCCTCTGCCCTTAGCTCCCTCCCATTGATCTCATCCATAGGTGTATGATTTTTGTCCAGTCTCTCCCTGTACACCCCTCACCCCTTCCCCCCTGAGAATTATCAGTCCACTCCCTTTCTGTGCTCCTGATTCTATTATATTCACCAGTTTATTCTGTTGCTCAAATTTTTAATTCACTTAATTTTTAGATTCACTTGTTGATAGATATGTATTTGTTGTTCCTAATTTTTTGGCTTTTACCTTTTTCTTCTTCCTCTTCTAAAAGAGTACCTTTCAGCATTTCATATAATACTGGTTTGGAGTTGATGAACTCCTTTAGCTTTTTCTTATCTGTGAAGCTCTTTATCTGCCCTTCAATTCTGAATGTTAGCTTTGCTGGATAGATTATTCTTGGTTGTAGGTTCTTGCTATTCATCACGTTGAATATTTCTTGCCACTCCCGTCTGGCCTGCATCGTTTCTGTTGAGAAATCAGCTGACAGTCGTATGGGTGCTCCCTTGTAGGTAATGAACTGTTTATCTCTTGCTGCTTTTAATATCTCTTTTTCTCTTTTGCTCTTGGTATTTTAATTATGATGTGTCTTGGTGTGGTCCTCTTTGGATTCCTTTTATATGGGGTTCTGTGTGCTTCCTGGACTTGTAAGTCTATTTCTTTTACCAGATGTGGGAAGTTTTCAGTCATTATTTCTTTAAACAGGTTTTCAGTATCTTGCTCTTTCTCTTCTGGCACCCCCACAATTCTGATGTTGGTACGCTTGAAGCTGTCCCAGAGTCTCCTTACATTATGTTCACATTTTTGGATTCTTTTCTCTTCTTGCTTTTCCAGTTGAATGTTTTCTGCTTCTTTATATTTCAAATTTTTGCCTTGATTCTTGCCTTTCTCTAGTCTGCTGTTAGGACTCTGTATAATATTTTTTATTTCAGTCAGTGTATGTTTAATTTCTATTTGGTCCTTTATCATCTTTAGTTGGACCTTTTCCATCTCTAGTTGGCTCTTTTCCATCTCTAGTATCTCCTTTTTCATCTCCTCTTGGCTCTTGCTAAATTTGTCCATCTTTTCTAGCATATTCTTGAGAAACCTTATAAGCGTGGTTTTGAACTCTATATCCAGTTGTTTTTTTTCCTCCATTTCTTTTGTTTGTGATCCCTTCCCTTGTCTCAGCATTTTCACTATGCCGGGGAAACTTCTGTGTTGGATTCAGCTTTATGATGCCAGAGGCAAAGCCGCAGAAGCCTCTGTTGAGCTTGGGAGGGGTGGAGTCTCAGGGCTTAAGGGACCACCTTGCCTTCCAGTTGGCCCCGCCCTCCACAGCCCCTGAGTCTCAAGTGACTGGTTAATCGCTGGAGCGGTCCTTGTCTGCACGCGCACCTGCAGTGCCTCTAACTGCTGCCTTTCCAGCTCCCCTGCGCACTAGGACCACACGAGTCTAGGTCCCCAGGGTTTCGCCCGAAACAGGGGCTTAGTGGAGTCAGAAGTGGCACAGTTGGGAGGGTCTGTCTCCCGCCCACTCGCAAAAGCCAGCGGCACAATCAGCAATCTGTCCTGCATGCAGCACCGTGATTGTGCGAGACCAGACCTGATCTTCTACAACTCCCCTAAATTTCCGTGCACCTCTCCCTTTTCACAGTCCAAACTCCCCCGTATGAGTTTCGGCTGGATCTGGGTTTAGTGTCGTAAAATAAGGGGTTCAATGCTGTTGGGAGTCTCCGTTTCCCTCCCGCCAGAGAAAGCCAGCCAGGTTCTCAGGCACCCGCTCTCTCAGCGCGCGCGTCTCAGTACCTCGGCTTTTTGCAGCTCCTCTGCGTCTCCGTGAGCCCCTCTCTTTCCCTCTAGCTGTAGAACTTACACTCCGCCAGCTTTCCTGTGGTTCTGGATGATGTCCGCTCTGTCTTTTAGTTGTAATTTTGAAATTGTTGTGCGAGGCAGCAGTGTAGGTGTTTACCTATGCCGCCATCTTGGATTCCTGTGTTTAATATTTTGAGAGGCCTCTATATTGAAAATTAGAATGGCATCTATATATAAAAGCCCTGTGACCAAAACTGTGGAACAACCAGAATGACCAGTGGTTATGATGTGCACTGCAGCAGCCAATCATCCTGATCCAGGCTTGATCGATCCCCAACACCCCAATTGGGGGCAGGGCCAGCTGGCCAACTGCCTGTGGCCCCTTCCCACTGTTGGCATGGCCTGGCCCAATGAGACCCAATTGGGACAGGCTGGCCAGACCCCAACCATGCACGAAATTGTGCACCAGGCCTCTAGTTTTTCTATAAAAACATAATCTGCAGAGATGCAACTCTGCCTACAGTATAAATGACCATTAAAATTACCTCTTACAAAGCAGTTTAATCCCTTGGAACTGCAGTTTCCAAAGTTGCTCCACTTTAATCAAGGGTGGGCAAAAGTAGTTTAATAATAATAATTATACAATAATAAATAATACAAGAATCAACTCTGGTTCACATACAACTGTAAACCTATTTTTGCCTACCCTATAATTATATAATTATAGGGCCCAAATGTGTGCATTTCTCAGAAAAAAAAAAGAGAGAGAGAGTTTTAAGATACATATAATGCAAGGCAAGGAAAATGCTTGTTTCCTGGAAATGTACATTTTAAAATTCTACTATTAGGTTTCAAAGATTACTGGGCACTCTTACAGAAAATGATCTCATGCCTTGTAATTATTCTGAAGTCGAACAGAGCTGAGTCTCTGGTTTCACTTATTTGGCTGAGCTCTGTGTTCATGAGCATTCTGCACTACTAGAAAATGGCGATGAACTGATGTTCATAACGAGAACGATCTCAGAAATTGTTTTCTCAGTGGTCAAGAGACTATAACATTCCATTGTTTTTAGAGCACTATGGAGTCTATCTGATTGTTTTCTTCTTTAAAAATCTTTCTTGTGTGGGGTAGTCAGCTGAATAACGACCCTTAACGATATTTAGGTCCTAATTCCTGGAACCTGTGAATGTTACCTTAAATGGCAAAGAACCATTGTACATATGATTAAATAAAGGATATTGGGATGAGGAGATTATCCTGGATTATTATGATAGACCCCAAATGTGTCACACGTGTCTTTATAATAGGGAGGCAGAGGAAGCTTTGATGACAGAAGAGAATAGCATGATGTGAGGACTGAAAGCAGAAGTTGGACTCATCTGCCCTGGAGATAGAGGAAGGAGCCCTCCCGCAATAAATGCAGTGCTAGGAGCTGGAAAAGCAAAGATACGTTCTCCCCTTGAGCCTCTGGAGGGGCCACAGCCCTGCCTGCACCTTGACTTTGGCCCAGTGAATTTGTCAGAGAATACACGTATGCTGTTTAAAGTCACCAATTTGTGGTAGTCAGTTATAGCTGTGTTCGGAAAAAAATCAGATGCTCTGTGTATCTGATTGTTTTTCAAAATCTGGCATGGGAAACTCCTCATCAGCTTGGATATTGGATCAGCCTGAGCATTGTACTCCCGGGCTGAAAGAGCATCCACTCTAGGAATTATCAGACATGATCTGCTCATTTCTAACCTTTGGGTCACTGTCCCTGCCACAGAACAGTAATTTCAGTCTGTAGTTTTCAGGCCCCTTTTCAATCATTTGGGACAATTTACTTTATCTGATGACCAGCCCAGTAGAAGAACATCTTCGGTGACAGCAGGAGTGCGGGCTGGGAAATGCTCTGACTCACCCCTGTGGTGGGTCTGACAGGAGACAGAAGGATGCTGTTTCAGTTTGACTGTGGTGTGCGCTGTGTGGGAGACAAAAGAAGAGCATTGTGGGACCCAAAGCTGGCTTCTCATCATCGGACCAAAAGAGGCAACTTCTTACAGTAACATCAGGGGAAGGAAGTCAGTGTCAGTGGAGTACTCCTTCCACGAACTTAAACAAAATGTCTGACCTACATTTTCAGCCTACAAAATGACCTTTGTTTACATCTAGCAGTTCAAGGTTAAATACATAAAAGTAAATATCGCACAGCAGTCCTATTTGATGCAAAGAGTGTTTGAAATCCTTTGTTTTCATCAAATTCTTTGAATTTGATATATTAAAGGCAATAAAGCAAAAAGTTGAGCAGGTAATTGTTTTTCTTTGTGGGGGTGCTGTTTTTTTTAGAAAAAGCTGCCTCCTTCCCTTCTGGGGCCTTTCACTCTTTGTGGCCATCCTCACTTGGGATTCTTCCAGAAAGTCAGCTATGGCTGGGCCGCAAGCTTAGCAAAAGAGACCGTTTTCTACGTGATAGGGTTTGCAGGGCACTAAGTTACATCTTTGTATTTTGCTGAAATCTTTTCTTTGAAAAGTCACTTTTCAGAGCTTTTGGGGAAAATGCACAGTTCCAGGAGGTCAACACATTGAGCTGGTGAAGTGGATTCAATTTTCCAGAAATTCTCCCAAAAGACTCTATAAGGTTCTAGTAGTGTGTCAGCAGGGGAATCAAAGACAATAAGGCACTGTTCTCTCCGTTGTACTGGTTATGAACTAGATAAAGTGCCCTGCAAATCCTTTTTTAAGTTTACATTTTTTAGATACTATGTTTGGTTTAATTTAGATGCTGTAAAAACAACATAGAATCATTTGCACTTGTCCATTAAAAATCACTCTGTAAGATGAGGCATGAGATTTGCTCTTTATATTTGACTATTCCCCTGGTGCATGGATTCGTGAACATTGAAAGGAAATTAATTAGAAGTTGGCCAGTGGGGTGGGACTGGGCGAGACAGGCCAGACACTCCCTGAAGCCAACCTCCCATGGTCCCTCCCCCTTGGGCTGCACCTGGGGCAGTGCTGTGGCTCAAAGGGCATCAGTTGAATTTATTTTTTATCTGAGATACCATTGATGGAGATGTGCCAGTGAGGACCTGACTTGACCAAGATAAATAGTCCATTGGGATAATTTATGACCCAAAGTAGGCTAATTGAGCCCTTCATCATGAATGGCTTCTTTACTGGTATAGACACAATATATGGCTGCAGGTCTTAATCCTAGGGTACTGATACAACATAAGAAGGATGAAAGCATGTTTATTTCAGTATTTCTTTTTGTGGGTGAGATATTTCTTCTGATGGTTTGAATATGAAGCTTTGTTTTAGAGTGAATTATTTGCTAGATTTTGTAGATTTTCCCAGCTTGAGTGGATTCTTACCTTACTGCTTCTCTGCTTGTACATGCTGCCACAAGGGGATGCAATAAGCCATAACCACGGTGGCCTGGACTTTTCTTTTAGCTTCAGGTTCCGGGTTTTCAGATATTGACTCTTTTTAGAGCCATTTTAATTTAACCTCATATTATCCATTCATTACATATTTCATTAAAAATGTAAATGGCCCGGTCAGCATGCTCAGTGGTTGAGCATTGACCTATGAACCTGAAGGGCATGGTTCAATTCCATGTCAGGGCACATGCCAGGATTGTGGGCTGATCCCCAGTGGGGGGCATGCAGGAGGGCAATGATGATTCTCTCTCATCATTGATGTTTCTGTTTCTCTCTCCCTCTCTCTTCCTCTCTGAAATCAGTAAAAATATATTTAAAAATATATATATGAATGACTTTTTCAAATTAGCAAACAACCATTTTTAGTGTTTGTTTCAATAATTTTTAATTTTTATATTATAGTTGATATATAATATTATATTAGTTTCAGGTATACAGCCCAGTGATTAGACATTTATATAACTAAAGAAGTGATCACCTCGATAAATCTAGTACCCATCTGTCACCATGTGAAGTTCTTATAATATTATTGACTGTATTTCCTATGCTGTACTCTATATATCCATGATTATTCTGTAACTACTAATTTATACTTCTTAATCCCTTCACCTTTTTGAAGCAGCTCTCCAAAATCCCTCCTATCTTGCACTGCAAACAACTATTATTTTTAAAGATGCCAATTTTCAAATCATAAAGGCATCCATTTATAATGAAATAGATGTTCATTTAAAATCAGAAATTATAAAGAAAACATTAAAGTTATCTACTCTTCATGACCCAAAGTAATTCCTGTTACTGTTTTTATATACTTTCTTCCTGTTTGCAGATACCTTATTTCAAATAGTTTAATTGTTTTATTTTCTCATCTGATTTTACCCAAGTATTTATACTACATTTTAAGCATTTAAAAAGGTTTCATAATATTTTATGATAAGCTCTAATAATTTTGTACACAGAGTTTTATTTATATACTTTTGCATTATTTGGCTCTGATAACTTTCTGAAAGTGTAGTTATTAGTCCAAAGAGCATGAATGTTTTTAAGGTTCTTGAATTAAATTATAAAATTGTCAGAATATTGTGCCCATTTACATTTATTAGTGAATAATTGCTCAATTTAGCATATTCTTTCCAACATTTTCTATTATAGTTAAAAAAGCAAACTTCTAATTTGATAGGCCAAATGTAGGTAATTATTTAATATGAATTTATTTGATAATTAGTATAGTAAATATTTTTGCATGTGCTTTAAAGACATTTTGATGTCTTATTACATTGTTAGTTTATATATTTTGTTCTTTGAGCAGATGTTCATAATGCTTGTCTTATCATTTAACATGGGCCTTTCATATTCATTCAGGCAACAAATGTCTATTAAGCACCTACAAAGTGCCAGACATTGTTCTAGGCACTGGGAATATACATAGCAGTGAATAGCACAGACCAATTCCTATCCACAAGAAGCTTTTGTCCAAGTGAGGATATATAGACAAAAAACAGAATAAGCAAATGAAATAGTATATGAGAAGGGGATGAATGCCAGGGAGAAAAATAAATCAAGGAAGTTGAAGAGGGAGTGACAGGGTGGTCAGAGAAGCCTTCACTGAGAAGGTGACATTTCCCCAAAGACTTAAATAAGGGAGGGAAGTTCCTGAGGCTATCTACAGTAGAAGAGTGTAGCAGGTGGATGGAACAGTAAGGGCAAAGGCCGGGAGATGGGACTGTGTCTAGTGTTCAGGTTAATAATCTAGGTATTAGACTCTTGCAGTATTTGTGACACATATTTTCTCAGTTGTTTGCCATTTAGTTAAATGTTTTAACATGTAGATGATTTACAGTTTTCTGTAGGTGAATCTATCTCTTTTTTTGTGTGTGTTTTCCCCCCCCAAAATCTTTTTTAAACTTTTAATTGAGAAATGTATCATATGTGCACAAGAGTGAATAAAACGTATGCATACAATTTAAAGAATTAAATTAAAACAAAGTCCAAACACCCCAAACTGGGCTACCAAGTTAAGAAGTGAAACACTGCCAGGACTCTAAGCCTGGTCCTCCTCCCTCCCCCCTAGAAGGGACCACTATCCTGACTTCAGTGTTCATCCTCTTGCTTTTCTCTATAGTTGTATCACTTACATTTGTACCCTTAAATGGTATATTACTTAGTTTTGAGAAACCAAATGGCAAACACAAACCTCAATGATGAGGAGAAGCAACACTCCCATTGCTGGGGGAGCCCCCAGGAGTCCAGTTGAATCCTTTATCTTTGTAGCAGTCTGCCTTCAGCTTCCCTGAGAGTTTGCAAGTGCATGTGGGGAGGGCAGGAATGAAACTGGGAAACCTGAGAGTTGTGGGGTGGGGCTGGCTGCCCCTAGAATCTGGTGCAGAGCTATATTTGCAATGCATCTATTCATCCAGAGATCTCATTTCCCAGCACTGCTTATAATTATGAGTTGAAAAGGGGACTGGTTTCCTGAATCTCCACATAGAGGAGACATTCTCACTGACCATGAATACCTTATTTGAAATATTTTGTGATGTTTTAGTCTGGACTGTTTTAATAGAACTAGAGGCCTGGTGCATGAATTTGTGCATTGGTAGGGTCCCTCATCCTAGCTGATGATTGGAGCCGACTGGGGATGCAGGAGGTGGGCTGGAGGGGAGGGGTTGCAGGAGGTTGGCCAGCTGGTCCTATCGGGGCTGATTGGGACCAGCCAGCTGGAGGGACTGTGAGAGGTTGGTTGGCTACAGGAGGTTGGCTCTGGGAACACACTGACCACCAGGGGGCAGCTCCTGCATTGAGCATCTGCCCCCTAGTGGTCAATGCATGTCATAGCAACTTGTCATTCAGTTGTTTGGTTGTTTTGTCACTTAGGCTTTTATATCTATAGATACCAGAGACGAGGAGTTTTATAAACAACAGAAGTTTATTTATCACAGCACTGGAGCTTGGGAAGACCAGGATCAAGACAGAGGACTAGCTCCTGGTTCATAGGCAGTTACCTTCTTGCTGTATCATCACATGGCAGAAAGATGAGTGAATTCTCTGGGGACTCTTTTTTCACAAGGGCGTTAATCTCATAAGAGCTCCCCTCATAACCTTAACATCTCCCAAAGTTTCCACTTCCAAATATCACCAAATAATCACACTAAGAATTAGGTTTAAATTTTTTTCCTTCATTAAAATTTTTTTTCACTCAATCTATAGCAGGTGAGTGAAAAATAAACTTCTGTTCTGCCATTATGCATTTTGGATCTATTCTTCAGCTTTTTAGCCTACCTTAACTGGTACTGCAAGTTCTTAATATCCTGTAGAAATATAGTCAAGGTGAATAAGCTTCTCTGGTATGTCCAATTTCCAGTTTTCAAAGGCAGGTCAAAACAGAGGGAGTGCCAGGGTGCCAGGGAAATGGGTTTCTTAAACGAATTCAGGAAGCAGGGCAAGGAAATGAGAAAATTCATTAACTCATAGCTAAGAGAGGCCAAATACAAATAAGAATCTGACCTCAGTATTAAAAGAGAGCTCAGTGGTAGTGGAGATGTTTCTGATAACCATCTTCAATGTGTCTTCCCTTTATGGTTCCACCCTAGACCAGGTGCACCCTCTAGCCCTGGTGCACAACTGTCATCCTGGGATCTCTTTTCCCATCTTGCCAAGAATTTGTCTTTCCTATATGACTCCTTCTTTCCTGCTCCATATCTTCGTATGTCTTGGTGTACTCTCCTGTTTTGATGGAGCACATCTTTAAATAGTTTCTTGAGAAAGGTTGCATGAGAGGCACATTATTTGAAGTCTTATATATGTGGTAATGTCTTTTTTTCCTTCCTTCATAACACACCTTTTCTCTGAAGTTTTGTGTCAGAAATTACTTTCCTTCTAAATTTTTTATTATTTTAGACTAATTGCCAATAGATGGGACATCTATTTTTAAAATATATATTGTGTAGCTAGCCAGTATCTGAACATTCTTAATACAGCTAATGGGCTTCCTATTGATTTGGTTATTTTTTTTCTTGGTATGTAATCTACCCTCTACAAATAAGGATTTTGTGTTTTCTTCTCCATTTGTTTTAGTGCTGGATAGACAATGTTAAATAATAGTGTCTCTGCATGTGTTCTTTTTTTTCCTGATAATTTCCTATTTCTTTTGCTTTTGAATCAATATTTAGTTGATATTTTTAATTTAATTTTAATTTTTTTAATTACAATTGATATTTATTATTAGTTAATATTAGTTTTTAGTGTATAGCATAATGGTTGGGCATTTATATAATTTAGTAAGTGATCCTTTTTTTATTAATTTTTATACATATCTCCCCATTGCCCCCCCTCCCTCCCAGGCATAACCTAACTCCCCAGTGTCAATGTTCATTGGTTATGCTTATATGCATGCATACAAGTCCTTTGATTGATCTCTTATCTACCTCACCTAACTTTAATCTTCCTGCTGTAATTTCACAGTCTGTTTGAAGCTTTACTGCCTCTGTATCTATCCTTTTGTTCATCAGTTTATAATATTCTTTATTATCCACAAATGAGTGAGATCATGTGATGCTTCTCCTTCACTGACTGGCTTATTTCACTAAGCATAAGGCTCTCCAGTTCCAACCAGGTTGCTGCAAATGGTAAGAATTCCTTCTTTTTAATGGCAGCATAGAATTCCATTGTGTAGATGTACCACTGTTTTCTGACCCACTCATCTGCTGACGGGCACCTAGGCTGTTTCAAAATTGTAGCTATTGTAAATTGTGCTGCTATGAACATAGGGCTGCATAAATCCTTTCTGATTGGTGTTTGTGATTTCTTAGGATAAATTCCTAAGAGTGGGATTACAGGGTCAAATGGGAGATCCATTTTTAGTTTTTTGAGGAAACTCCATACTGTTATCCACAGTGGCTGCACCAGTCTGCATTCCCACCAACAGTGCACAAGGGTTCCTTTTTCTCCACATCCTCGCCAACACTTGTCATTTGTTGATTTGTTGATGATTGCCATTCTGACCAGTGTATGATGGTATTGCACTGTCGTTTTGATTTGTATTTCTTGGATGATTAGTGACTTTGAACATGTTTTCATGTGTCTCTTGGCCTTCCTTCTGTCGTCTTTCGAAAAGGTTCTATTTATGTCCCTTGCCCATTTTTTTTATTGGATAGTTTATCTTCCTTTTATTAAGTTGTATAAGTTGGCTGTTGATGTTGGAGATTAAACTTTTATCAGTGATAACATTTGCAAATATGTTCTCCCATACAGTGGGCTTTCTTGTTGTTTTGTTGATGGTTTCTTTTGCTGTGCAAAAGCTTTTTATTTTGATGTAGTCCCATTTGTTTATTTTTTCTTTAGCTTCAATTGCCTTTGGAGCAGTATCAGTGAAGAAGTTCTTTCGGCATATATCTGAGATCGTGCTGTGGATTCCTCTAGTATTTTTATGGTTTCCCTTCTAATGTTTAAGTCCTGTATCCATTTTGAGTTTATTTTTGTATTTGGTGTAAGTTGGTGGTCCAGTTTCATTTTTTTGCATGTATCTGTCCAATTTTCCCAACACCATTTATTGAAGAGGCTATCTTGGCTCCATTGTATGTTCATGCCTCCTTTGTCAAATATTAGTTGAGCATAGTGGTTTGGGTGGATATCTGGGTTCTCTATTCTATTCCATTGATCTATATGTCTGTTCTTGTGCCAGTACCAGGCTGTTTTGAGAACAGTTGCTTTGTAGTATAGCTTGAAATCTGGTATTGAGATCCCACCTACTTTATTCTTCTTTCTCAGAATTGCTGTAGCTATTCGTGGTCTTTTTTTTGTTCCATATGAATCTATGAAGAATTCTTTCTAGGTCTGTGAAATATGTCGTTGGTATTTTAATGGGTAGTGCATGAATCTATAGGTTGCTTTGGGGAGTATGGACATTTTAATGTTGATTCTCCCAATCCATGAGCATGGTATGCTCTTCCATCTGTTAACATCTTCCTCTATCTCTTTTTTCAGTTTCCTGTAGTTTTCTACATGTAGGTCTTTTACCTCTTTAGTTCGGTTTACTCCTAGATATCTTAATTTTTTTGGTATGTGGTAAATGGGATTGCTTTTTGAGTCTCTCTTTCTGTAATTTCACTATTAGTATATAGAAGTGCCACAGACTTCTTAGCATTAATTTTGTATCCTGCTACATTGCCAAATTCATTAATTAAGTCAATTAGTTTAGGAATGTAGTCCTTTGGGTTTTTTATGTACAATATCATGTCATCTGCAAATAAGGACAGCTTTATTCTTCTTTTCCAATTTGGATGCCTTTTATTTCTTCTTCTTGTCTAATTGCAATGGCTAATACTTCCAGTACTATGTCAAACAGGAGGGGTGAGAGTGGGCATCCCTGTCTTGTTCCTGTTCTTAGGGGAAATGGTTTTAGTTTTTGTCCATTGAGTATGATGTTAGCTGTGGGTTTATCATATATGGCTTTTATGATGTTGAGGTATGCTCCTTCTATTCCCACTTTGCTGAGAGTTTTTATCAAGAAAGGGTGTTGGATTTTGTCAAATGCTTTTTCTGCATCAATTGATATGACTATGTGATTTTTATCTCTCTATTTGTTTACGTGATATATCACATTTATTGATTTGCAGATATTGTACCATCCATGCATTCCTGGGATGAATCCTAATTGGTAATGGTGTATGATCTTTCTGATATACTGCTGGATCCGATTTGCTAGAATTTTGTTGAGGATTTTGGCATCTACGTTCAAGAGAGATATTGGCCTATAATTCTCTTTCATTGTGTTGTCTTTATCTGGTTTTGGTATTAGGGTGATGCTGGCTTCATAGAAAGTGTTTGGAAGTGTTCTTTCTTCTTGAATATTTTTGAATAGTCTGAGGAGAATAGGTTTTAATTCTTCCTTGAATGTTTGGTAAAACTCTCCTATGTAGCCATCTGGTCCTGGGCTTTTATTTACTGGAAGCTTTTTGATGACTGCTTCAATTTCTTCTATAGTTATTGGACTATTGAGATGTTTAGATTCCTCCTCATTGAGTTTTGGAAGTTTATATTTTTCTAGGAAAATGTCCATTTCTTGCAGGTTGTCCAATTTGTTGGAATAGAGTTGTTCATAGTATTTTTTAACAATCTTTGTATTTCCACAGGGTCTGTTGTTATTTCTCCTCTTTCATTTCTGATTTTGTTCATTTGGGTCTTCTCTCTTTGCTGCTTGGTGAGCCTGGCTAGAGGTCCATCAATCTCGTTTATCCTTTCAGAGAACCAGCTCTTGGTTTTGTTGATCTTTTGAATTGTTTCTTTGGTCTCCAAGTTGTTTATCTTTGCTCTGATCTTCACTATTTCCTTCCTTCTGCTTACACTGGGCTTTTCTTGTTGCTCTCTTTCTAGCTCTTTGAGTTGTAGGGTTAGGTAATTTATTACCATTGTTTCCTGTTTTTTGCAGTAGGCTTGTAGGGCTATGAACTTCCCTCTCAAGACTGCTTTCACTGTGTCCCATAACTTTTGTATTGTTGTGTTGTCATTGTCATTTGTTGCCATGCTGTTTTTTATTTCTTCCTTGATCTCTCTGGTTACCCACTCGTTGTTTAATAGCATGCTGTTTAGTCTCCATGTGTTTGATTTCTTTCTATTGTTTTTATTATAGTTGATTTCCAGTTTTATGCCACTGTGGTCTGAGAAAATGCTTGATATGATTTCTATCTTCTTGAATTTGCAGAGACTTTTCTTATGACCCAACATATGATCTATCTTTGAAAATGATTCATGTGCACTGGAGAAGAATGTATATTTTGTGGCTTTGGAGTGAAATGTTCTGAAGATATCAATTAATTCCATCTGGTCTAGTGTGTCATTTAGGATTGATGTTTCTTTGCTGATTTTTTTGTTTAGAGGATTTGTCCAGTGGCGACAGTGGGGTAGTAAAGTCTCCTACTATGATTGTATTGCTGTCAATCTCTCCCTTAATATCCTCCAAGAGGCAGAAAGAAAAAAATAGTCTTTTAATTAAAATATGTAAAAATGAAAAAAAAATTTTAAAAAGAAAAAGAAAAAAAATAGAATAGTCGTTCACTTCCACTATTATTCTGCTTGGCACTCCTGTTTCCCAGTAGGGAAGGTATTGCTGTTCCCTGTGTTCCACTGTTGGTGTTTTAATCTCTTTATTCTTTTGTGGTTATGCGAGAGTCAATTTGTGTGTCATCCACTGGGTGGCAGTGTTTGGGAATTGATCTCTGAGAGAAAGCACAGGACCTCTCTAGGCTGTGCTCAGATCCTGGTACTCTGTGGTTCTCAAAGCTGGTTTGTGGGGATTTTGCAGCCAGGACACTGTAATAACTCCCAGGCTGTCCCTCTGCCTCAGATAAAAAATGAGTCGTTTTCCAGAGCTCCCCTCTGTCAACAGCTAGGAGAGTTTGCCTCCCCACTTAGGGATCACGCCCTGCCCACCTCCGCGGACCTCTCCAGAGGCAGATTTCCTGCAGCCCGGCTCCCACAGTGTGCGCGTCTCTGTTCTGAGGGGCAGGAGACCTCACCTTATCCCAGGCGAAATCTGACCTTTCCGTGTGCTGTGTGGATCTCTGAATCCGCCTCGTGTCTGTGCCGATTGGAGAGCGGTGTTTTGGGTCTCCAGCTGTTCGGTGGGTGTTTCAGCTGCAGCTTTCAGACGGCCTCAGACATCCACCTCCCTCTGCAAGATGGCGCGGTCTCCACGTTTGAGCTGGTGGCTCCGGCAGACAAAATCCCTGTGGTAGTGGGGCTGCCTGGCCAGGAAAGCCCCGTCCAGCAGTTCCCCGCCTTCTCCTGGAGGATAACTGACTCTTAACTTGCCAACGAACACTCCCCATGCAACTCTCAGCTGCTCTCTCTCCCTCTGCCCAGCGACAAAGCTCCAGACGAGTCGGTCTATTCCGCTGCCATTTTTCTATCCTTAAGTGATCCTTTTGATAGTTCTAGTTCTCACCTGGAAAGATATATAGTGATTTTAATATTATTGACTGTTTTCCCTGGCTTTACTTTACATTGTTTGCCATGACTATTTTGTAACTACCAATTTTCACTTCTTAATACCTTTACCTTTTTCACACAGCATCCCCCCACCCCTCCATCTGGTGACCATTGTTTGTATCTATGATTCTATTTCTGTTTTATTTGTTCATTTATTTTTTTCTTAGGATTCCACATCTAAGTGAAATCATATGCTATCTGTCTTTCTCTGACCTATTCACTTAGCATGATACCCTCTAGTTCCATCCATGTTGTCCCAAATGGTAAGATTTCATTCTTTTTTATGGCCAAGTAACATTCCATTGTATATATTTAACACATCTTAGCCCCATAGTCCATTGATGACATAGTTTGTTTCATATCTTAGCTATCCTATATAATAAAAGGGAAATATGCAAATCAACCAAATGGTGGAACAACTGGTTGTTATAATGCATGCTCAACGCAGAAGCTGCCCCCCTGGTGGTCAGTGCACTCCCACAGGGGGAGCATTACCCAACCAGAAGCTGGGCTCAGGGTTCATGGCTGGCCAGCACAGTGATGGTGGCAGGAGCCTCTCCCACCTCCACGGCAGTGCTAAGGATGTCCCACTAATGGCTTAGGCCCGCTCACTGAGGACTCCTGGACTGCGAAAGGGTGCAGGCCAGGCTGAGGGACTCAGCCGAGTTCAGGAATCTTGTGCACTGAGCCTCTAGTTATACATAATGCTGGTTCTATGCGTACTTGAAAACAATAGTCCTACTTTAGAATGAAATGTTCCAAAAATATGAATTAAATTTATCTGGTCTAAAGTATCATTTAAGGGTACTGTTTCCTTGATGATTTTCTCTCTGGAAGATCTACCTGTTGATATCAATAAGGTGTTAAAGTCTCCTTTTATGACTGCATTACTGTCAATCTCTCCCTTTAAGTCCATAAATATTTGCTTTAAATATTTAGGTGCCCCTATGTTGGGTCCATAAATGTTTACAAGGATTATTTCTTTTTGTTGGATTGATCCTTATATCATTATGAAATGTTTCTTGTCTCTTATAGCCTTTGTTTTAGAGGGTTTTTCCTCTGTTTGATATAAGTATTGCTACCCCACCTTTTCTCCATTTGCATAAAATATATTTTTCCATCTCTACTTTCAGTCTGTGTGTGTCTTTAGGTCTGAAGTGGGTCTCTTATGTACAGCATATGTACGGTCTTATTTTCTTATCCATTTTCTTTTCATTGGAGTGTTGAATCCATTACATTTAAGGTGATTATTGAAAGGTAAGTAGTTATTGCCACTTTATTATTCATACTTAAGTTATTTCCCCCCTTATACTTCTTAAAGAAGTCCCTTTAAAATTTCATATAATATTGATTTGTGGTGATAAATTCCTTTAACATTTTCTTATATGAGAAGTTTTTTATTTTTCCTTAATTCTAAATGATAGCCTTGCTGGGTAAAGTAATGTTGGTGCCAGTTCCTTCTGGCCTGTAAAGTTGCTATTGATAAATCAGCTGAAAGTTTTACCTTTGTAGGTAACTAACTGCCTTTCTCTTGCTCTTTTAAGATTCTCTCTTTGTCTTTTTTTTTTACTTCCTTTATTAATTTTATTATTAACTTCTTATACATGCACAAATATGTGCATACATATACGTATACATATACATAAGCACACACATGTCTGTCTCAGGTTACTCTGTTAGGTTTCATTTATTTTTCATTCTTATGGAAGTACCACACTGTTGAATTATGGCCATTTGCAAATAAATTTTAATACCTTGCAATACAACTTCTCCTCAACTCTCTTCAAAATTACTTTAGTCCTTCCTATACATTTGTTATTCTAGTTAAATTTTAAATTAACTTTGCCAGGTTTAAAAGAAAAACAAATCTTTTGTTGAAATGATTAAGGTATTTACATTAATGCTATGAGCTCCTTAGGAATAGTTGATGTTTTAATAATATTTTTACTTTTTTATTGGCTATTTTGTCATTTTCATATAGATTTTTACATGTTAATTTTGAAATTATTCAGTGACATATTATTTTAAATTGTTTGTAGCCTTTTCATTATATTTTCAAGCTCATTATTGCAGAACGTTAAGGAAAATTAAAATATTATCTTGAATTCAACTACTCTCCTGTCCTCTTATAGAAATTCCAATAATATTTTAGATGATTCTCTTAAGTTTTCTAGTTATATGATGCTCATGTATGAAAAGTAAGGGTAATATTGTTACCTCTGTTTAAATCATTACTTTTATTTTCTCAAATCATATATTTTTACCTTGGCTTTTACTTTCAAGTTGCATTTTGTGAATAACCTGATCTCTCCTTTGCTCACTCCCTTTTTTGTCTTTAATTTTTTGACATTTTTACTGTGATATGCATTGGTGTGAGCCTCTTTAGGTTCATCTTGTTTGGGACTCTGCTGCTTCCAGTGACTGTCCTATACTACTACCTGGTAAGAGCTACAAAGTGATTTGCGATTGGTAGCTGCTGTGCTACATCTGGAAGAGTGTGGAGAAGCCACACCACGAACCCGAGGCCACTGCCACCCGCATTTGGCCAGCAAGACTATTCAGCAAGAGCGCACCCTGAGGCCTGCCACTGCCTGCTGGGTACCTATAAGTCGTAGCCACTACGAAAGGCAATACAGTATGTGACTTGGCTGCAGGGAAGTCTTAGGGATTTGCCAGGGTGGGGCTACTGATGTAGTGGTGTTCACCAGGTTAATGCTGATTCAGATTTGGCTGTGTGGAGGGAGGCCTCAACCCAGCAAAGAGGTTGCCTGCCTGCCTGCTTTATTGGAGGGAAAGGAGGGAACTGCTTGACCCCGGGGCAATGGCAGCTGTTTCCCTAAAGTCACACAACTCAGTTTCTCGCTGTATGTCTCTGGTGTACCTCAAACTGCTGTCCCTTTGCTGGAGCCCAGGGTGAATGCCTGTGAGGTAGTGAGTCTGTGTGTGGGCCCATTAAGAGGGTGCCTGGGTTTCTAGATGCCTTCCATTTCACCTAGATACACTGAATCCCTGCTGATTTTCATAGTCAGATGTTGTGGTGGCTCTTCTTCCTGGCATTGATGCTCTGTGGTGGGGAGCCTGGTGTGGGGCTGAGACCTCCTCACTCTCCAGGGGGGCCTACACAGTTGAGATATCCCTTTGGATTCTCAACCACACATGTGGGTGTGGGACCAGCCTGTTTCACGTCTCTACCCCCTCCCAGTCTTGTGGTAGTTTTATATCCTTATTTATAGGACTTCTATTCAGGCACTCTTCAAATGGTTCTTCAGGTTGATTGTTTTTTAATTTAGTCATAATTTAGGGGTGGTCAGGGGAATAGGACAGTGCTATGTACCTATTCCTCTTACCTTAACCTGAACTGGTTTGTCTTTTATCTTTTGCAGAGTCTTAAAAGGCTTATATTTTGTTTTATATCTAGTGATATTTACCTTTAAGTTTTAGCCTGTGACCTTTAAATTATCTACTTATCAAAGACAAGAATAGAGTGGCAACTTTGACTTTAATAAAGCTGAAGAATTCTGTGTCTTTCTACTTTGGGTTATTGAATCCTGGAGTGCATGTATACATAATGATGATTAGCTAGATCATAATTTTGGATGTTCAATCTTCTCAATACTGATTATTGTATTATTGGCTATTTTTTTCAATATCTCACTTTTTTCACAATTTCTTTGTTTTTGCATTTATTTATTTATTTATTTATTAATCATCACTTGAGAATATTTTTTCCATTGATTTTTAGAGAGAGTGGAAGGGGGCAATGAGAGAGAAACATCGATGTAGGAGAGACATATTGATTGTTTGCTGAACTGCAACTGAGATAGGTGCCTTTGACCGGGAATTAAACCCTAGACCCTTTAGTCCGAAGGCCGATTCTCTATACACTGAGCCGCTAAGCAGCTTTTGCATTTATTTAAAAGGCATTTATAGCTATTATTTAAACATAGTTCCATGTATACCAAGTTTCAATGCTCACAGAAGTTCCAGGAAATAAGGTATATAAGAAATAAGGTGCCCAGTATTGAATTCTCAGCTTCGATTCATCTCTTTCAGCTAAAGTATATCTCTGAATATTGTTTTTACAAAAAAGGGTTCCCACATAACATTTTTCTCCTTTCTCACATGCTTGGGAAAGTCTTTCTGTTGACTTTACAGAATGTTACAGGACAGGGAATTTTTGGTGAATCATTTATTTTTCATTCAGCAAATATTGAGAACCTACATGTGTTAAACATTGCTCTTTTCTCTTAAAGCAAAATGTTGAGCCATTACATACATACAAGGGAATGTGCAACTCCTAAGCACACAACTAAATGCAATTTAACAAATGTTAAATTGTTGGTCAAGATGATTTGCTTGAGCAGTTGGTGTCTGACCTGTACTTTCTCTTTAATGCCTTTTTTTTTTTTTTACCTTTCTGGTTTTTCTTCTGAGAGTCTTATATTTTCTTTATTGTTATAAAAGGGTCAATATATTTAAATATGGTCTTTTAAAATTAGTTTGGTCTAAACCTAGTTTTCACATTCACTTACAAAATATAATTTCCCCAAACCAGGAATCTTTTTTCTTATTACAACTTTATTGTATCCCTTGAATGTATTCAGGTTTCTTATTTGAATTTTCTGTCTTCCACATATTCATTTCTGCTCCCTATCTTTTATACCTCTTATCAGCTTATACTTACATCCACTTATTTCTTTGCTACTCTTCATCTGCATTCCAGTAGAACATCTCAAGTTAGTCCTCTCCAAGAGGTCTCTGTGGTTCTCAGACAGAATGCACCAAAGTCACCCAGTGAGCTTGTTACTGCTCTGCAGGTGGTATTTACACTCATTTAAGGTAATGAGAAATAGGGAGACTGAGAGGAAATTCCAGGTAAACAAGAAGCATAGGCCAAGTCCCTAATGTGGTTTGGAGATTTGTGAGAGGTTTAATCTATAAACAAACATTTCTTTTCTTAAATTTATTGAACCAGTCCCCACTAGCCTTAAATGAATCACTTTCAGCACTCATTTCAGGAGAAGTCTTTCAGGAGGTCAGTATGCAGCATATTCACTTTTTTATAACATCATTGCCTCCAAAATGCTGTCCCTGGCTAACTGCTTTTCACTCATCCAAATCAACAAGTTTTTCTACTTCAATTGTCTGCGATCATCATTTCTTTCACACCTTAGCAACATCAGCACTCTTCTTGATGGCCTCTTTATATTTTAAAATCGTGCTAATGCTTCATTTTACTAGCAACAAAAATACCCCTCCTCCCAAACCTGAAAATATTCACAGCAAGATTTCCTGAGATATATATATATATGATGCAAGGTTTAGTGGTAAACTGACTTGCATTTTCTCCTTTGTGGCTTGTGAGACTCTTTTTGTCATGCTGAAAGGGTTGTCAGGTAAAGAACTGATATTTTGTTTGAAAACAGAGATTTTTTTTTCTGAGAACAACTAGGTTGAAAATGAGGTTTCACTATAAACAGTCCTGGGGATGCAAAGTACACATGGCAATGATAGTTAACAATTGAATATTTGAAAGTTGCTAAGAGAGTCCATCTTAAAAATTCTCATCATAAGAAGAGAAAGTTATAACTATATGTGGTAATGAGTGTTAATGAAATTTATTGTGCTAATCATTTCATAATGTACTAGAGGCCCAATGCATGAAATTAGTGCAAGAGTAGGTCTTTTTTCCTCTCGGCCACCGGCAACCAGGACACAGGCTTCCCACCTGCTGGCACCCAGGACCCGGGCTTCCCTAGCAGAGGGAGGCCCTGCCCACCTACCACAGCCCACAGGTTAATGGCCTGGGCCTCCCTCTGCGGGGTGACCACTGGATGAGGGCCAGGCCCCTGACCAATCGCATCACACCCACCTTGGCTGGCCTGGCGCCAATGGACGTCATAGCATAGTTCCAGATGGTCGTCCTGATGGTTGGTCGTTCCACTGTTCAGCCATTCAGTCGATTTGCATGCATATTATGCTTTTATTATGTAGGAAATATATTTCAAATCATGTCATATGCCTAAAACTAATACAATGTGTGTGTCAATTATATCACATTTCTTTACAAGGTGAAAATATCTAAATCACCAGAACAAAGGAGCCAGAATGAAAAACAAGCATTTCATTGTTTCACTGCTCCAACTTTCTCAGAATATTTTTTCACAGTCTCTCTATGCTCTTATATCCTGCCTGTCTATAATAAGATTGTTCATGCTCTGTACCTAGGTAAAATGCATGCTAAGTGTACTTCTGGTAGCACCCTGTCTGTGTGAGCCATACATTAAAATGATGACCCTCACAACTAATAATTGAGCTCTTGCAAAGAATTACTCCAAAAAATAACAATAAAATAGTCATTGAAATTAGTATGTATTTTATACTTATAACACAATTTGTTTGGGACTAGCTACATTTCAAATGCTAAATAGCCGTATGTGGTTAGTGGCTCCTGATAGTGCAGTTCTTGATGGTGCTGCTACAAGAAGACAGAACCTGAACCCCCATCAGAATGGCTCCCTGAGTGTCTAAATGGAGCAAAGCTCCCTGAAGATCCCTGGAGGAGAGTAACTTGAGCAAGCAATAAACTTTTATTTGGGCTTTGTCTATGGCAACAGTTCTTAATTACCTACTGTGATTAGGCTCCCCCAGAAGTTTGAGAGATAATGAATTATAACTTATAGGAAGCAAGGCATAGAGACCAGTTAGGGTTATATTAAATGAAACTTTATTTTTAAAATTTACTTTTATTTATTTTTCAATTACATTTGATGTTCAATATCTTAGTTTTAGGTATACAACATAATATAAAATTGAGCTTTAATAGAAACTTTGGAGTCATGGAGGAGGGAGAGAAAGTAAGAAAATTCATGAAGGGTTTGTCACTGATTAGACAAGGGGAATGAGTGACAGAGAAATCCAGGTTTCTCAGTTAGATGAGTATATGATATAATTTGAGTAGATAAAAAAGGCAATAGGAGAAGCTAGTTTGGGAGAAGAGCCAGTGAGTTTAGTTTTCTCTCTGTTGACTTGGAGGTGTCTATAGACTATTGGTACAAAGTTTATTTGAATTGAGTGTCTGCTATGTGCCAGGTTAGGTGCTGATGGCTTGGCTCTCCAGGGACCACAAACTGGTTAAATAGAGAAAGCCAATATAGCATGTAAGAGTAGAGATAAAGGATACCTGCAATGCTCTTGGAGCCAGAAGAGGGGAACCTAGTCTGGGATCACTGCAGTGATGGGTCTGTGAAGGATCTTTACAAGAAATGAAACCAAAGTAGAGTCTTGAGCATGGGCAGAGCAGTGGGGAGGGCAGGTGTCTCAGTTTGTTCGGGCTGCTAAAACAAATGCTACATACTGGATGGCTCATCAACAACAGAAATCTGTTTTTCACAGTTCTGGAGGCTGTAAGTCTGATATCAAGATGCCAACATAACTGAGTAAAGGCTTTCTTCCAGTCAAAGATTTTTATTGTCTCTTCACCTGGCAGAATGGATAAAGGAGCTCTCTGGGGTCTCTATTACTAATCCCACTCATGAGAGCTCTATCCTCATGACCTAATCATCCCAAAGCTCCCTACTTGCTAGTCTCATCACTTTAGGGGTTAGGACTCAACATATGAATTTTTGGGGTGACACAAATATTTAGATCATCACAACAGAGTAGGAATAGAGGAACAGGAGGGAAGAAGGTGGAAAAGAGTCAAAGTTCAGGGGACCACAGGACACAAGCATTTAGAGCAAGAACAGTATAGTGGTCACAGCAAGGGCTTCACTATGATCATGGGGTAAACATTGAGGAGGAAGGGGCATGAGAGAGAGTTGGAGCAGGAACAGGGCCAGATTACAGAAGGTGCATTTTGTCATTTAATTTTGGCAGAAAGCTGTCATAGTAACTGCGGAGAGAAATAAGAAAAAATGAAGTCCCAAACCTGGAGGAGGAGGGGGTTAATTTGAGAACTTTTAGGGAGTGAAATTTAATGAGTTTGGGGATGTGTGAGTGTTAGGAGTGAGGAGGAGAAAGAGGGAAGAGTCAGGGATGCCTCAGAGATATCTATAGCATAGATGACTGGTGGATAATGGTGCTGACTAGGGAAAATGAAGATAGAATAAAAGCAGTGCATATAAAAGGAGGGGAGACATGGAATGCACCTGTCTCTTCCCACCACAAAATTCTCAGATATCCAATTTAGGGGGAAGTAATGATTCAGAACTATGGATATGTATGCCCTATTTTGCCCTCCATGTCCAAACAAAACCCAATTTTTTATTTTCACCACTATCACCACCACCACCCAGGGAAAATTGGGAATTGAGTGGCAGGATTTTAGTGAGAGATTTTGAAGCATAGAGGCTGTGAAAATTGCCTGTGAAACTCTTGTTGAAAGACTCTGACAGGAGATTATCATGAGAATCAAGATGAAAGCACACAAATGTCAATGAAAGCTGAGGGGCTGGAGAAATGGACCCCAGGTTTGGAATTGGAGAAGAAGCAGAGAAAAGCTATGGCCTCTGAGTGATGCTGGGGCATACAGGAGAATGAACATGTGCAGAAGGTGGTTGCTTAAAGAAACAGGGAGCCTATGGAACCAGCCTGAGGACTTCCAGGGGCCTGAGAAGTAGGGCAAGATAGCATGTTGGGCAACAGCATGGAAAAAATGGTTGACTCGAAACTTGAAACTAGTCTGGAATTGAATGTGATTCAGTTTTTATTTTACTTGGGGCTGAACTTTTCTCATACTTCTATTTCATTTTGTCTCAATGGCTTTTCTCTGTGTCCTTGAATGCATTGGAACAGAGGCCCAGAAAAGGAGAGGTCATCCTAGGGATGTGGTCAGAGGAAGAGAAAAATGTTTCTAGATCTCTGGTTGGCATTTATCTTCAAAAGAAGCCTGAGTTTCAGGAAAGACTGACTGTTCTAGTCTGAATACTGTCTTCTCCCAGAACTTTTCCCTTCCTGTCAAACCTCAGGACACATTTTTGGGATGGTTTCTTCTTTTTCCTGTATGAGTTTTAATAACAGCATGCCATTTCCCAGGGTCATCATTTTATTTGCTTAATTCATTTTGGAATGATGCTTGTGTTCATAGCATTGCTTAATACTAAGAGAGGCTGGTCCCTTAATGTTTTGAAGGCATGTAAAATTGAGAACTTGGACTTGTTTGGGTCCAGGGTGTTTTTACTCAAAGGCATACTTTGTTTTGCCCTCAAATTTGCATTCTTTTCCAAATATAGAAGAGCTGGCCAAAGTACTTTTAATGAGAAAGAATAAGAAAACAAATTTTCTTCCCAAACTTTATTATTATAAATTGTTTTTTATTATAAGAGTTTGACAGAGCAGAGAATTAGACTTGCTGTCTTCTGTGAAACCTCAACAATTTCAAAAATTATGTTAATAAATATGAAATTAGGTATAGTCTCTCCCTGCCTCCCCCAGCCATGTTATGCATTCCCAAGAAACAGAGAGGAGAAAATCCTGTATCTATATGTAGTATAAACTCAGAATTTTTCACCTGACATTTATTTCTGTGTAGGATTTTTCTAGGCAGAACAATCACACTATTTCACTTTTCTCTAAAGACTTAACAAACATAAATAGATCCATAAATAGCTCACATAAATATAGGTTTTACCTTTTAAATAATAAAATTCCCAAGTCTGGAATACTGTCTTAAAAAATAAAATAAAATGAGGCCTGTAACTTATCGAATGAAATCTTACACCCCAGAATTGTCTCAGGGCCTCTTAAATAATAAATAATTCAAAACCCTTGGAAAAGCAAGTAAGAAGCAAAATGATACTCAGTTTAAATCTTCCTTCTTGGGTAGAGGGAAAGATGATTTAGAGTCAATCTCTGAACCAAAGTGTTACCTATGAAATTTCAGTTGAATGAACTCATTTAAGAATCCTAGTGAGTTGGTCAGAAATGGGGCTAGGTCTACTCCCCAGAAAACCTAACAGATTCAGAGAGCTGGGATCAGACTGGAAACTCTTAAGCCACGTGGTGGACAATGGGGATGACACAGGTGCAGCCCACAGTCACCAGTATCTTTTCCAGCCGGAAGGAGCGGGGGCAGTGCCGAGGCTCTCGGCGCAAGACCAGGATCTCCTGCTGGATAGGGACGGAGTTCAGGTGGTGGTCGATCTTCCCTTCAGGATTGATGCAGAACAAGTGACGGCACCTTGCCTCCCAGATCACAGAGGGATATCTCTCAGGGTCCTCATTACGGCTACAGGGAGAGACAAAAGCCAGGAAGAAAGTGAATTCCTGGTAAAGCGGGAAGGAAATCGAACAGGAATAATTAAAGGAACACAAATTCAGGGGTTGACAAACTATAGTCATTGCATATTCTATAAGGGCTATTAGTCTGAAAAAGAAAGTAGTTTCAGGAAAATTTGGATTTTTAAGCACATGAAATATTATGGGGAAAAGGCAATGATCAGTTTTTCCCATTTACTTTGAAGAATGAACAAAATAAGATAGACTGAGACTATAGTAGGGATTTAAGTTTGACATTGAGGATACTTTTATTAGGATACATTTGATAGATGGAGAAAGACCAAGGGAATCATCTGAGAAATAAAATAGTTGTTTATCTGACTTAATAAAGTTTGAACATGGAATGCATTAAAATTTTATCTGACAGCACATTCCTGGAACAGAACCCAGAGCAGATTAGAAGGCGTAGAAACAAAAGCTTTAGCCACTATATAAGCCTTAATTCCTTCTCTCCTCCAGCTGAGTTGATGATTTGCTTTGAGATGATTTTTTAAAATATTTTTTAAAATATTTTTTATTGATTTTAGAGAGAGAGGAATAAGGAGAAATAGAGGGAGAAAAACATTAATGAGAAAGAAACATCAATTGAATGCCTCCATCACACCCCCTATTGGGGATCGAGCCTGAAACTCCTACATGTGCCCTGACAAGGAATCAAACTGGTGAACTCTTGGTTCATGGTCCACCCTCAACAACTAAGCCATACCAAGCTGGCTGCTTTGAATTTTAATTGATGTATTTGAACTATTCTTAGTAATTGGAAGAGGAGAAAAAGCTCCACAGTCAGGTGTATTTGTAGGTGCCACATAATTGAGGCTTATTTGTATAAAATAAGCTGGTTTATGTTTTTAAATTTAATTCTTCATGGGGGTCTAAATACTAGGTGTACTAAGCATACACCAAATATAGATCTGTTGGGATGTAGACCAAGGCTTTCTAACCTAAAAAGGGGTGGCAATACCCAAGATAATACTTCTTCCTCCACTGAGATTCAAGCTATATTTTCCAAGTTCTAATAAGATAAAAAAGTGCACAAAAGTACCCATTAATTCCTAGTAATTTACAAGAAATCTTCTCAATGGAAGCCCTTGTACATACAGAAAGAGAATTCAAGCATCAATACCTAAGAGTAAATAAAATATAGACTTGGGGTATCATAAATATTAGAATGTAGACAATCACAAATTGGGATGGGTTTTTGGTGTCGATGACAAGGAGATCTAATAGGATGGGTATTGGGGGTGGGGTTGTCTTGTGCTCTAGAAAGTAAGTTTGTAGCATGAAAGTTTGCGAACCATTGTTTTGCACAATGGCCCTTCCAGGTTTGATTTATGATTCTGAGTGAGTAAAAATTTCCTTCAAAGTGATTTAACTGGCAGTGTGATGCATAAAATATAGAAGAAAACATATTTTATCTAGGGTCCTTACGTACTGGAGATTCCAAGGTGAGGTGGACCGGTTGTAGTAATCTGAGGGTCTTCTGGAATTTGCATTACGATTAAGGATGTTTAGGTTGACCCTCACACTCTGAGGGAAATTCTTGTCCTCAGTATTTGGGCATTCTGGATTTCGTGGAATTACTATTGCTGCCTTCACTATAGCCATCAGACTCAGCAGCAGTAGCAGTGACTGTAACTGAATGGGAAAGGAGAGAGAAAGAGGTGAGAAATTGGATTAGTAAGTGGTTTTTGTTATCAAATTATGATAACAATTGTATTGCTAATCATAAAGAACATACTATAGGCCACTCTGTTCTACATTTTCAGATCAAATAAAAACTTGACTAGGTGACTAAAATAATATTAAGACCACAGAGTTTTTACCAATTCTAAACATTCATCTTTTGATTTAGGAAAGGCACATTATTTATTGGCTGATGGTAATTTTAGTAAAAATGACAAGTCATCATACTGTCAGTACATGCATCACTGCCAGGTCATTAATATTGACCTTGATTTTCTAGGAGGAAATGTCTTCCTGTGCTATTGTGCTCTATCTTTATTATTCTGTGAAACCCTATGTGAAAGCAAATGTGCCCTTAAGAAAGGACCATAGAAAATCCAGGTGGTATCAGTGTTTGTGCTAGAAATGCTGTGAGTTTCAGCATTTAAAAAAAATATATTTTATTCATTTTTTACAGAGAGGAAGGGAGAGGGGTAGAGAGTCAGAAACATCGATGAGAGAGAGACATCGATCAGCTGCCTCCTGCACGCCCCACACTGGGGATGTGCCCGCAACCAAGTACATGCCCTTGACCGGAATCGAACCCGGGACCTTTCAGTCCGCAGGTCAATGCTCTATTCACTGAGCCAAACCGGTTTCGGCAGTATCAGCATTTTTGGCAAACATCCAACCAAAAACTGGATCTTCTGTATGTTTTCTTAAGTATATTTTGTTTTATTTCATTTTACATTTTTTAAATTAATGTATTACATGTTTACATATCTTCCCATTGTCCCTACACTCCCATTTATGCCCTCACCCCCCATATATGTCTTGCGTCTATTGGTTATGCTTATATGCATGCATACACGTCCTTGGTTGATTTCTTATCTACCCCACCACTCTCTACCTTCCCACTGTAATTTGACAGTCTGTTTGATGCTTTACTCCCTCTGTGCTTAGGTATATTTTACAATTTTCTACATTTTTATGTATTAATTCTATAATCAAATTACATTTCAAAAGAGATATTTTTAGAACATAAAAACCATTTACTCTAAACCACAGTTATACTGTATCTGATGATAATAAATGGGTTTGGTGAACCAAGACTGTAGTATAATAATAGGATAATGGAAAGAAAAGTTATTGCCAGAACTAATTAAATCCTTAAGGATTTAATTTCTTTAATTTTGGATTAAAGAAAAATGCTGTGGGAGAATTATATTAAATCACTTGTACTCAGAAGAGTAGATTTCCAATAAACATTATTTCTTACTGTGACATTTCCTTGCATGATTTAGTCCAATATAGCTATCTTTCAGTTTTATTCTAATCTTTCAAACCAGTTCTTTAACATGATATACAATGACAAATATCTACCAAAGCTTTCATTTCCTGTTCTACATGATCTCCATAGTCAGAATCCAGAATTTCATGCCCAGGTCCAGAAGTATCATCTGGTCCAAACCAATAAGAGTATTGCACATTAGTGCAGGACTCACCATGGAGGAAGTTCTCACAGAAGCCATTGTAGTTTCTCTTCATTCACTGGAGATGGATGAGCTTATGCCTGCTGTGAGATGGATGAAGTAGTATGCTATCTTCTCTCTTTTTATAGGACTTTGATCCTTCTGTGGTCACTTACGTTGGCGTGTTGGGGTGACACCATTTTGGTTAAAAGTTCCATCCCCAAATGAGGTCAGAGAAGAACCTCCCCTTCATGGCGAATAGTATATGCTTCATATGATGAAGGAAACTGGGAAGGACAGAAATTTATGTTTCTAAAGCCTATTTCCTTTCTTCATTCTTCAAGGAACTATTACTCATCAAAAGTTGAGTAAAGGTGCTCTACTTAGAAGCTGATATAATTCATTATGGGCATATATGAAGCTGCTATAAGAACTATGCTTTATTTTAATGGCTCATGGGAAAATACAAGTTTGACATAATGTTCAAGTTTTCTGGTTTCATGCACCTTGATTTCCCATTTGATAATTCCTTTACTTATCATATTCTCCAACTGATGTTATAAAGGCCATTTCAGAAACTACTCAAAATCTCATCATATAAACAAACAAAAAAGGAATAAATAGCTTAATGATGGTAAGATATATTATTTTATTGAATTGACACCTGCTTTGTTGAATGTTTATTCTGCTAAGGAACTAATACCTAGCTTCAAGAGACATGAGATTTACTATTAAAAACATGTCTAACAAGCAACTTGTTAACTCATGCAATTCCTCAGGAGGAATGAGTTGGAGGTGGAGGGAAGATATGTAGACAGGCAGTGGAAGGAATTGGAAATGTAGAAAGAGATTGGAGAAATATGAAGGTAGAGCACAAGAGGTTAATGAATAGAAGAGAATGACAAATATAAGAAGGAAGAGGAGGAATGAGAGAGAGAAACAACTAAGAGATAAGGATATGGTTTTCTCCTTCCTTTTCTGCCCACAGTTTAAGTGAGATGAACTTTGATTTCAGGTCTTTGAGAATAGTTCCTCATTAGGAACTTTGAGGACCAGTTCAAGGTGCTGGTTGCCCACTTATTATCTTCTCTCTTCCCCTTCTCCTCAGTGAGGTGAACATGGCTCCCATGTCCTCTCAGCTGGTTCCT
>JAAGEH010000018.1:72070102-72137361 GCA_011751065.1 Lasiurus cinereus
AGGAACCAGCTGAGAGGACATGGGAGCCATGTTCACCTCACTGAGGAGAAGGGGAAGAGAGAAGATAATAAGTGGGCAACCAGCACCTTGAACTGGTCCTCAAAGTTCCTAATGAGGAACTATTCTCAAAGACCTGAAATCAAAGTTCATCTCACTTAAACTGTGGGCAGAAAAGGAAGGAGAAAACCATATCCTTATCTCTTAGTTGTTTCTCTCTCTCATTCCTCCTCTTCCTCCTTATATTTGTCATTCTCTTCTATTCATTAACCTCTTGTGCTCTACCTTCATATTTCTCCAATCCAAAGGAAGCCTCTCATGATTCCCCCAGTTCTGATGTTGACATCACTATCTATCCTTGAAGACATGCAGTCACTATGAGATCTCCTATCCCTCCTCTACCTATGATCAGGTAACAGTCTTAGAAGTTGCTGTGTCTCTCATATCTGATACCTATTCCCAGACTTACTGCCATTCCCTAACTTACACATCATCCACTTGGACTGTTTTAATAGCCACCTTTGCTCTTCTCAATGGCTGCCTTCCATTCACCTTCGACATTCTTGAAATAATGATTCTCAATGCATGGCTTTGATTTTGCCTTCATATCCCATTAGTTTGTGTACAAAACAAAATGCAAAACCCTTAGCATTTGAATTGACATTTGAGTTACTATTTGAGATCTGCAACCTTTCTAGCTTCACCTATCATGATCCTGATCTGGGATCATGGGTCCTGATTGCCTTCCTTCTAATGCCCATACAGCTTTGTTAAGGTACTCTCTGAAATGCCCTTCCCCATCCTCAGTTTATCAAAATGCTACTTGGCCTTCCAAGTCCTGTTCAAATGTCTTCTATATCTGGAAATCTCTCCTGATTATTTTAGTTGGAATGAGCAGCTCCCATAAGATGTGGTTTATACCTCCCTCCCTAGTCACTTTTGCTTCATTTTGTGTCTTATTTAGCAGGAAAAAGTATGTTTAAGATATGAGTCTATTTCCATTTTTAGATTTTACTGTAATTCTTCAAAGCCAGTGTGTTGTTCATCTTTGTAATTCCCGAGGTGCCTAATGTCAAGCTTTATGTAACAAAGGTCTTTACAGATTACTTTCATGTTACTGATTTCTCTCTGATATCCAGCTATGTTGCATATTTCTAGTGTATTGCATGGCATTTCTTTTCATATACATTTTTTTTGCTAGACTGTGAGCTACCTATAGGTAGCCATCTTATTAGTTTTTGTATCACCTTATTTAATGTCTAATAAATAGTAATTGCTCAATATTTTTTACTGATTGGCAGTATATATAATGTTATTTGAGTAGTTCAGAATCTTGAATATTCTTTTTGGAATTCAGTTGCATTCCATTGACTATATCGAATATTGCAATGTCTTGACTCTCCATCCTGGCCCTTTAAAAAAATAGTATGACGAGGTTTTTGTCTATTTTGGACCACATGCAGTGGATTAAAGAGCTCCTTGATTGTTGCTTTCTGACAAGGATGAAGTGGAGGAGAATGTGTTTGCTACCAGTTCTTTTGATTAATGGCTAAGAAGGAAAAGCTGACTTTAGTTGATCTGCCTGTGCTTGCCTCCCATGCCAATGAAATCTAGCCTGTGTTTCATACTTTGAAATATCAACCCTTGCTTTAAAATAAGAATGGGGAAACGGGGCGGGTTTTCACAAAAGTGTAAAAATGATAATATTGAAGTGGTGGTCAAAGCTGGCTGTGGTCTCTCTTGAGTAGGACTAGTTTCCCAGATGCACCCTTCAGCTGGACACCTTTGCCTTCTGGAGGAATAGATAGAATCAGAAAGAGGGTGTGGGCATTGGGGTGGGGCTCTTCCTCTGAATCTGTCTACAGCTGGCTCAGGTTTGGGTCCCAGTCTGCTAAGAAGGAATGCTGGATTAAAAATTAGGGTGTCTAGAATACTGGATGAGAGGGCACTTTTGTTTTCATTGTAGACATGCCATTAACTACCCATGACCTTGGGTTCTTCATGTCTTTGAGGCTCAGTGTTCCTCTTTATAAAATGAGTTTTTGGATTTTGAGAGTTCTAGTCAACATGGCGAAGTAGGTGGCAGCTGTATTTACCTCCTCTCATGACTACATCAAAACTACAACTGAATTATAGAAAAATTAACTTGAAGAATTATATGAACAGTAGCTGAACAGAAGTCTTATCACTAAGGATATAAAAAAGAAGCCACAAGGAAACTTGCAGGAGATGCTTATCTAGCTGACCCTGCACTCATGTGTGGTGGTTAAGAATCAGAAGGTAATATCTCAGCTATAGAAGCCTCTTCTGAGGAGTGAGAGGACTCAGTTCCATACCAGGCTCCACACTATGAAGCACCAGTGCCAGAAAGAGGGCCCTTACACCATTGGTTGATAAATCAGCAAAGATTCTGTCTGTCTGTATAAGATGGCTGCTGGAAACCCAAGGATCCACTTAATGGGTTCATGCACAGATTCACTTGCTCATAGTCATTCACCTTGGGCTCCATTGAAGGGATAGCCACTAGGGCAGTGGTTCTCAACCTTCCTAATGCCACGTCCCTTTAATGCAGTTCCTCATGTTGTGGTGACTTAGCAACGAAAATAATTTTATGGTTGCGGGTCACCACAACATGAGGAACTGCATTAAAGGGACATGGCATTAGGAAGGTTGAGAACCACTGCACTAGGGGGTGGTGCCAGAGACACACAGAGAGAAACTTAGTTGTACAGCTTTAGGGCAAGGGCTGGATGAACAGCTGCCATTATGTCTATGTTGAGCTCTCCTCCCA
Organism: Lasiurus cinereus; assembly: GCA_011751065.1. NCBI lineage: Eukaryota > Metazoa > Chordata > Mammalia > Chiroptera > Vespertilionidae > Lasiurus > Lasiurus cinereus. Next base: position 72,072,891 of record JAAGEH010000018.1, read on the forward strand.
CACTGCATTAGCCTGGTGAACACCACTTGAGTATTGCCTGAGGCTTTTTTAGTGACTGAGCCTTATGGAAAACCAGCAGGTGGTGGCAGGCCTCAGGGAATCCTTCTTTTTGTCTTGTTTTTTGTTAATCCTCATCAAAAAATATTTTTTTCATTGACTTTTAGAGAGAGAAGAAGGGAGAGTGATAGAGAGAAACATTGATATAAGAAAGACTCATAAATGGTTGCCTCCACATGCAGTCCAACCAGGCTGGGGATCCAACCTGCAACTGAGGTACATGCCCTTGACTCGAATTGAACCTGGGACCATTTAGCCCACGGGATGATGCTCTATCCACTGAGTAAAACCAGCTAGCACTTGAGGATCTTTTTTTGCTGAGCAGTCCCAGGACTGATACTGGTGGCACCTGGCACATTGGTTCACAGTGTTACCTTTCCCATGTGCCTCCAGGCCTACCACAGGCAGCAACCAATTGCAGATCACGTTGTAGCTCCTACCAGGTATGCCAGGCAGCAACTAACTATGGCCTGAACTGAAACCTCTCCCAAAAGGCCCCCAGAACTAATACATTCAGTGTCTAGCTTCAGACCATAACAGAGCACCAGTTAATGAGCTCCATAAACAGCCCACTCAAAGTGAGATCTCAGCAGCTCATATGCTGTGGTCATGGAAAATTCTCACAGCTAGCTAGCCTGAGGTACAACTCTGTCCACTGATGTGCCACTAACAATCAAGGCTCAGCTATAATAGGAGGGCACACACAGTCCACACAAAAGACACTCCTGGAGCACTTAAGTCAGTGGATCAGAGAGGGTAAACCAGAGGGCCCCCAGGACATATAGTACATAAGGCTACCCTGCTAAGACTGGGAGATATAATAAATCTACCTAATGCATAGAAATAAACACAACAAAGCAGCAAAGAAACAATCCCAAGTGAAAAAAACAGAACAAAAATTCAGAAAAACAACTAAATGAAATGGAGGTGTTACTGATTGGAGTTATTGACTGGGACTTATGTTCTTTATGTTCTTTTTGCTGACTCAGAATAGATTTTGAGGTCAATGAAAATGAAAGTAAAGCAAATTGGGATTGTTGAAGATACACTTCAAATGAGGAGCAGGCCAGGAGAGAGAGAGAGAGAGAGAGAGAGAGAGAGAGAAGAGGAGAGGAGAGGAGAGGAGAGGAGAGGAGAGGAGAGGAGAGGAGAGGAGAGGAGAGGGGAATGGAAGGGAAAGGAAGGGAAGGGAAGGGAAGGGAAGAGGGGACAGGTTGCTTTAACTCACTGGGAAATCAGAGAGAAGGGGGTCTTGCAGACAGGTTCAGAGAGTAAGCCCAGGATGAGCTGCCACTGCCCATTGCTCCCCTGGATGCAAGTCTTGTGGGGTTCCTTAGAGGTTGGGGGAAATCTTAGGGGAGCTATCAGGGAGGGTCTTAACAGAATATTCATCAGCTTTTGAAGTATGCTTTTTTGTGGTCATGGTCTCCACTGATTTATTGGTGTCAGGGCAGGGAGTGATTAGTCAATGTAGCTGGTCCTGAGGCAGCTGTGGTGTCATTTGTCTGGTTTGCTGCTTTTCTGGGAGATGAAATACAACTGAGGCCTAGATGTTATCTTTGGGAAGGAAAAGGTCAGGGAGATCTAAACCACCTGACCAGCAATATGAAAAACCAGGGGTCCAAACTGCATGACCAGTGATATGCAAGGGGAGGATAAGTTACTGGCTGGTTCCCAACTTGACCACTAGTGGTTGCTGGCTGCTGAACCTCCAATATAAAGGCAGCCTGAGGGCATTATTGGTCCAACCTCTGTTCAGGACCCAAGGACAGCCCCCATCCCTCAGCCACTTATGTCTAGCTTCCTATCTAACCTAGGCTAGCAATCTACCAGATAGAGAGTTTAAAACATTGGTTATAAGCATGTTCAAGGGACTTAGGAAAAAAAATAGATGAACTCAGTGAGAACTTCAACAAAAAGATAATAAATATAAAAAATGACATAGAAATCATAAAAATGAACCAGTCAGAAATGAAGAATAAAATTACTTAAATGAATACTAGAAAGAGTCAATAGCAGATTACTAGTAGATGAAGCAGAGGATTGAAACAGAAATTTGGAAGGCAAGGTAGCAGAAAACATTCAATCAAAACAACAAAAAGAAAAAATAATTTTTAAAAATGAGAATAGTTTGAGGGACCTTTGTGACACTATCAAGTATAACAACATTCACATCACAAGGTTACTAGAAGGAGAAGAGAGAGAAAGGAATTGAAAACCTATTTGCAGAAATATGACTGAAAACTTTTTTAACCTGGAAAAGGAGGACATACAAATCCAGGAAGCACAGAGAGTCCCAAACAAGATGAACCAAAAGAGGACCACACCAGGACACATCACAGTTAAAATGGCAAAGGTTAAAGACAAAGAATGTATCTACAGCAAGAGAAAGGCAGTTAATTAACTGTAAAAGAGCTTCTATAAAACTGGCAGTAATCCTATATAATAAAAGTATAGTATGCAAATGTTCCCTTGACCAGAGTTCTTCTAGGAGTTCAGCCAGGGGGTGGGGCTGGCCAGGGGAAGGAAGGGAGGTCCTGGCCAGCAGTGATGGTGGAAGCAGATAGTGGGGGGAAGGGAGGGAGTACCCAGCTGGCAGCCGACAGCTGCTAGGACCCTAGGGAGTGGGCCTAAGCTGGCAATCAGATATCCCCTGAGGGGTCCTGGACTGCAAGAGGGTGCAGGACAGGCTGAGGGGACCCCCCCCCATCCAGTGCACAAATGTTGTGCACTGGGCCTCTAGTATAAAATAACATTAAATGTGAACTGTAATTGAAACAAAAAACACAAAATTAAATATACATGAGTTTTGACACCAGGTAATCTTTGCTATTTATGATTTTTTTTAATTTTAATTAAATCTTTATTATTTAGATTATTACATTTGTTTTTTTCCCCCCTCCATAGCACCCCTCCACCCAGCTTCCACCCTTCCCTCCCTCCCGTTGACCTCATCCATAGGTGTATGATTTTTGTCCAGTCTCTCCCTGTATATCCCTCACTCCTTTCCCCCTGAGAATTATCAGTCCACTCCCTTTCAATGCTCCTGATTCTAGTATATTCACCAGTTTATTCTGTTGATCAAATTTTTAATTCACTTAATTTTTAGATTCACTTGTTGATAGATACGTATTTGTTGTTCATAATTTTTTGTCTTTAATCTTTTTCTTCTTCCTCTTCTTAAAGAGTACCTTTCAGCATTTCATATAATACTGGTTTGGAGTTGATGAACTCCTTTAGCTTTTTCTTATCTGTGAAGCTCTTTATCTGCCCTTCAATTCTGAATGTTAGCTTTGCTGGATAGATTATTCTTGGTTGTAGGTTCTTGCTATTCATCACGTTGAATATTTCTTGCCACTCCCATCTGGACTGCATCGTTTCTGTTGAGAAATCAGCTGACAGTTGTATGGGTGCTCCCTTGTAGGCAATGAACTGTTTTTCTCTTGCTGCTTTTAATATTCTCTCTTTGTCTTTTGCTCTTGGTATTTTAATTATGATGTGTCTTGGTGTGGTCCTCTTTGGATTCCTTTTATATGGGGTTCTGTGTGCTTCCTGGACGTGTAAGTCTATTTCTTTCACCAGATGTGGGAAGTTTTCAGTCATTATTTCTTTAAATAGGTTTTCAGTATCTTGCTCTCTCTCTTCTGGCACTCCCACAATTCTGATGTTGGTACGTTTGAAGCTGTCCCAGAGTCTCCTTACATTATCTTCACATTTTTGGATTCTTTTCTCTTCTTGCTTTTCCAGTTGAGTGTTTTCTGCCTCTTTATATTTCAAATTTTTGACTTGATTCTTGCCTTTCTCTAGTCTGCTGTTAGGACTCTGTATAATATTTTTTATTTCAGTCAGTGAATGTTTCATTTCTAGTTGGTCCTTTTTCATCTCCTCTTGGGACTTGATAAATTTATCCATCTTTTCTAGCATATTCTTGAAAAACCTTATAAGCGTGGTTTTGAACTCTATATCCAGTCTTTTTTTTCCTCCATTTCTTTTGTTTGTGATCCCTTCCCTTGTCTTGGCATTTTCACTATGTCGGGGAAACTTCTGTGTTGGATTCAGCCTTATAATCTATTTATGAGTTTTTGAGAAAAAACCAATAGGGGCAGTAAGTTAGGGGTGATTGTTTTGCTTAGTGATTTTCCTTAGGTTTATCAATTTTCCTTCTCTGAAGGCTTTGGAAACAGATATCCACAAGTAATGAGGAACCGCAAATTGGCAGTTGGGAGCTGTGTGTGGAGGAGGAACGAGCCATTCAGACTGGAAAATATTCCTAGAAGTCAATAATGCATTTCAAGGGATGATTAGAAAAATGATTTTCAAGGCTTCTTGATAGTATTAGTTCACCAAACAGTATTCCTTTCTATTTACAATAGAGAATAATATAAGAGATAGGAGAAAAAAAATTTTTCTTTTGTATGGGAGAGAGCATTATGGAGTCTTTAGTTTTAATTTGGTCAAAATTAAGATTGCTGTTAAAAAAAAGAAAGAAAGAAAAGAAGCCTAGCTGGTGTGGTTCAATGGTTGAGCATCAACCCATGAACCAAGAGGTCACAGGTTCGATTCCCAGTCAGGGTACAGGTCCCAGTTTCCAGCTCAATTCCCAGCAGGGGGCATGCAGAAGGAAGCTGATAGATATTCCTCTCTCATTGACATTTCTACCTCTCTTTCCCTCTCCCTTTCACTCGAAAACAAATGCAAACATGAGTAAATAAATAATCTAATTATTTTTTCTTGCTTAGATAGTGTTATGATTGATATACTACTGTATTTTTGTTCTGCAGATTTTTAAAAAAATCTTTATTGTTGGAAATATTGCATATATTGCCTTTTTCCCCCTTGTTGACCCCTTCTAGCCTGCCCCCCTCATCCCTGTCCCAGGTGGAGGTACTGTACCATCATCAGTGATTAATTTAAAGCCAATGGCCAATTCAAAGAAGTGGGTGCCATTTTATTTAATGTTGTGCACATCACCAATAAGACTCCTTTACTCTTGTTTTTTCTCTAACATAGGGAGGATAATGAGTAGTAGAGAATTCTCTTGGGGCTGACATTTTGCAAATAGGCCAGTATACAAGACGCAAAGTCAGATGCTTAAATGGAAGACATGAAATTAAGGGGGGAGAATGTTTGCAAAGGATATAGATTTGATTATAATGCAGTTGATGTGGAATCCTCTCCTTTCTGTAAAATACAGTATTCCAGAATAACAAGTAGTTATAAATGAAAGTATATCAGAATTTATAGACTCCTAGAGATTTTTATATAATCTCCAAAGCTGTTTTAATAATATGCATATGTAAATAGAATATAGTTGTTATTTCTTTGACAAAGTTTCTCATTATCTTAAGTATAAAATTTTCCTTCATAAGGAGAGAAAACAAATCTTTGAGACATTTCAGGGCCTATTGGAATGGTCAAAAGGCAACGTTAGGTCAAGAAAAAGTTTCTTAAAATTCAAACTCTGTGAAGGTTGTCAAACTTATTTGACCAAAAGATTGTATGTCATTATTATTACTATTATTATGAAACAGTATTAGACTATTCTATTTCTGCCCCTAACAACATCATATCATCTTTCATAAAACAACTGCAATCCATCAGTGTTTTCCCCATCCCTACATTAAAATCCACCATCACATGAATATGTCAATTTCTCCTTTGAGTAATAACTACTAACCTCATGGAAACCAAGCCTCTTTCTTAGTTGGGTTTATCACTAGCCTTTTACTGAAACACTGATTTAAAGTGGGTCAGAAAACTTTCCATTTTTTTTAAAACAAATAAGTGTAGAATTTTATATCTATATGTTAGCAGGCACATGCAAATTTGTTTTACTGGTGGCCTTCTCTTTGATAATGCTGACCTCATCTGGTACTCTGAGAATTAAGGTCAATAAATGACTAAGTTTCAAGTCTGAACGGATGTCACTGAAAAGTAAGGTCTAAAATTAAACAAGCAAACCAAACCACACACTAAGTTTGGGCTATCATGTTATCAGCTTTATCTTCTTTTCAGCAATTTTGAAGTTAATATAGTCTAGAGACAACCACAGAACATAATTAAAAGGAGCAATTATAGCATATGAACCTGGAACAAATTGCTAATTGGTTTTTCTTCTTTAGTCAATAGAGAGGATGCTATGGTTAGGTGGCTGCTCCATGAATTAAAAATATAGTAAAATTAATACATAATGATGCTATATTCCTTTATTCCAAAATAAAGATTTTATTCTAAAACTTGAGATGATTTATACCAAAAAGTAGATGTAAAAATATGAATCAGGCCTAGAGAACATAGAAGCAAAAGTTAAGACCAATATAGTTGCTGTAATTGAGGTCTACATTTGTCTCTGAACTTCCTGGTAGCCAAAAAAAAAAAAAAAAGAGAGATATGTTCAGTTACATAGTTCTTGTTATAAGAAAGGGAGAAGCTAACCAATTCCAGTAGAAGAGATGGGATATTTTCTATCACTACAGTTTGAAGTAAGGACTTATACAAGGCTCCTGTTTAATATGTTGATTACGGGCGTCAGACATTTCCAAATTAGATCTCAGCTCTACTTTAACTGCTGTGTGCTCTTAGGTAAATTATATCACTGATGTCTCAGTTTCCACATCTACAAAATGGAGAGTAAAGAATGTGACTCATTGATAATTGCGAGGAGTAAATTAAGTAATACATGCTTGAGCATGGTCTCTCTGGTTCTGACCCCTCTCTGGCATTCTAACACCAAATGCCCAGCATTCTTATTACTTAATGTGGATAAATTAACTTTTATACCTATGCCAGGGCATGAGAATCTGTCCGAGTATGCCAACTTTTTTTTAGAAAAGGCCTAGAATCTGAGGAATACTAGTGATTTTTCACTTTGTGTCTACTCTGAAGAAGTAAGGAGATTACTTCAGGCTTCCACATGGCCTGGATGAAATAACCATTCATTCAAAAAAAGTTTCTTAAGCTCCTGTTATATACCAGGCACTGTGGTAAACTCTGGGGGTATGGAAGGTTCAAGATAAGGCCCTGCTTTCAAGGAGCTGAGATTCAGTGTCATCCAGGCTCTTCATTCCTCTTCTGTGTTTACCAAACTGCTGATAATGAACTAGGCTTCTTAGATTCTTAGGTAATCTATAAACCAGAGACCTGGGCAGTAAACAGACATTCTGATTAGTGGAAAGGATAGTCCCAAATTATTGATTATTAAAAGGATAGTTACAAATTATTAATTCATCCTTCTAGTTTATATATTATTACACTGAAAATGGAGGTATTTCAAGGTTTACCATATATTATATTGAATTTAACTCAGAACTGCCACTCATATATGTGTCTGTGTGTATTTCATATATCTCTGTCTGCACACATGTATGTGCACACATACAATAATACGTTTTTTCTGTTTACCATGGAAGTGATATATGCTGCTCATTTGTTATACAAAATAATGGGGTATAAGCTAGGTGAGAAAAGCTAAAGAGCAAAATTAATCTAAATGCTGGTACTTAGAAATAAGCTTTTGGATTATACTGCTGTTATTTTACAAAATTGGGATCATTTTAAGTGTTGTTCTAGGTCATAAAAATACATTAAAAACTATATTTATTATTATTATTATTATTTAAATCCTCACTTGAGGATATTTTTTCCACTGATTTCTAGAGAGAGTGGAAGGGAGGGAGGAACAAGGGAGAGAAAGAGAAACATTGATGCGAGACACATCCATTGATTACCTCCCATATGCACCCCTAATGGGGCTGGGAAACCTGCAATTGAGAAAAGTGCCCTTTAGCAGGAATTGAATCCGTGACCCTTCGATCTGCAAGGGGATGCTTTAACCACTGATCAAAACCGGCTGGTGCAGTATTTTAGTTTATAACATTGGACCATATTATAATACTGTTTTTTAACCTGTTTCTTAACCTTATAATATATTTTAAACATTTTACCTTTTTAAAGCTTGTTGTTTGTATGTGTTTTTGTGTTCAGGGTGGGGCAAAAGTAGATTTACAGTTGTTCATATGGAAAATAATGCAATAACAAAGAAATAATAATACAAAAATAAACTGTGTTTTGCATATGCACAACTATAAACCTACTTTTGTCCCACCCTGTATGTTTGAAACAGATTGGCTACCTAACATTTTGAGAAAGAGATGAACAGCAAACCATTTAACCAATTGCCTATGGTTAAATACTTTGATTGCTTCCAAGTTTTTGAGATCTCTTTGACTTCTCTATGCCATGCTCCCATAGCAGTGACAATTCTAAAACCTGGGTGCTCAACAGAATTATTGAAGAGTTCTATATTTGCAAAGTGACTGAATTTGGCTGAAGAGCAGTGATGTCAAGACATAAAAGCAGCCCTAGCCAGTTTGGCTTAGTGGTTAAAGCATTGGCATGTGGACTGAGGGTTCTGGGTTTGATTTCGGTCAAGGGCACATGCCCAGGTTGCGGGCTTGATCCCCAGTGAGGGTCATGCAAGAGGCAGCCAATCAATAATTCTCTCTCATCATTGATATTTCTATTTCTCTCCTCCCTTCTTCTTTGAAATCAATAAAAAGAAAGGACATAAAAACAAAGGAAGAGAAAGATTGGTAGAGTTATATATGCTTGGTTATATAAGTTCATAACAGTGGAAGTTATAACTGTTTTTCATGATGGCTTGACTTAGAAGGAAGCAACTCCAACTCAGGGGTTAAAAAAAAACAACACAACACATGAGAACTTAGTAACAAGGCCCAACAGAATGGGTTAGGACAGTGATCGGCAAACTGCAGCTCACGAGCGACATGCAGCTCTTTGGCCCCTTGAGTGTGGCTCTTCCACAAAATACCATGGGCTGGCAAGTCTATTTTGAAGAAGTGACGTTAGAAGACATTTAAGTTTAAAAAATTTGGCTCTCAAAAGAAATTTCAATCGTACTGTTAATATTTGGCTCTGTTGACTAATGAGTTTGCCAACCACTGGTTAGGAGAAAAAAGCTTGTCATTTGGTTATAGTACTATGAAAAGTTTAATTGTAATGGAGCATATTCAATATTTTAATTTTATAAGAGATAAATTATTTAAAAAGATTGATTTGTTTTGTTCAGGCATTTATAAGTTGCAGTTTTCTGGTTTTTAGTTTCCCATAGTGCATAGAAATAAATATTTTTGTTCAAAATACTTCCCTACTAATTTTTGCTTGGTAAGAATAAATAGAAGTTGTGATGATATCCATAGCTTTATTAAGGAAAATATGCTACCTCATCCATAAGATCATAAATATAATGTACTGTAACCTATTCACAGATGCATGACAATCAAATATGATAATAAAAATAATGCTTAAGATAAATGGACAGCCTGGCCAGTGTGGCTCAGTGGTTGAGCATTGACCTATGAACCAGAATTTGATTCTCGGTCAGGGCACATGCCCAAATTGTGAGCTCGATCCTCAATGCAGGGCATGCAGGAGACAGGTGATCAATGTTCTCTCATTATTAATGTTTTTATCTCTCGACAATGGGGGGATAAAGATACATTTGTAATACTTTAATCCAATGGTTGGCAAACTGCGGCTCACGAGCCACGGTTTGCCACTCTGTTGACTAATGAGCTTGCCGACAACTGCCTTAATCAATAAAAATAAGTAAATAAAAAATAAAAAATTGACAGAGACCTATGAAGCTTTTTAATAATTCTAGTTAGTGTTATTACAAGGGCAATAGACATTAAATACATCAACAAAAATATTTACAATGGCCCTAGCCAGTTTGGCTCAGTGGATAGAGCATCAGCTTGCAGATTTAAGGTTTGATTCTGGTCAAGGGCATGTACCTTGGTTGCTCGATCCCTAGTCCTGCCAGTCAGAATGCTTGCAGAAGACAACCAATCACTGTGACTCTTGTAAATGGATGTTTCTATCTCTCTGTCTCTCCCTCTCTTTTACACTTTCTCTGAAAAATCAATTGAAAAATATCCTTGGTTGAGAATTAATAACAACAAAAAATGTACAACAGAAAGATCTATGAAGGTATAAAAAATGTTCTACCATATGGTAGGTGTCAAATAAATGTGAATGATACAAATTTTGTAATGTCAAAGAACAAGACTTGTTTTGCATGTATCCATTCATTTATTTTGTTTGATCTCTATAATAATCCTATAGGTTACTTTTATTAAAATTTATAGAAAAGAAAAACAATAACTTGTCCAAGGTCATTTAGTTGACTGGTGGCAGCCTTGAGATGGATTACAGCTATATCTGATTCTCAAGTCTATGGTCTTTTCACTGTGACAAACATTGATATTGAAAATATTTTAAAAACTAATTTTGCAATTGAATTTCCAACTTTCTAAAGTTGACTTTGTGATATTTTTGAAGTTTCAAAAATTTGAAGTCTTGAAAATTATCAAATTATCTTTTATTCATCCATTAGAGGTCTGGTACATGAATTCATGTACAGGTGGGGTTCCTCTGCCTGGCCGGTGATTGGCCCGATAAGGGTCATCTCACCTAGTCCTGATTGGGGCTGGCTGGCAGGGGTGAGGGGTGGGACGGGAGGTTGGCTCCCTGGGTTGAGCATCTGCCCCTTGGTGGTCAATGTGTGTCATAGCTACTGGCCAGTTGACCGATCCTCTGGTCATAATGGTCAGTTCGGCTTTATACATATAGATTTGAAGGTATTACCTCTTTCATTTATTTGGTTTTATTGCCCATTATCTTTGTTTTATTGACAATCTTTCTTTGTCTAGTGCTGTGGCTGTGTCTAGACTAAGACACAACCAACATGTAGTTATTTTGTGATCCTCTCCAAGTGAAGATTTCCACAAAAATAAGAAAGTGCAGAGAGAGGTGTCTGGATATCTCTTTCACTAAGCATTGATGTAATAGGATTAATGCTCAATTTCCTTGCTGAATTAGAAGATTGGTAACCTTTTTCTTTTTCTTTTTTCTAAAACCAAGTGGGGGAGGTTGGAAGAAGTAGACTTTAAGCATGAAAACCATCCAGGGGAATATTATATCATAGCTATGAATCAGATTGGTTTTCTGTTTGATCTGAAGAAGTAGGACATTACAGTCATAATGCATTTTAGCTATGGAGAAAAACTGCAGAATTCAGGATTTTAAATGTTAGATCATGAACCTAATGCTACGTGTAAGATGATAATAGTTGAAAAGCCATTAACTTTGAAAATTACCTGATATACATATTATTTTTAAATATTTGTTAAAAATTTAATTGGATATGCCATCATTTATTTATTTAGTCTCTTATTAATGTATTTCAAATTCATTTCAAATTATTATCTACTAATCAGTAGTGATGAATATCTTATTAATTATGTATTTGGTTAAACATATAGTCTTATGATGCGACATATAAGGGTTTTTGTATTTTACTAAGAAATTTTAAAGATTATATTGTTCTTTGTAATAGAAACTCATTTTTACTAGCTTAAGCAAAGATATAGAATTAATTATAAGGATATAAAGATGGTTCAAGAAAACCAAGGGTAGACATGACAGCAGGAATTCTGAAATACTAGAACACGAGCGAACAACAAACAGGAGTCAAGTATTTGCTTCCTCAGTCTCTCCAACTCCCTCTTCCCTGAACTATGCCATTGCTTTCTTTATGGATTGCTTTTTCTCTGTGCTTCTGGCTCTCCCTGTTCACATAGTCTCGGGTCCATTGGTAGCATTTCTTAATTCCAAGCCATGGATTCAGAAGAGCCTGATTGGTTTGATTTGAGTCACATGACCAATCAGCTTTGGACTGAACTGCTAAAGGTCCAGCCTTGTGGCTAATTTAGCCCTGTTTTCGGAGAACAAGAGTGTGTGTTGGGGAGACATTCTTAATGGTGTGTGTACGCTAAGTAAATTTCCTACTCTAAGAGAAAAACAAATATGTAGGTAGAAAAAATAATTTCTTTTCTCTATACTGTCAGATCTTTTTTTAAATTTAATAAATCTTTATTGTTCACATTATTATAATTGTTCCTCTTTTTTCCCCCACAGCTCCATTCCACCTGGTTCCCACCTCACTCTCTACTCTTACCAGCACCCCCCATCCACTGTCCTCATCCATAGGTGTATGATTTTTGTCCAGTCTCTTCCCGCACCCCCCACATCTCTATCCCCTCAAGAATTGTCATTCCACTCCCCTTCCATACCCCTGATTCTATTATATTCACCAGTTTATTCTGTTCATTAGATTTTTTTATTTACTTGATTTTTAGATTCACTTGTTGATAGATATGTATTTGTTCATAATTTTTATCTTTACCTTTTTCTTCTTCTTCCTCTTCTTAAAGAATACCTTTCAGCATTTCATATAATACTGGTCTGGTGGTGGTGAACTCCTTTAGCTTTTTCTTATCTGTGAAGCTCTTTCTGAATGATAGCTTTGCTGGGTAAAGTAATCTTGGTTGTAGGTTCTTGCTATTCATCACTTTGAATATTTCTTGCCACTCCCATCTGGTCTGCATAGTTTCTGTTGAGAATTCAGCTGACAATCGTATGGATGCTCCCTTGTAGGTAACTAACTGTTTTTCTCTTGCTGATTTTAAGATTCTCTTTGTCTTTTGTCCTTGGCATTTTAATTATGATGTGTCTTGGTATGGTCCTCTTTGGATTCCTTTTGTTTGGGGGTTCTTTGTGCTTCCTGGACTTGTAAATCTATTTCTTTTACCAGGTGAGGGAAGTTTTTAGTCATTATTTCTTCAAATAGGTTTACAGTAGTTTGCTCTTTCTCTTCTTCTGGCATCCCCATAATTCTGCTTGAAGTTGTCCCAGAGGCTCCTTCCACTATCTTCCAATTTTTGGATTCTCTTTGATTTTTGCTTTTCCAGTTGAGTGTTTTTTGCTTCTTTGTATTTCAAATCTTTGACTTGATTCTTGCAATCCTCTAGTCTGCTGTTGGATCTCTGTGTAATACTTTTTATTTCAGTCAGTGTGTGCTTAATTTCCAGTTGTTCCTTTTTCATATCTTCAAGGATCTCACTAAATTTATTGGTCTTTTCTAGAAAATTATTAAAAAGCCTTATAACCGTGGTTTTGAAATCTGTATCCAGTCATTTGCTTTCCCCCATTTCTTTCATTTGTGATCTCTTTTTTTGTCTCCACATTTGGCTGCTTCCCTGAGTTGATAGAGTGGCTTTGTGTGCTAGGTGTTCTATAGGGCCCAGTGGCTCAGCCTCACCAGTTACCTGAGGTGGACACTCTTGGTGCACCCCTTTGTGGACTGTGTATACAATTTTGTTGTAGTTAAGTCTTGATTGTTGTTGGAGGAATTGACTTCCAGGCTAATTGGCTGTGAGGATCAGCTGTGGCTACACTGGAATAACTTCTGTGCTGGAAACACCCTTATGGGAGAAGACTTGAAAAAGCCTCTGTGCTCAGATTGAATGGGGCAGGGTCTCAGGGCAGAGCATACAGCATTGGTTTCCTTTCAGCCCTGCCCTAATAGGTCCCTGTGTCTCAGTGCCTGTGGTAATCGCTGCAAGCACCTCTGAGAGAAAGCTGCCTTCGAGTTCCATCTGCTGCCAGACAATCTAGTTTCTCCCCAAATGAGACTGGATCCCCAGAATCTCTCCCGGAACTGGAGTTCAGTGCAGTTGGGAGCTTTTGTCTCCCTCCCGCTTGAGAAAGCCAGCCTCGTACTTAGTTGCCTGCCCTCTCCTCGCATGCCTTGGTATCTCTGCCTTCTGCAGCTCCTCTGAGTCTCAGTGTGCTTTTCTCTTTCCTGACAGTCCAGTTTCACCCATTATGAGTCTGGATTCCCAGTGTCTTGCCCAGAATGAAGTTTAGCACATTCAAGAGCTTTTCTCTTTCTCCCACTTGAGAAAGCCACCTGTGCACTCAGTTGCCAGTCCTCTCCACATGCGTCTCACTACCTCTGCCTCCTGCAGCTCCTCTGAGTCTCAGTGTGCAACTAACCTTCTAGTTGTAGAATTTCTATTCAGCCAGCCTTCCTGTGGTTTTGGATGATTGCCGTTTTGTCTTTTAGTTATAGTTTTGAAATTGTTGTGTGAGGCGGCAGTTTAGGTGTTTACCTATGCTGCCATCTTGATTTCTCCCCATACTGTCAACTTGACAAGGATACCTCTAGCTCTCTGAGCTTTATTATTTTCCTAAACCTGGATTATATGATTATTTATATTTTGTTGATGGCATATTTGAAATACATATATGTATATAATTTATATACATGTTGTGTTTATTATATAACTAGAGGCCCAGTGCATGGAATTTGTGCACGAGGGGGTTGTCCTTCAGCCCAGCCTGCTTCCTCTCCAATCTGGGATCCCTTGAGGGATATCTGACTGCCCGTTTAGGCGATCCAGGTAGGATCGGGTCTAAACGGGCAATTGGACATCCCTCTCGCAATGCAGGACTGCTGGCTCCCAACTGCTCATCTGCCTGCCTTCCTGATTGCCCCTAAACACTTCTGCCTGCCAGCCTGATCAACCCCTAACCACTCCCCTGCTAGCCTGATTGATGCCTAACTGCTCCCCTGCCAGCCTGTTTGCCCCTAACTACCCTCCCCTGCAGGCTTGATCACTCCCAATTGCCCTCCCTTGCAGGCCTGATGCCTCCCAACTGCCCTTCTCTGCAGGCCCGGTCACCCCCATCTTGTGGTGGCCATCTTGTGTTCACATGGAAGCAGGATCTTTTGACCATATGGGGGCAGTCATCTTGTGTGTTGGAGTGATGGTCAATCTGCATATTACTCTTTTACTAGATAGAATAGAGGCTTAGTGCATGAGTGGGGGCCAGCTGGTTTGCCCTGAAGGGTGTCCTGGATCAGAGTGGGTATTCCCTTGGGGTGTGGGGTGGCCTGGGCGAGGGGCTTGTGGTGGTTTACAGGCTGGCCATGCTCCATGGTGACCCAAGCAGAGGATCTGATATCTGGGATTTATTTATCTTCTACAATTGAAACTTTGTAGCCTGGAATGGAGCCAAGCCTTCTGCTTGCTCTGGGGCAGCAACCATTGAAACTTTGTTGCCTTAAGCAGAGCCTTAGGAGGGCCAGGGTATGTGGAAAGCTTGGTTTCCTCCATCGCCAGGGGCAACCCAAGCCTCCCTCCTGCTTCTCTGTGGCCATAGCCATTGTAATTGGGTTAATTTGCATAGTTGCTCCAATTGGCTGGTGGGCATGGTTGGTGGGCGTGGCTAGGATGACCTCCACTATGGTGAATTTGCATATTACTCTTTTATTATATATGATTTATATGTGTAATATGTGTATATATAAGGTATCCCCCCAAAATGTATACACATACCTTGAATAATTATAAAAGCAGTATTTATTTCATTTTTAAAATTGAGCTATCAATTATTAAAGAGTTCATACATTCTTTTGGGATACCCTGTATGTATCCATATATTTATATATAATTTTTTTGTGTCTTCACTAGAGTTAAACTTACTAAGTTAAGGTTCTTAGCATTGTACAAAGCATAGATGGTACCTGTTTATTATCTTTTTAACTTTTTTTTGTCTGAAAAGACTAGATATGAACCCATTATCTGTTACTGTTAAAAGTAATTAAATGTTTTATATAAGTTTATATCGATCCTGCTGAACCTATTCAGTTTTTAAATTTTTCTTGATCACATCTGCTGCATAAATAGCACCTGAAAGTGAGAGACAGGGAGCCAGGATGCTGTGTGAGCTAAACACAGCATCTCCTAGACATGTAAACAGCCATCAAGGAAGTGGTTGACCAAGGTGAGAAACTCACCCAGCTGCCTTTATGCTTGCTGCCAGAAGAGATACTTTAACAGGATGAGTGGTATATCCATAAGAAGGCTGTAGAAATGCTTTTATGTTTTTGGGGAGGCTGAATCTCAGCAGAAATATATTACCCACTGGTTGTCCTAGTAACTACTGATATCATATTCCTGTGCATTAAATACATTAGTATCATCTTTTTAGTGTGTGTTTGACTGGGGGCCAGGTAGATATCTGTGCGTGGTCATAAAACTGAAAGTGGCGGGGGAGGGTGGGTGGGAGTTATGTGAGCAACCCACCTGCAGGCCTTTGCCTTCCCTCAGGTGAAGATGCTGTGCTCGTCCTCTCACAATCTTTCCACACTCTTCTCTATTGCCAAGGGCTTATTCTTGATGTTACCTTGCTGAATATGTGGACATGGACCATCTTTTCTCTGATGGGAAGCAGAATGGATTCCACTATTCTGATTTAATCATGACACCACAGTGTCAATTCATTTTAGGAAGCATCTAGCCCACCCAGAATGGGGATGCAGGTGAGAATTTGGTTAAGGCAAAGGCTAGTTTATGAGCTTCCTGCCATCTGAGTCCCCAGTCAGCACTGTTGTCATTACAATACATGGCTTTAATCAGTGGTGTTAAGAAATTTAAGCCACTTTTTTGTGTCTTATTCTAATTCAAGCTCAAGGAACTCACACATTCAAAGCACAAGGCCATAGCACTAAGGAGTGCTAAGTGAGGTGTAGATTATGTCTCTGTCACACTTTTCCTGATAACACGGTAACTCTGTCCCCTCCAGGCTCCTAGATCAGCATTGTGAAATAGAGATATCATGTGAACCACACATGTAATTATTATTATTTTTTTTTAAAGATTCAGTTCCTTCTGCAAGAGGTCTTTGTGGTGGTAGCTGGCTCTTGTTATTTCCTTTGGGGCTAGTCTGATGTGGAGACCTCCCAGAGGTTGTGGGAAATCTCTGGTTCATTCTCAGACTGGAGGAATTCAGGGCGTTAACATTGATTCTTGAGTGCTGTCTGATGGGTTGGAGATTTATTGTTTAGTTTGTGGGAGTCTTTTTGAGGTCTTTCCAAATTTATTTTAGAGAAAACTCCACTGTAGCTTGTTCTTTCTAGCAATAGAGCCTAGTAATTGCTTGAAACTCAAGTTTCAGGATCCAAATCCTGGCTATGCCACTGTTGGATATATGACCTTGAGCATGTGACCTAATCTCTTTATGCCTGAGAATTCTTATCTATAAAATGGGGATTGTGATAGGATTGTATATAGGTTATTATGAGGAATAAATGCATTTATACATGTAATGTACTAAGCTCTCAGAAAAGACAGTGTTAGCGATTATTAATCACAAGCTAAATGCAATCTCTGAAATTCAGGGCTTAGTTGGTGCTGTTCCCTCTGCTGCTGACACTCCACCTGGATAAGGCTAACATCCTTTAGTTTACAGTTTAGATTTCACTTCTCCAAGAGAAGCCTTCCCTTACTTCTCAGACCCTCCCTTTCATAACCCTTCTTACTCCATTTGTTTATTTGCTTGTCTCTATATGACCTATGAAGGTATATCTCTACTTTGTTCTGGATTGTATCCTCAGAGACTGGCATATAATATCTATGAAGTGATAAAAATAATACAAATAATAGATAATATTTACTGAGCACTCCCTAATTAATGTCCACATAATCCTGAATTATAATGGTTTTTAAAAAATCCTCACCCAAGGATATGTTTTTACATTGATTTTGGGGGGGAAGAAGGGGGGAGAAGGGGAGAGAGAGAGAGAGAGAGAGAGAGAGAGAGAGAGACAGACAGACATTGATCAATTGCCTCCCGTATGTGCCCCCGACTAAGGATGGAACCCACAAATTAAATATGTGCCCTGACTGCAAATCGAACCCACAACCTTTTGGTGCATGGGATGCCATTCCAACCAACTGAGCCATCTGGCCAGTGCCCTCAATTATAAGTTTTTGAGGAAGCCGCTATTATTTTTATTCCACAAATCAGAAGAGTAAGGCTTAGGAGGTGAAATAAATTCTACAAAGATGACCAAATAGCAAATGGCAGAGCCAGAATTTGAGCCCAACTTGTCTGACTCTGAGTTCACACACTCAGAGTGGACCATCACTGTATTTGCCCTTATATTTTACAGGAATTATAAGGGCAAGATACATGCCCTTTACCGGAATCTGGGACCCTTGAGTCCACAGGCTGATGATCCAGTGAGCCAAACTGGTTTCGGCTCGGTTCACTTTTGAGTGAAGCACTGCAGAGACTGTGGCAGTCCGTGTAGGAAAAAAGGTTGTATGTGTCTGACTGAACCTGAAGAACTAATTTTGCTCAGTCCTTCCAGCCCAAATTTGGTGGAGAGTGAGACAGAAAGTGCCAGAGGGATTGCTTCAGAGAATTAGTAAAACCTCTACAGCAGCGATTCTCTACAGTCATGACCCACAGGTTGAGTACCGCTAGCAGGGTCGCCTAAGACCATTGGAAAACACAGATATTTACATTATGATTCATAATAGTAGCAAAATTACAGTTATGAAGTAGCTACGAAAATAATTTTATGGTTGGGGTCACCACAACATGAGGAACTGTATTAAAGGGTTGTGGCACTAGAAAGGGTGAGAACCACTGTTTTAGAAGTTCCAGAAAGGAAAGGAAATTGCCCTACTTTTTAACATAGCTTTGTAAAGGTCTGTGATCCATAAGGCTGTTACCCAATGTTATTCCTTTCAGGAGGAAGGAGCATTCATTACTCAAATGCCTCACCTGAATTGGTTCCTATTATCTGCTGCTGCCATCTGGTGACAGATTGGAAGAAGAGCAGAAATCTTCAGTGTATGCTTAGTAATTACCTCTTATGTCCAGCAAAGTGGATCATTTTCACTGTGTTTAACTCTAGCATATGAGCAAATTAAGTAATTCTTGACAAATCTAGCATTTATTATAAACCAACACCTTAGGCCATATTTCTTCAGGTTATAATAATAATAACCAATATTTATTGAAAGTCTATTAAAAACCAGAACCTATTTTAAGTGCTTTACATGGAACATCTTGTTTAATATTTATGAGGATTCTATGAAGTAGATATCATTATTATCGTCATTTACTCCTATTGAGGCCCCTACAGATGGAATAATTCACCAAAATCACACTATTGATAAGTGGTAGAACTGGAATTGTAATCCATGAGACCCAATTCCTGTTCCTATGCTCTTAACCACTGCTTTACAATGGACACTTAAGCTAAGATGCCCACCCAGGGAGAACACACTGGAAATGGGAGATGGAGTTGTGAATTTTTAAAAAAATATATTTTTTATTGATTTCAGAGAGGGAGAGAGAGGGAAATAGAGGTAGAAATATCAATGATGAGAATCATTGATCAACTACTTCCTGCATGACCCCTACTGGGGATCGAGCCCAAAACCTGGGCATGTACCCTGACCAGGAATCAAACCATAACCTTATGGTTCATAGTCAACACTTGTCCACTGAGCCACACTGGCCAGGCTGAGTATAAATTTTAGTTCTACTGTGTCCTATCTACAATAAAAGAAAAAGATTCAAGTTGACTGTACGTCTGTGATGGCCATCAGCCAATCAGGAGTGAGTATGCAAATTAACTCAACAAAAAATGGCAGGTTAATTTGCATAAAGAGCCATAGAGTAGCCAGGTGGGGTGGGACACCTGCTATGAGTGGGGAGAGTGGGGTGTGGAGGGAGCTACATGAGTGGTGCTCCTGCTGGGAGCAAAGACTGCAGGCAGCTGGGAGTGAGGACTTGCAGGCTCCTGGGTGGCCAAGAGCAAGGACTTACAGGCTCCCGGATGGCTGGGAGCAAAGCCAGGGGAAGGAAGGCCTATTCTTGTATGATTTGTGCAATGGGCCTCTAGTTTAATAATAACTCTTTGTTCTAAAAATGAACCCCATCAGCACCTGTCTGAGTTTGGTCATCTTCCCCCTTTCTGGATTCCCTTTTTTCTCCTATAAAATCATGAGCTTGGACAGGATCACTAGTTTTCAAGCTGGGATTTGTGATGTGCTAGAGGTTTCACAAAACTGTGGCTAGTGAGAGAGGGATGCCTGGCCAGTGGGGTTGGGAACCCTCAATCCTACCACTGCTATGCCTTCACTCTTCTACATGACATTCTTCTCATTAAAGTTTTGATTCTATGAATAATAGCTAAAATAAAATTTGGAAACAACAGGACTGGACTCTTCTGGGATCTCCCAGGAACACATGGTGGAGAGAATACGCCTAGACAATTGTAGGAGGGAGAGTCACCGAGAAAGAGGTCTTCTGATCTTCAGGAGAGAAGAGATAAAAACTCCATTCCTATCTGAGTGGTTTTAACCTTGCATTCTGAAATATAGAGTGCTCCCCAAAATATATACACACTTGGAATAATTATAAAGTCAGTGTTTATTAAAATCTATTTCATTTTCAACATTGTGCTACCAGCTGTCAAAGTGTGTATACATTTTTTTAGGACCCTTGTATATATATCCATACTCTCCCCTTTCTAGGCCTTCATTTATCCCAAGGCTCATCCATCTCCTAATTTCCTCCAACTCCAGACTTCTGACCCCATGCAGAAAAGGGATGAAGTGAAGGTGATATGGGCACGTTACTTGGTAACTTTTCTTTATAAAAAAAGACCTAAAGGTTCATGGCTCCTTTTTTTTTTTTTTACTTCTCATTGAAATAGAGCAGTAGCCACACCACAATGGCTTTTTAAAATATTCCTCAGTCTCCACACCTGAAAGATTAGGTTGAGGCCCACGTCACAGGAGGTACCTGAAGGTGGAGGTCTCAATGTGTTTGATAGGCCTTGGAGAGCAAGTGAAATGAATAGTGGCACCCTATAAAGGAATTTGCACACATTTTCCTTTTACAGAGAAGGACTACTTGCCAGAGAAATTCCATCCAGTGTCCTAAGCTCACAGAGATGTTCTTGTCACTGCTGGACCCAGCTGTTCAGCGTATGTGACAATCTTTACAACCTTTGTCTCCCCTCCCATCCCCTGTTTTTTGTATCCTCTTCCTCAGGCAACAACTATGAACATCTCAGAGAAATGAAAGCATGCCATCCCAGAAAAACAGCCACCCACCAACTGGCTTTTCTTGGGCTTCAGGCCACCCTCACCCAAAGGCACTCGTAGAGCTTGCTAGCCAGTGACCCAACTGTTCTCCTTGACTTGTCCAAGCTGGAATGTTCCACAGTGGCAAGGGGCACATGCCAAAAGAAAGCACTTGCATACTACAACAAAGGAACCGCTCTCCTGCCTGTGACAGTGGGTGTCACACACACACACACACACACACACACACACACACTCACACACTCACACACAAGTAGGGAAATAGAGTCCAGAGAAGAGAAGAGAAAGGGAATCCTTTAAAACATACACTTCTTGTGTTACGGACATCCCTTTGGTTCCTAGCCTTCCCACTTGGCAAATGGCACCTTCAGTCCCTCTGCATTGAAGCATATCAATGTGCTTTATTTATCACCACCCATATGTGTCTGAGGAATGGGGTGTGAGGGACAGGAGAGTGTGAAAGGAGGTGCAGAGTAAAGAAAAAGAGATGGAGAGAGTGTAGAGGGAATTTTATTTTAAATAATGAAAACAAATATTGTATTCCTGAATTCTGTAACCTCCACATACTAGTAAGTTGCTGCATGTCAGGAAGTTTCTAAATAGGAGGTGATGATTCCTTTTCCAACTCCAATTCCAAACTCCACCAATGTAGCACTATTTTTATCAAACCCACAGAAATGCTGCTGAAGAAGAATGCTTTCAGAATGATCTCTAGGGGAATTGACTTGGAGAATTATGAAGAGGCAGACATTTAGAAAAGAAAGATCCAATGAAAAGAGTCAACACTAAAACATTCAGAAATTTCTCTCCCTTACTTCATTTGGTTCTTTTCGCTTCTTGCTTCTCTTTGTCACTCCCTGCTTCCTGCCTGTAGTGTTCCCCTTGCTCCCTTGGAAGCCCCTGCCTTAATTCTGCAAATCCTACCTGGGTAGAGTCTCATCCAGTGGGGCTGAGTCTATGAGTGTCACCCTCATAATCACTGAAGGGGAAGGCTTGGTGGAGTATTTAAAAGATGGTGTAGAGAAGACTGACTCATTCTATAGAAAGAAATAGAATTGGGTTTCTACCTGAAGGTAGACTCCAGGTAGATTAAATATTTAAATGCTAAAAGGAAAGCTCGAAGGTCAGTAGAAGAAAATATAGGCTACCCCCCTTGAAACCGAGGAGGGGGAAGGACTTCTTAAAATTTCAAGGCATAAAGCAAAAAGAGGCAGGAGGTGGTGTGTGAATTCGATTACATCAGAAGTACGGAATTTTTGTTCAGTGAGGTACAGCCCGGAAACAGTAACAAATAGATAATAAATTAGCAAAGTGCTCTACAAAGTATAAAACAGGCATTGCAAGTCTAAACAACTAATATTTATGATATAGAAGTATATTATAATATACATTTAGCAATCAACTGAAGAAATTGAAAGATTAGCAAGCCTAAAAAAGAGATGTTCAAAATCAATAGTAATCAGAGATGTGCTAATGAAAATAACAGTGAGGTATGACTCGACACATTAGATTTGCAAAATGTTTGGAGTGGGATATAGGAGCTCTCATGTTCTTCTGGAAGAAGGGAAGGCTAAAGTAGGATCTGGCAAGTCTTGGTAAAGCAGGTAAGACTGTACCTGGTGACAGAACTCCCACTGCTAGGTATAGAGCCCAAGAAATTTCCAGCAGGTCCGAAGAAGAGCTTGTACAAGGATATTTTTGGCCTGATATTTATTGATGCAGGGCGGAGTTGGTTGTAAGCTGGCATCCATCACTGGGAGAGAGGTTAAAATGTGGAGTTTGTCTACCTCGGGGTCACAAACAATGGGCAAGGTGTGCTCATTACAACTTGGATGGCCCTTATAAGAGCGTTTTGAGTGAACTGGATAAGAAAAGGAATGAGATCTATAACCCAGTATCATTAGGTTAAGTTGAAAACGCATGCATACAAATATTGTCCATTATGCAAGAATAGATATATAAGCAAAAGATACACATTAGGCTCATTTTAATGCTTGCCTGGAATGAGGTGGGGGAAGATGAGAAGAGGAAGTAGGAATAAAATGAAAGAAGGAGAGAGAGAAAGGCTTTAAGTGAACCAATAATAATATTTAATAAATTGAGAATCCTATGATCCAAAGAAAGAATAATCACAAATATATATTTTTAAAAAATAAATCTTTATTGTTCAGTTTATTACAGATGTTCTTCTTTTTCCCTTCATAGCTCCCCTACACCTGATTCCCCACCCCAGCCCATGCCCTTAACCCTGCCACTGTCCTCATCCATAGCTATAAAATTTTTGTCCAATCTCTTCCCGCACACTTCACACTTCCTTTCCCCCAAGAATTGTCAGTTCATTACCTTTCTGTGCCCCTGATTCTATTATATTTACAGTTTATTTTGTTCTTCAGATGTTTTTAAAATAAATCTTTATTATTCAGATTATTTCAGTTGTTCCTCTTTTTCTGCCCATAGCTCTCCTCCACCTGGCTCCCACCCCTCCCTCTGCCCTTACCTCCCATGCAATTGTCCTCATCCATAGGTGTATGATTTTTGTCCAGTCTCTCTCTGCACCCTCCTCACTCCTCTCCCCTTGAGAATTGTCAGTCCACTCCCTTTCTATGTCCCTGATTCTATTATATTCACCAGTTTATTCTGTTCATCAAATTTTTAATTCAATGGATTTTTAGGTTCACTTGTTATTAGTTATGTATTTGTTGTTCATAATTTTTTATCTTTACCTTTTTCTTCTTCCTCTTCTAAAAGAGCACCTTTCAGCATTTCATATAATACTGGTTTGGTGTTGAACTCCTTTAGCTTTTTCTTCTCTGTGAAGCTCTTTATCTGCCCTTCAATTCTGAATGATAGCTTTGCTGGATAGAGTATTCTTGGTTGCAGGTTCTTGCTATTCATCACTTTGAATATTTCTTGCCACTCTTATCTGGCCAGCATAGTTTCTGTTAAGAAATCAGCTGACAAACTACAGTGGGAAGGTTAGGAAGAGGTGAGGTAGATAAGAGATCAAACGAAGGACTTGTATGCATGCATATAAGCATAACCAATGGACATAAGACACTGGGGAGTTAGGGTATGTATGGGAGTGGGGGGGCAATGGAAAGATATGTATACATGTAATACATTAATAAAATTTTTTTTAAAAAGGCAAAGAAAAAAAAATCAGCCGACAATCGTATGGGTGCTCCCTTGTAGGAAATTAACTGTTTTTCTCTTGCTGCTTTTAATATTCTCTCTTTGTCTTTTGCTCTTGGTATTTTAATTATGATGTGTCTTGGTGTGGTCCTCTTTGGATTCCTTTTGTTTGGTATTCTGTGCACTTCCTGGACCTGTAAGTCTATTTCTTTCACCAGGTGGAAGAGGTTTTCACCATTATTTCTTTAAATAGGTTTTCAGTATCTTGCTCTCTCTCTTCTTCTGGCACCCCCATAATTCTGATGTTGGTA
This sequence comes from Lasiurus cinereus, assembly GCA_011751065.1. NCBI lineage: Eukaryota > Metazoa > Chordata > Mammalia > Chiroptera > Vespertilionidae > Lasiurus > Lasiurus cinereus. Next base: position 72,097,234 of record JAAGEH010000018.1, read on the forward strand.
CGCTTGAAGTTGTCCCAGAGGCTCCTTACACTATCTTTCAATTTTTGGATTCCTTTTTCTTTTTGCTTTTCCAGTTGAGTATTTTCTGCTTCTTTGTATTTTTCAAATCTTTGACTTGATTCTTGTGTTCTTCTAGTTTGTTTTAGGTCTCTGTATAATATTTTTTATTTCAGTCAGTGTATGTTTAATTTCTAGTTGGTCCTTTTTTTATCTCCTTTTGGGTCTTGCTAAATTTATTCATCTTTTCTAGGAAATTCTTGAAAAACCTTATAACCATGGATTTGAACTCTATATCCAGTCGTTTGTTTTCCTCCATTTCTTTTGTTTTTGGTCTGTTTCTGTGTCTCTCTGAATTTTTGCTGCTTCCCTGAGTTGGTAGAGTAGTTTTGTGTGCTAGATGTTCTATATGGCCCAGTAGCTCTGCCTCCCCCATTTACCTGAGGTGGACGCTCTTGGTGCACCCCTTTGTGGACTATGTGTACAGCCTTGTTGTAGTTAAGTCTTGATTGTTGTTGGTATCACTGGGGGGAATTGACCTTCAAGCCAATTGATTGTGAGGTTAAGCTATGTGAGGGAGAACTTCTGTGCTGGAGTCAACTTTATGATACAAGATTTGCAAAATTGTAAAAGCCTCTGTATTCAGCTTGGATGTGGCAGCGTCTCAGGTCTGAGCAGATAGCCTTCGATTCCTGTCAGCCCTGCCCTATGTGGCCCCTGGGTCTCAGTGTCCCTTGCTAATCGCTGCAGCCCTTTCTGTGTGCATTCGCGCATGTGTGCCTCTAGACCTCTGCTTTTCCAGCTCCCCTGAATTTCGTGCACTTTGAGGATCTGTATGAGTCTGGGACCCTAGAGTCTCACCTGAAACTCGGGTTCAGTGCAGTCGGAAGTGGATTTCAGCATAGTTGAAAGGTTCTATCTTCCTCCCACTAGAGAAAGCCAGCTGCTCAATCAGCAGTCGGTCTTCTGTGTGTGTACTTGTGCTCGCGTGCCTCCAGACCCCTGCCTTTCGTGGTTCCCCTAAGTCTCTGTGCACTCCTCCCTTTTCTTTTCTTTTTTTAAAAATTAAATCTTTATTATTCAGATTATTACATTTGTTTCTCTTTTTTCCCCTCCATAGCTCCCTTTCATCCAACTCCCACCCTTCCCTCTGCCCTTACCTCCCTCCCATTGACCTCATCCATAGGTGTATGATTTTTGTCCAGTCTCTCCCTGTACACCCCTCACCCCTTCACCCCTGAGAATGATCAGTCCACTCCCTTTCTGTGCTTCTGATTCTATTATATTCACCAGTTTATTCTGTTGATCAAGTTTTTAATTCACTTAATTTTTAGATTCACTTGTTGATAGATATGTATTTGTTCATAATTTTTTGTCTTTTACCTTTTTCTTCTTCCTCTTCTAAAAGAGTACCTTTCAGCATTTCATATAATCCTGGTTCGGTGGTGATGAACTCCTTTAGCTTTTTCTTGTGTGTGAAGCTCTTTATCTGCCCTTCAATTCTGAATGATAGCTTTGCTGGTTAGATTATTCCGGGTTGTAGGTTCTTGCTATTCATCACTTTAAATATTTCTTGCTACTCCCTTCTGACCTGCATAGTCAGCTGATAGTCATATGGGTCCTCCCTTTTAGATAACTAACTGTTTTTCTCTTTCTGCTTTCAAGATTCTCTCTTTGTCTTTTGCCCTTGGCATTTTAATTATGATGTGTCTTGGTGTGGTCCTCTTTGGATTCCTTTTGTTTGGGGTTCTCTGCGCTTCCTGGACTTGTAAGTCCATTTCTTTCACCAAGTAGGCGAAGTTTTCTTTCATCATTTTTTCAAATAGATTTTCATTTTTCTTACTCTCTCTCTTTTTCTGGCACCCCTATAATTCTGATGTTGATATGCTTGAAGTTGTCCCAGAGGCTCCTTACACTATCTTCTCATTTTTGGACTCTTTTTTTTTTTGGTTTGTTTTTCTGGTTGGGTGTTTTTGTTTCCTCATATTTCAAATCTTTGGTTTGATTCTTAGGGTCCTCTAGTTTGCTATTGGATTTATGTGTATTATTCTTTATTTCAGACAGTGCATGCTTAATTTCTGACTGGTCCTTTTCCATTTTTTGGCATTCTCATTAAGATCCTTGAAGGTCTCACTAAGTTTCTCAGAGGTCTCACTAAGTTTCTCAGCAGTTTGTAGAAGATTTTTGAGTAACCTTATAAATGTGGTTTTGAACTCTAAGTCCAGTAGTTTGCTTTCCTTCATTTCTTTCATTTGTGACATGTTTCTTTGTCTCCGCATTTTTGCTGCTTCCCTGTGTTGATCGAGTGGCTTTGTGTGCTAGTTGTTCTTTATGGACCAGTAGCTCCGCCTACCCAATCACCTGAAGTGGATACTCTTGGTGCATCCCTTTGTGGGCTGGGTACACAGTCTTGTTGTAGTTAATCCTTGATTGCTATTGGTACACTGGGAGGAATTGACCTCCAGGCCAGTTGACTGTGAGGATTAACTGTGTTTATAATGGAAAAACTGCTGTGCTGGAGACACCCCTATGAGGCAGGACTTGCTTCAGTGGGGCTTTGGTGCTCACCGAGTCTGCCTCTTGAGTATATCTCTTATGGATCTGAGGAGTTAAAATCTGGTACACTGGTTCCAGGATCTCCAAGGAGGTGCAAGTTAGCTACTGTCTGAGGCTGCCCAGCAGGAGCTACAGGGAGATCTTCAGATTTCCCACCTAGCTTGGAGTTTGGAAGTTTTGGAGTTGTCTGACCCAGTTGCAATTTGTTAAGTTAAGCTGGGAGAGACAGGCCATTCATATGCAAAAGTTGCTGCACACAGTTTGGTGGGTTTGTAAATTGGGGAGGGAGGAGTCTTAGGGAAACACTAGGCTAGGGCATAGCAAAAAGCAATGGCTGCCAGTCAGCCATCTGCATCTCTGTGTTTCCAGAGTTCTGTTACATGTCCCGCATCCTGCACCCCAGCACAATAAACAATGATTCCTGTGTGAACCTCTGTAAGAAAGCCACCCTCTCTTTCCAACCTGATGGCAGACAGTCCAGTTTCTCCCTGTATGAGCCTGAGTCCCCAGAATCTAGCTGGAAACTGGAGTTCAAAGCAATTGGGAACTTGTAACTCCCTCCCAATTGAAAAAACAGCACACGCCAGCCTGATTCCTGAACATCTCCTTACCTCTGCCTTTCTGAGCCTCTGCAAGTCCTACCAGGTCTCAATGCCCTTTTTTCTTTCCTTGTAGTTGTAGAACTTCCACTTTGCCAGCTTTCCTGTGGTTCTGGGGGATAGTCGTTTTGTCTTTTAGCTGTAGTTTTGGTGTGGTTGTGAGAGGCAGTGTATACCTTATGCTGCTATCTTGGTTCTCATGAATATATTATTGAAAATAAAGATTTCCTTACAGTCATTTTATTGTGAACTAGAGATCCAGTGCACAAGATTCATGCACTGGGGAGGAGGGTATCCTCAGCCCAGCCTGCGCTCTCTCCCAGTCCAGAATTCCTCACTCTTGCATTGAGTATCTGCCTCCTGGTGGTCAGTGCACATCATAGCTATCAGTCATTCTGCCATTCGATTGATTTGCATAGTATTATTTTATTATATAGGATAAGCCACTAACACCCCATCTTGTACCACCTATCAGCATCCAACTGCAGTAGTGGGAGTTGGGGCAAGAGCATTTAACATTCCTTAAAACATAGCTATGAAGGTAGGACACCCCAAACTGTAACTGTGGTGCATTGATCAAGTAATGAATTTACTATCAGGAAATTGGCTTTTTGGAGAGCTGACAGAGCCATCAGGAAAAAGTAGCATCTAATTCTCTTTGATTGATGTCCATAACACATTGGAATAATGTAATTTTCTTGACCTCAGTTTCTGTATCTATCAAATATGGGAAACTAGTAAATGAAAAATTTTTGTAAGCCAATAAATATTCAGAAGCCCCAAAACCAAAGAATTAAGTTGGGTGGTTTCCAATGTAGCATGTTTCTTCGTGCAAGGACAGCAATATTCCTTCAATGGTTACTGGACATTCTCCATGCACTAGGCTCTGTGGTAGGAATGGGCACATATTTCACTATTTGAGGTAAAAATCTACCACCCACAGCCAAACTTCCAAAGAATGTATATCTTCTAAGAAACCCAAGTGTAGCATCATTGAAGCAATGTAATCTATAATAATAAAAGCATAATATGCTAATTAGACCAGACAGCCAAGCAACCTTTCAGGCAACCTAGAAGATGAAGTCAGGGGTGTGAGGGCCGAGGCAAGCCACTGTGGCTGCAAGAGCCAAGCCCCTTGAAGGAATTTCATGCATTGGGTCTCTTGTGTAAAATAAAATGAGATATAAACATGTCTGTAATTATTAATGCATTTTGATAATAAAAAAAATTTGCTACAAACATTAAGATTAATAGTGAATGAATTTATTTGTTTCCTTTTTGCTTTTATTGAATTAAACCCAGACCCTCTCCAAAGAAAAAGCTTTCAAAGATTTTCAAGTAAAAGTTTGCCTGTAAAACTGTATTCTATTCTAAATACAAAACAGCCTTCTCTTTAGGTTCGTTCCATGGTCAAAGATCTCTGTAATATTTTAAGCATATTGTAAATATACTAGTGACCCTGTGCATGAATCTATGCACGAGTAGCTTGCTGCTGTTTGCCTCAGCTGGCCGTCCAGCCCACTGCTGCTGTAACTCTGCAAAGCTGATGGCTTGCTGCCCTGCCCTCCTGGTGATTGGTCTGTTCATACAATTTGCATATTACCTCTTTATTATATAGGATTAAATAGGATATCCTAAATATTCTGTAGAAGCCATGTGGTACATGTATGTTGGTATTAAGAAAAGTTTGAACGTTTAGTGATTTGTTTTTAAAGAATCATGAAATGGATGCAAGTGTCCAACTATCACCGAGGTCAAAACAGCTTGGCCAAAGTGGCAATAAAAAAATGTTAGGTGTTTAGGCTAACATGGGAGAAAGGGAGAGTAAAGACATTTTAAATAGCAACATTCAGGTACATAAAGTTATTTCTGTCATATTGCTCCCCCCACTCTCTTAGAATTATGAGAAAACAAATCACTTTGCGTTTTTTGCTAAGGAAAAGAAAAGCCCAGGAAAGGATTTAAATTTGGAGGAAAGAAAATTTAAATACTTGAGTGTGTTCCCTTGAGTCCAGCTGTGGTATACTGTGGAGTTTGGGGAAATAGCCTAGGAGCCCATCAGCAACCAACTCCATGTGCTTCTGTATTTTGTAAGTGTGATTACGTAGTGCACTTTTAATCTATAGCAGTACCTTTTTTTTTTTAAACTTTGACAATATCATTTTATAATAATGTTTTTCCTTTAAGAGACCAAGAAGTCCTGATATTGAAGTTGAAAATTCCATAAGTATGTGACATCCACTTATTGGCCTCCTATGAAAAAAAGAATGGAAAATTGGAGGTGGTTGGCGGATGGTGTAAGAAAATGGAGTTATTATTGGTTTCTTCTGAGTGAAACTCAGGAGGACATTGGCTTACATAGCAGTAGGGGATTTATGTGGGCAAACAGGAGAGAAGACAGCAGCAAGGATCTGTCTAAGGTGTATATGAAGTGTCTCTCCTTGGGGCGGACGATGGTTAGCAGGGCTCACACTGGGAAATGAACAGAGTGGCCTCTGCAATGACATACACACTCCTGTCCCGCCCTCTGCTTGCAGAGATTCGGGGGGCAGGGGATAAGGGGAAGGGGGAGTCCTCCAGTTGGTGTCAGAATGCAGCCTTGCCTTTCAAAGAGCCATCAGGCTTTTACCCGATGTAATGGTCATATTTAGAGCAAGAATGACATGTCCTCACTCACAGTAGATCCCCAAACTGCATGTCCAATTATGGCCTACGTTCTTTCCTAAATATTTGCATTGTTTTAAATGTGGATACCACTGGGGAGTGGAAATTGGGAATGGGACAGAGGACTGCAATTTTTCTTTTTTTAAATTTATTTTTATTAATGTATTACATGTGTATATATCTTCCCATTGCCCCCCCCACTCCCCTCCACTCCCATGCATGCACTAACCCCTCAGTGTCTTGCTTCCATTGGTTATGCTTATATGCATGCATACAAGTCCTTCAGTTGATCTTTTATCTACCCCACCTCTTCCTAACCTTCCCACTGTAATTTGACAGTCTGTTTGATGCTTTACTGCTTCTGTTTCTCTTTTTGTTCATCAGTTTATAATGTTCCTTATTATCCATAAATGAATGACATCATGTGGTATTTTTCTTTCATTGATTGGCTTGTTTCACTTAGCATAATACTCTCCAGTTCCATCTAGGTTGCTGCAAATGGTAAGAATTCCTTCTTTTTTATGGCAGCATAGTATTTCATTGTGTAGATGTACCACAGTTTTCTGATCCACTCATCTGCTGATGGGCTCCTAGGCTGTTTCCAAATCCTAGCTATTGTAAATTGTACTGCTGTGAACATAGGGTTGCATATATCATTTCTGATTGGTGTTCTAGTTTTTTAGGATATATTCCTAAGAGTGGAATTACTGGATCAAATGGGAGTTTCATTTTTAGTTTTTTGAGGAAACTTCATACTGTTCTCCACCAGGCTGCACCAGTCTGCATTCCCACCAGCAGTGCACAGAGAGTTCCTCTTTCTCCACATCCTCGCTAGCACTTGTTGTTTATTGATTTGTTGATGATAGCCATTCTGACAGGTGTGAGATGGTATTACATTGTCATTTTGATTTACGTCTCAGATAGTTAGTGACTGAGCATGTTTTCATGGGTCTCTTGGCCTTCCTTCTGTCTTCTTTCGAAAAGATTCTATTTAGGTCCATTGCCCATTTTTTTATTGGATCATTTATCTTCTTTATTAAGTTGTATAAATTGCCTGTAGATGTTTGAGATTAAACCTTTATCAGTGATAACATTTGCAAATATGTTCTCCTATACAGTGGGCTTTCATGTTATTTTGTTGATGGTTTCTTTTGCTGTGCAAAAGCTTTTTATTTTGATGTAGTTCCATTTGTTTATTTTCTCATTAGCTTCCATTGCCCTAGGAGCAGTATCAGTGAAGAAGTTCCTTTGGCATATGTCTGCAATTGTGCTGCCTATGGATTCCTCTAGTATTTTTATGGTTTCCCTTCTAATCTTTAAGTCCTGTATCCATTTTGAGTTTATTTTTGTGTATGGTGTAAGTTGGTGGTCCAGTTTCATTTTTTTGCATGTATCTGTCCAATTTTCCCAACACGATTTATTGAAGAGACTGTCTTGACTCCATTCTATGTTCATGCCTCCTTTGTCAAATATTAGTTGAGCACAGTGGTTTCAGTTGATATCTGGACTCTCTATTCTATTCCATTGGTCTATATGTCTGTTCTTATGCCAGTAACAGGCTGTTTTGAGAACAGTGGCTTGCAATTTTTCATTAAAAGATTAAATAATTTCCCTGTCCAGTGTAGCTCAATTGGATGTCATCCCTGCACAAAACGTTGCTGTTCTATTCCCAGTCAAGGTAGATGCCTGGGTTTCCAGCTCATCTTCGATGGGAGGTGTGTAGGATCAATGTGCTTTCTCATCGATGTTTCTCTCTCCTCCCTTCCTCTCTCTCTAAAAATCAATGTACTATTCTAAAATAACCCAAACAACAACAACAAAAACTTAAGCAATCTAAGCTTTGTACATGTATAGCTTTGAGAAAATATTTTTTAAATCTCTGCTACTTTTTTTGTTATAGAAGTACAGTGGTAGTTTCATGGGGTACATTCCCAAGGCCTCAGGGGATGCCTGAAACCATGGATAGTACCGTTTCTCCTATACGTGTGTACTTTTTTACTTAAATGAAGCATTTTATGGCTCCTCTTCGGCATATCTGAATTGCACTTTGGGGCCATTAGTAAGTAAAATAAGGGTTATTTGAACACAAACACTGTGATACCAAGACACTTGATTCGATATCCAAGACCCATGGGTAGGTTGTGTATGCAGCATGAATATGCTGGACAGAGGGATGACTCATGACCTGGATGAGATATTTCATCACGTTACTCAGTGCAATTTAAAACTTACGAATTATTATTTCTGGAATTTTCTATTTAATATTTTTGGACCATAGTTGACAGCGGGTAACTGAAACTGAAGATAGCAAAAACCTAGATAAGTGAGGGAATGCTCTAATACATGCTCAATGGGCAAAATTTAGAAAATTCAGAGAACTTTTCCCAAGATGCACCATCCAGAAATATTTACTATTCACTTTCATTCTAGATTCTTCCATATTTTCTTGACATATACACAGATATATTTTCTAAACAAAAATGGATCATGTAATAACATTTTGCTTTTGTTACTTAATATATCTTTAAAATAAAATTCTAAGTCAAAGGATTTGATACTATAAGACTTAGGACCCTTTGCTTCCAAGTGCCAGCATTTCAGGCTAAGCACTTTAGGTAAAAAGGGTACAGGATATAGAAATGGCAGTGGGAATGAGTGAATTCCAGGACTTAATGCCTACAGCTCTCTGAGCCTCTTGTCTCTTTGGTTTCTTTTTATGTAATTGGTTCATTATTCTCTCGTACTGAACATTGGTGGGGAATACTAGGACTAGTTGTAGAGTGTTATAACTTCGCATTTTAGCTCTTCAAGGAGATAAATCTCTAAGTTTTATAGGCTACCGAAGGGCTCACTAGGATTGCTTAGATCCTCTAGCGCCTTGTGGTTGTGAAAGATTCTCATACAAACCTGGTGAATGGAGTGGAGGAAGAATTTTAAGTGGAATAAGAATTTCAATTGGAGAAAGAATTTTAAGAAGAATGGCCCAGGAAAGGGGACCAAGCTGTTAACAGAGAAAGGGAGGATTCAGAACACAGAAAATAAGAGCATCCTCAATGAATATGTGTTGATAAATTGTGCTCCAGAGAATATATATTGATAGTCACTCTTTGGAGTAGTGTGTGAACTGCCTGTTTTCCAACAATCCTGCCAGCACTGGAATTATAATCTGTTAGAGGCTTGGTACATGAAATTCATGCCCTGGGGCGGGGCGGGGAGGGTGTCCCTCAGCCCAACCTGCACCCTCTCCAATCTGGGACCCCTCGGGGGATGTCTAGCTGCCTGTTTAGGCCTGATCCCATACACAGATCGGGTCTAAACAGGCAGTTGGACATCCCTTTCATAATTCGAGGCTGCTGGCTCCCTATTGCTCACCTGCCTGCCTGATTGCCCCTAACCGCTTCTGCCTGCCAGCCTGATCACCCCCTAACCTGTCCCCTGCCAGCCTCATTGACACCTAACTGTTGCCCTGCCAGCCCAATCGTCCCCAGCTGCTCTCCCCTGACAGCCTGGTCACCCTAAAATGCCCTCCCTTGCATATTTCTTCTTTATTAGATAGGTTTTTTTTTTCTTTAACATATTGTATAGTGTACCTGCTGTGGTCTTGACAAACCAGTAAAAATGTAAACCCAAACTAAAAGTGTCATAAAATAAACTCCTTAAACAGGAATTTCATGAGGCCTTGGAAAGGTGATATCATGTGGTTGTTTCTTCCTTTTCCCTTCTCTTTCTTTTTCTTGATGTTTCATCTTTTCTCCTTTTTTTTCTTTTTTCCTTTTATTCCTTTTCTGTCTTCTCTTTCTCTTAACCTTTCCATTGGTAGAATTGTCAGTACTTGAATCTGTCTTGCTTCCAAAAAATGAAAAAGAGGGAAACACACCATCATCTGAAGAAAAAGATGATCTGTGTTGAGATTGGTGGTATTTCTGATTTTGCTCTTTTCCCAGTTTGTTTGTTATTTCTGCCGACCCTGGCATTTTCTTATTCATGTCTACAAAACCTCTCTGCCTTCGTGAAAACAGTAGGGGAAAAGGCCTTCCTGGGTGGGCTCAAGGCCCACTACCGCCCTTGCAGAGCCAACCTCCGGACCTAGGGGTACTCTCCAGTAATGTAACTGCTATGTCCCTGTTTGCCTTCAGAAATTAGTTGTAAGTTACTTCCGATGTGAAACCCCACCTCAGACATTTCCATTGCAGTTTGTAAAGATTTTAAACAAAACCCATTTATCTCCCTAACCTGGTCAGAAGTTTCTACCCAATGGGAGAGGATTGCTGGGCAACATCACCTAGATATAACCCCCCATCTCCAATCTTTTGGCTGGGGACAAGGGAAGTTCCAAGGCTATAGGTGTGTTGGGGGAATCACTCCATGGAGGCACAGGCCCTTTGGAGGCTGACATCTCAGGCTGCCGCTGGGAGGGGATATCTCTGGGGATGTGGCTGCCTCCCAGGCTTACTGCCCCCCACCCCTCTGCCGCTGGCTGCGAATGGGAGCTGATCTCTGAGGAGGAGGAGGGATAGGTTGTGCGGGCGCCTAACAGGCCCATGGCCCAGGCTTCGGCTAGGAGTGGATTGTGCTGAGGGGAGAGATAAGTGGGGAGGTCGTGGGTGGGGCCATGGCTGGCAGAGGATAGCACTGGGGTGCATGGCCCAGGCTGCGGCTAGCAGCAGATTGTGCCAAGGGTGCGCAGGCACCTTCCAAGCCATGGCCTGGGCCGGGGCTGGGAGACGATTGCACCGGTGAGCATGGCTGCTCCCAGGCCAACTGTCTGCTCTCAGTGGCAGCCCTCCCTGGAACTGGGAGACTCTGGCGGGCCTGAGAGGACTGGGCACTGCCATTTTTGTCGAGGAGTGATGGTTAATTTGCATATTACTCTTTTATTAGATAGGATAATAATAAAAGTGTAATATGCTAATTTGACCGGACAGCCCAATGGCCTTCTAAATGTCCTTCCAGATGACCTTACAGATAAAGCAGGGGCTGCAAGAGCCAAGCCCCTTGCTCGGATTCTATGCATCAGGCCTCTAGTGTACATACTCAATGGTTAATTCATCTAGTGGATTTTTCTCTTCTTTACTTTTTTCTTTTTTTTCTGAATTTCTGCAAAACAGATAGCCCAGCACTATTTTCCATTAATGCCTCTAGGAAGAATCCCATCAGCACTTTTGTGTTATCATGTTCTCCCTCTCATTGATAGTGTTTCCCGATGTGGGGGTGGAATCCATTTTTAAGGTGACCCAGAGTTGTCAGTTTTGACCATTGTGACATCATGTACTGCCTCTTTCTGGCACAGGAATGATGATTATACAAGAACACACATGAGGGGATGCAGCAGCAGTAGCAAAACCACATGCCACACTGGGTGGCCTAACCTAGATTTCTGCCCTGAAAAGGGACTGTGGCAGGATGAGCAAGAGAAGTTTCTGATTGAACTTGACTCCTTACTAAAATGTAGACTTGTGGGACTTTTGGAAAAAGATATCAGGACTCTTTAAACTTACCAGAAAACATGGTAAGTGGCTAGTGGGAACAGGGGTGCATCTGCTTCTCTTTTAGTTGTGGATGAAAAAGGGGCCACATACTAACCCTCACAAGCTCAGAGGAGGCCTGTATGATGGTCTTATAAACTCTGAGACCAAAAGTAACCACAAAGGATGGTATGATATTAAAACTTTCTAGGTAAAAGGGAGACATGGTGGATAGTCATGTCCTAGGCCGATTGCTATCTTTTTTGACCAAGGTCAATCTTTATCTGAAATGAGCCTGTCTATTGCCTTTTTGCATTTAGGATACCATACCTTAGGAATTTTAGGGTAATTTGCTCCCCCCCACAATCCCCCTCGCATGCCCCTGAGCCAGGGCACAAACCCCACACCAGAGCAGAGATCACAAATCCACTCATTGTTATCAAGTTAATTGTTGACTGTTAACTATCTTATAACAACCTCTGTAAAATAAATACCTGTCTATTTGTTTTATTTTTTATCCAATCCCAGAGATTCCCCCATTTGCCTTCTCCCACCTCCCTAATCTATCGCCAATAGATTTCATATAACTCCTTACACCTCCTCCTTTGATTATAATGTGTAAAATTAGCTGTAAAACTGCCATTCTCTGAAGCATTTTCTCAATCTGTTGAGATTCTGCTTCCTGACAATTGTCATCAGTTTGGCTCAAATAAGCTCACAAATTCTCTATAGGTTTGAATGATTCTTACGTTGACATGGTTTTATGCAAATCATATGGAAACTTGAGTATGAGGGATCAGTACGTATCTCAAATTTGGATTCAGGCTGTGGCTAGAACTGCTTCCATCCTGTAGCCCTCAAAAATGGGGTGGTCAAGGGCAAGGATGGGGGAATTTGGAGGATAATGTTTACCCAAGTCCTGGGATCTGCCACAGATATGGAGTTGCTTCCAAAACCACCCAATTATGTGGGAGTGGCTGGTATCTGTCAAGTGAAGTGGTGTGTGGGCTGCCTTTTTCTTAACATTATTTAATCTTAGACTTATATGGTCTAACCTGTTTTATTGGGTGTTTTAGCCATAAAATCCCAAATGTGAAAGTGACCTCTTCTCTAGTCCCCTACTGTGTACCTGCCACTGTTTATCTAATATTCACCTACATGACCTCTGCTCTCTCAGATGGAAAATGGCCCTACTTGTAAAGTACATGCATTTTTTGACCATTGTCAATGTAAGAAATGTCCAAACCTGTAAAAATTTTTGTGAGTTTATTTGAGCCAAATTGATAATAATTGCTATAAAGTAAACTCTCAATGGATTGAAAAAACAGCACCTCTACCACTTACACATCAGAATCAAAGAGAAAGATATAAGGGGATTACTTACATAAAATTCATTGATGATAAATTAGGGAGATTGGATAAAGAGTAAAATGGGCAGATACTTAATTTACATTGGTGGGTACAGGATGTCCACAATGAACATTTACAACAAGCACCTAGAGAAGGTATTGGGGGAACAAAAGAACAGTGAGGGGGTCCTGGTGTCCTGCTCTTATGTGGAGGTTGTGCCCTGAGGGGTCTGGAGGAGGAGATTACTCTGACATTCCAAAGATTACATTATTAGATATGTTATTTTAGGTGAAAAAGACAACAGACAATTCAGTTACGGTAAAGATTGACCTTTGTTAGGGAAAAAATACCAGCCTAGGACATGACTACCTGCCATGAATTGTTCTTGTTAGAAAGTTTTAGTTTCAGACCATCCTATGTGGTTACTTTAGGTCTCTGAGTTTGTAGGGCCACCATGTAGGCCTTCCTGAGCTTGTCAGGTTTGGTATATGGCTACTTTTTCATCCACACCATCATAATGGTTTTCACTTAGCCTAGTGCCTGCCTAGGAGCTCAGTTGGTGTGCTTCAGGACGTCCCTGCCTCTACTCCAGAGGCACATATCCAGCTCTCAGGGAAGCTTCGTCTCACTGTGGAACTGGGAGGCAGAGAGAAGCTGGCCAGGCCCCTGCGCCTCCCAGCACCCTGCCCCTGACTGATGGTTTGCACCAGTGTGCTGTATTTAAGGAACAGGCTGAAGTATTTGATCCCATAGTTTGTGTTTAGAATAAAAATACAGAGAAGGTGATCATTTATTAAATAGGTTTTATTGAACATCAATTTAGTTTTCAGAACATCTCAGATCCATTGTCAAAGATAAAAAGTCTTACAGGCTTATTATGTACCCAGCCCTAGTTTTAGACCTTTACATGTATTTTCATCTCATTCTCATGAAAGACCTGTGAGGTAGATACTATTGTTAATATCCTCATTCTACATATGAGGAAACTCAGGCCCAAAGAGGTCAAGCAAGTTGCCCAAATGGCACAGCTAGTTGGGGTTTGGGAAGCTGGGTTCCCAAAAAGTCAGGCTCCAGTGCCTGTGTCTAAGCTCCACACCTTTGGGTTTCATGCTCTGTGGACCTTCATGTGCTCAGGAGGACATGTGGTTAAAAACTAGCATTTCAGTAGTGCTCACAAGTGAAGGCTTTCTTGGCAGGATATTTCTTTAAGATGATACTGAAACATTTATTTTTAGTAAAATTTATTACATGCTAGTAACACATACAAGTATGAATGCATGCTGCTTGATAGTACAATTAGTAGTTAGAGCATAAAAATACCTTATAATGAGGTTTTATTTATTTATTTATTTATTTATTTTATTTGGTCTTCCACTTTTATGGTGTTTGTGGACACAAAGTTGACTTTGAGCTGTGGCCATGTACAATAGAAAAACAATTGCTACCATTTATTGAGGGATTATGTAGTTAGCTCTTTATACACATTATCTTTTTAAGTTCCAAAATCATCTTTAAGTATCCTTGTTGTTATTTTACAGAAGAGGAAATTGAAATTTATATAATGTGAACTGAGGGTCAGAGAAGACATATCAGAGCTAATAAATGAGAAGGTCAGGATTCAAACCCAGGTCTCCTGACTCTAAGGCATATGCAGATGAGCACCACACCCTCCATAGGCTTGGTGGACTCTGGGCATCATGAGTCCAGCATGTGAACACATGTACTTCTGGAATTCAAACAAGTGTTCTTGAGCACTAGCTAAGTTTTAGGCAAAATCCTTGGTGCATTACCAAAGATACACCATTTTGAAAGAGAAATTGGAAAGACAGGTCAGGATTCCCCCTTAATAATAGGTAAGAATTATAGAGAGCATTTTAACTCCTTTACATGTCTTCTCATTTCATTCCACACAAAATCATATGTGATAGGTGCTATGATTGTTATCACCATTCTACAGACCAGGAACCTGAGTCCCATGTATATTGCTTAGTAAGTATATATCTTGGGCTGAAAGGGTCAATAAAGCCTTGGTGGTACACAATGTGCCAAGCATATGTGGTGTGCTATGTAAAAAGTATTATGTTTGGAACTAGCCATGCTCTGACTTGCAATTCCATTTAATTGTGCCGTATTCATACATCTGATTTCTTAACTTAGATAGACTGTTAGTCCCTTGTGAGCATAAGTCCTATCTCTGAGATCTCACAGTCTTACCCTGGCTGGACCAGAGCTGGCAAAAATTCCCTCTTCAAAACCTTTACTGACTGTGTGTGTCAGGAGCATGAGAGTGGGTCTAGTTGTGGGTGTAAAGCCACAGAACTGTGTGTGTCAAGTGTGAAAATATTGCTGACTTTTGAACCCAAGGTTCCTTTTTTCTCCCTTCCTGAGAACATAAGAGTATATGATAAAATCAGAGTCGTTTTCTTAAGGGAAGCGTTAGTATATAATTTCAGCCACAGGCGGATCTCTTCTGTTCCTCCAAGGACTGGGCATAGCCAGCCCTGCTGTAGCTGGTTGAAGGGGACCAAACCTCTCAGGAAGACGGACTTGGTTCCGTTTGACCAGCCAGAGCAGGAGGCAGCTCCATTTGGAGTGGCTGTAGGCAACCTCTAGTGTGAGGATTCCTTGGTATATCTCAAGCATCATTGGTCCAAGCCTGCAACACAGAGAGAACCAGCATTAGCATGAATCAGATCCCAGTGGATTGCCTTGCCCAGAACATCCTCTCACAGGATTTGTGAAAACCATACATAATTTTTATTTTGAATTGTATAACTTTGTTTTATTTCCTTTCTTTGATCCTTATTCTTTTTTCAAATATAAACATTGTGAAGAACTAAAAAGATATAGAAAATTATAGAATGTGGAAAATGCAATTTTCTCATTATTCTCCTCCCATCTTCCAAAATAAATTTAACATTTTGGTTTATATCCTTTGAATATCTTACATTTTAATTCTTATAATAAATTAAAATTATATTTTTATTTAAATGGGATACATATATAGAAGAATATATGTAATACATGTATAAACTGTGATACATAATGATAAAACCAATATCCATATATAATCATCTACTTAGAAAGAGAACCTTAGCAATATTATGAGGCTTCTAGAATTCTTTTCCCAATTTAGTTCTTTAATTTATTCTCAGAGGTAACTATTATTCTGAGTTCCTTTTAAAAATATATATATTTTTTACCATTTATACATTTATTCCTAAATAACATCTTACTCATTTTTTTAATATAATGGCATCATACCATAGGCATTCTTTTGTGACTTGTTATTTTCACTTCAAATGATATTTGTAAGCTTCCCCTACTGTTATTGGCAGCTGCAGTTTATTCATTTTTATTGTTTTATAGTTTTCAACTATGTGAACGCACTACATTTTACTTAGTAATTTTCTCGGCGTTAGACATTGAAGTTTTTTGGATTGACAAATGTGTGAAATGGGAAACTTTGATTCTTGTAGATTTTAAAGGAGAAATCTGGATTCCAGTGTGAAAGAACTTATAGGGTGACCTTGCAAAATGAAAAGCGACATTTGGGGAGGAAGCTAGAATTTATATTGTAATGTGCTCTTTAAGTGATTCTGAAGTTTGAGAACCACTGGACTGGAGAGGTACCTACTGGTGTCTTCCTGTTTCTGAATGTGATCAAGGAGGTAGAGAGGTGATTAAACAGGAGACTCTCCCTAGTAAGGCAGTCTGGCTGTCTTCATGATGTATTTGAACAGGTGGGAAAAGAGGAAGGAAGAAAGGATAGTTTAAATGATGCCAGAACTGCCCTCGGGGTAGGTGTTACCTGCCCTTTTATTTTTTCTCCCTGATGAAGAGAAGTGTAATTGAGTAGAAAGCCTGTGGTCTTGGTGTCACACTTAAGTGGGTTCAAATACCACTTGCTTCCTGGTTCTTTTGCTCTTAGGAAGTTACATAATATCTTTAAACCTCAGTTTTACTTCTACGTATTTGAGGAGGGTAGCTGCCTTGCCTATCTGTTGTAAGGCTTAGTGAAAACAAAGGGAAGGTGACCAACACTAGGTCCCCAGTGGACACGATGGACACTCTTAGGGGTCGAGGAGTCCTAGAAACAATTCTGACTGTTTTTGATGTCACGAGTTTCACTTTCAATGCCAACCTGTCATTCATGTGTATCCCTTCCATCAGCATAGATAAGTTCATGTCAACTGTGAAGTTGGAAACCACTTCAGGCAAAGCAGAACTGGCTTAACCAACCAGGCAGACATCTGCCAGATAGACCCCAGCTTGAGAACTCTGTCCAGAATAAATAAGATATTCCAGAAAACAAAGAACCCAACAAGGCACTGTAGAAACAACAGTTAGGTGGAAGCACACTGGGATGGTGGTGATGGGAAAGCATGGGCCCGGCCCACTGTGGCTTGGTCCTAGGATGTCCAGGCAGGGTGATGTGGAGGCTTCTTTCTCATGCCGAATCTCCTCTTTCTTGGCATGCATCAAGCTGGCTCAGCACCAGGCACCTTACCTTCACCCTCCTTCTCCTGACAATCACAGGAAGGGTCTTAAGATGGCAGTCCAGCTCTTCCTGTTGCTAACCTTGCCTTAGCTCAGCCATCCTTCCTCAAGTTCTCCTGGGGAACAAGGGAGTATGTAGCCATGGTATACAGGTCAACCACCCAGTCTGAAATCAGGATGGAAAGAGTGTGTGGGTCCAGCTCGTCAGTCAGAACGTCATGCCTCTTAATTTCTTCAATCAGGACATTTCTCTTCATCATCTTTTTCTTCTTTACTCACATCCTGCCCTGCTCACACAGTATACCCCCGATTTCTGAGCAGATGACATGCGATCAACCTCTAGGGTAACAAAGGGAAAACTATCTTTAGAGCAGTTATGATTTAGAAAAGGGAAGGATTGTCATCTGAAAGAAGCAGAATTTTGAGGCAGCTGCCTGGTTTCCAGGCATGAATGTTCATGAAGCAAAGACAGTAATTTTCTTAGGAAAATAATAAGTCACAATATGTTGATGTCAAAAACCTTATTCATTCAAATCACAGCCCTCTAAAGCAAGGTTTCTTGACCTTGGTGCATTGACCTTGGGTCAGAGGAGTCTTGGCTGTGGAGAGCTGTGCTGGTACATTGTAGGATGTGCAGCAGCATCTGTGATCTGTACCCATTAGATGCCAGTAGTACCCCCTGGCTGTCACAACTAGGAATGTCCCCAGACTTAGCCCTATGTGCCCTGGGGGAAAAATCACCTCTATTTAAGAACCACTGATATAAAGCTCCCAGTTTCGGTGTTCAGTCTTATAACTGCTCCATCTCTAATAATTCTCTCACATTCTTTCAAGTTCTCCTCATTCCCCCAAAAAGTACAGGTTAGCATGTCCTTGAAGGTCAAGAGGCAGCTGCAGGTGTCTGCAACTTGGTGAGGGGTTTGGCCCATTGTACTCTCCCTGAATGCCTTCAACTCTGAGGGAAAGTCACCCTTCATCTCCGGCCACTGTGCATGTATCTGCTGTCTGCTCTCTATATAAATATATACATGTGCATCCTCCCTTTGTCCTTCCCTTTCCTCCTCATCCCATGTTCTCTTTTTGCTACATCTCAGTTCTCTTTGATAGCCTCCTCCTGTCTACTTTGGATCATACCTGGTGTCTTCTTTCATGGTTCTGTTTAAGAACTCCAAGTATACATTTAGTGTGGGCCCTTCTCTCATATACTCACACGGCAGCAAGGAAGCCAAGCTGTGGACTGTGTGCAGCCAGCTTGGAGCTGGGGTAAATGAGAGAGGGAGACCCCTGTAGCCTCCTCCCTCATTCCAAAATGCTGGGGCAGGGGATGGCCTGAGCCATGGGTGACTGCAGTTTCTTCTGCTCAGAGCTTCTCTCCCTAAGTCCATCTCCACTTCCTTCTTGGTGTGGGCTCAGCCCTTTAAGGCTAGGACTGGGAACACAGGGGATCAGAGAGGAGGGGGGGAGCGGGGAGAGGGGCTTAGCCTATTAGATGAGTGAATCACCATTTTAGCACCTCAACCTTTCCCCCTAATAGTCTCATTCCAAGGTTCTGCTTGGCCTCAGGGCCAAGTGAAAAAGACAGTAGAGCAGGGTCAGGGGCCTGACTCTATGACTAGAGGCTGTGGCCTCCTGGCCGCAGAGCTCCTGTCTTTCTAATTGCAG
The DNA here is from genome assembly GCA_011751065.1 of Lasiurus cinereus. Lineage (NCBI taxonomy): Eukaryota > Metazoa > Chordata > Mammalia > Chiroptera > Vespertilionidae > Lasiurus > Lasiurus cinereus. The sequence goes on from JAAGEH010000018.1 coordinate 72,116,027, forward strand.
TGAAAGCCTATGAAATGGCCAACTGCCATGGCTACAGATGATTATAAAGGAAAGGGACAGATCTAAAAGAGTCATAGTTCGGTTTGGTTATTATTGGAAACATCTTTCAGGAGCAAAATGACTGGAGGAAGGAGCTTGGAGGGCCAGGCTGATTCTGTGAAACACCTTTGGATGATATGGTCTCTCCCTGCTCAGGAGGCCTGAAGTGTGAGGCTGGGACCACAGCTGTGTGTGGGGTTCTGGGGCTGAGTGATGGGACCTCTAGTGAAAGAAGGGCCGATGGGAGAGCAGCCAGACAGATCCAGAGGCTCTCTCTCTCCATTGGTGAGGGAGACGCCTGTGCCACAATGCCCTGGTGAGGAGGAGGGTCAAACCTGTTCTCTGGTTAGGACCATGGGACCAGCGAAGAGGCTCTTGCCGAAACCACACACTTCCTTACATTCCATAGCAAAGTAATCGTATGGGGATATAAAGAAGCATGTGGCCTCAGGAAGCAGTTTTGGCCCAGGCTTTGTCCACCTTCCAGATGCGGCTGGCATCTCAGCTATGGGCCATTCTCACCTCTTGCCTCTTCTACCTGGGAAGCGCTTTGAGGGCAGGACCACAAGGACCCCCCCCCCAAACCATCTTGGAGGAATGGCAGTGCTTTTGGGGACCCTATTTCTCCCCTGCTATTTGTTCAGAAGTAAACAGCACCCAAGTTTTACCGGCTTATTTTGGTGCAGTTATAATCTTTGTTATCACTATTCATTAACTTAATAGCTGCTGCTTTACACATTTCAGTAGGATTTTAATGTTTGAATTCTCATAAAGGGAAATTTTTTAAAAGAGAGGAAATTCAATGGACAGATACTCTGCATATGCATGGGGAACAAATCCCGCTTAGAAACAGAGCCAAGCTGCCCTGGTTTCCTACTGTATGTCTGCTGTGTACGTGGTGAAGCCTGCAGCTGCCGGGGCAGCATTCCAAGCGCGATTGTTCATTGTGGGAAGGATTTTGCTGTTCGACTTCTGCTCCCCCAGCCCATCACCTGCCCCACAAGCTGTGAAGCCAGAGCCACGGAAGAGTGAGGGACGCTGGCAGCTGTTGGGCCACTGGGGTCTGAACAGGTCACCCTTGCTAAAGGGCAGTGGGATTTCAGCTTTGTGACCTTTAAATTCACTATCAGAAAACAGGGAGTATGACAACAGAAGAACTGCACCCCAAAGAAGCTTTGAGGCTCACAGCACTGAGAAGGACCTAATGAAATCTAACGATAAAAGTTATCAAAAGCAGAGTGAAAAATTTTCAAGCTTACTCTCTGACAGGGATCACTTTCGGTACTTTGCATATTCAAGCTACTTACATCCACTACTCTGTGAAGCAGCTATTATTTTTACCTGGTTTTACAGATAAGGTCTTAGAAATGAACAGGTTTATTTACATATATGTAAATAGTAATTCTTAAAAAAGAAACTAAATTAATTAGGTTGGAAGGGTGGTCTTGGATCAACCCTTAGGAAAAGATGTAGAGTGTAAGAGTTGAGAAGGAAGGAAGGGAGGAGAGTATTGTGGGATTTATCCTGACATCTATTCCTCTGTAGTTGTGCCCTAGGGATGCCCCAAGTGGTGATGGCTTAGACACCACACTTTTTCTCAGGAAAATAGGGAAATGTTCTTGGCACCCCAGTCAAACCTGACTTTGGGAATCATATAGTAGCTCATTTAATCCAATCCAATTGCTAAATAAGCTTCTGTGAAAACGCAGTCCTCCTGATTTGGATCAGTGAGGATGTGGGGCTGCTTTTCTTTCCCTGTATCTGGGCACTGTGATCTATCAAAAGTGAAGGCTGATGGGGAGGGAGACAGTATGCCAAGGAGAAGATGTGGCTGAGCCTGAGAAGGTGAAAATTCTTATCTCTTCCAATGAACCAGGGGACTTAATGAGCTGAGTAAAGGTTAGCTGGTTAAATCTGTCAGAACAAGATCTCCATAGTGTTTGGCATATGGGTTTCAGAAATGAGGGTTTGCTTAGACAAGAGAGACACCCCTCTCCCCCAAATTATTTGGTCCAGGAATCTAGAAAGAGTCAGCTTCCAGAAAGTGATCAATTCATTAAAAATACAAAAGAAACAAGAACAACAAAGTGCTACAAGATAACAAGACAGTGCAAACCATTCCATGAGACTGCACCCATCATTTGGGTGTGAATGTTTTTGTCTTTCTGTCAGATCTGACCTCATATAGTCAAAGATCACTTAAAAAGTTTTCTTTAAAATCTGTAGGGGAAGACAAGCAAAAGAAGAGGAGAGGAGGGGAGGAGAAAGAAGGGGAGGAGAAAGGAGAGAGAGGAAAGAGAGGAGGGGAGGGGAGAGGAGAGGAGAGAGAGGAGGGAGAGGAGGAAGGAAGGAAGGAAAGAAGAGGGAGAGGGGGGAGGGAGAGAGGAAGGGGAAAGGAAGGAAAGAAAGATAAGGAAGAAAGAAAGAAAGAAAGAAAGAAAGAAAGAAAGAAAGAAAGAAAGAAAGAAAAAGAAAGAAGGAAAGAAAGAAGAAAGAAAGAAAAAGAAAGAAAGAAAGCAAAAAACTTTTAATAACTAATTGCTTGATTGCTTTTGAGTTTCCTACTTTCTCTGATCATCTAACTCAAGATGCCAGGAAGGAAGTACAGGGAGCAGATTAGAAAATGGAGAGATAGGCTGAAAAAAAAAACACAAAAGAAACAACTACAGTGACATCAAATATTTCAGACCAGGCATAAGTGAAAGGAAAATCTCTAGGAGGGGGAATATAAAGGCATGTTCTTTTGAGTTTTGCACAAGGCCAAGGGGATTCATACCACCATTGGATGTACGTTTCTTCCAGATTAATTATTTAGTTTCTTTCCTGCCCAAATCTTCTGAATTGGGCAGGTGGTGTTAATAGGAAGAGTGGGAAGGTATGAGGTGTCACCTGGCCACTTGTGTGCTGTGTGGTATTGGCAAGATCACCACCTTTTTTTTCCTCATACCTGTGGTAGTTGTATAACCACGCTGCCTACACAGGGTGAGTTGAAGATTAATGAAGTAACACTCATGCGAGGACCATGAGTTTCTTAGAACAGGCCAATGGCAATATAAAATGTCATTCAACACGTTATTGAAAACAAGATTTATTTTTCCCTCTCTTTGTCCTATAGTCAGACAACTTTTCAAAAGTCTTAATTAATAAATTGTCTTTTCCCTTATTCATGAGAAGCAAGGACCATTTTAAAGCATTCAGAAGCAAGTAACAGTAAAGGTATCATCACATGCATAAACAGCCAACACCATTCTTTTCCTATTTCTTTCACTGAGCAGGGAAGGATTTGAACATAAACGACTCAGACACAACATCACAGCGAGATGAGAATGTGATTGTCCTTTAGTGGTCCTCTCTAATTAGGGGAAATCAAGGATGGTTAAGAGAGGGAGAAGTCTGAATTATGGGCTAACAATACCATTTTCAAGGTTATTGGCAGTAGATGGGGGTAGGGAGGAAGAGCTTGGCTTGGGTATCTGTGCATTCTGGCTTTGTGACCTTGAGCTGACTACTTACCCTCCCTGAGCCTCAGTTTCCCCATCTATAAAGTGAGAATAATGTTTACTCAACAGGAGGCTTTAAGAACATAGATTTATGGAAGGTGCTGTGAACACAGTATTAGAATTCTAATAAATGGTCTCTGTTACTATTATTACTATTGTTTAAGGTATATTTAATATTAATATTAATATGGCAACTGAAACTACTCATTGCATGGAAGTCCTTATATTTGATTTACAGTTTCATTCACGTGACAATTGTTATACAAGGACTGGTTCTAAAATGCGTGGAAAAGCTTAAATTGTATAAAAAATACTTTTCACATTTTAAGAAAACTATTTTTTACTATTTTAGTATGCTTGCAAAGAATTTTTTAAAAAAGGGATTCATCAGTATCCTTTCTCACAAGAATCATTAAAAGTTTTAAATATGGGGCCCAGTCTCATTTTCAGGGCCTTTATAAAAGGATATATATGGTGAAATACTCAGACTTCTGTCTCTTTCTTGACCACTAGACTTTGCTTCTGATGACAGACCTGACAATACTCAGCCAGCCATTTGCTAGGTAAGAAGAGGAAACCAGAGATTTCTGCAGAAAATCACCTGAATCTTGCTGTTTGAATTTCTATCATAGGTAACTTAGGTCTCCTAGTCCCGTGGTCCGCAAACTGCAGCTCGTGAGCCACATGCGGCTCTTTGGCCCCTTGAGTGTGGCTCTTCTACAAAATACCACAGCCTGGGCGAGTCTATTTTGAAAAAGTGGTGTTAAAAGAAGTTTAAGTTTAAAAAATTTGGCTCTCAAAAAAAATTTCAATCATTGTACTGTTGCTATTTGGTTCTGTTGACTAATTGAGTTTGCCAAGCATTGTCCTAGTCCCTTTCCTGACCCACAGTCAGGCTAGGAAGTTTTAAACAACAGATAACAGTTTCTTAAAATGTAATCAGAATGGCATACTTTTATAGGGATTAGGGCCCTGCTAGTGTCTACAGAAAGAGTGGTCTACACAGAGGTATCCACCCCCAAATTTGAGCATTTGTAATCTTATACACTGTTATCTCTGCTGGTGTTCTCTGAAATAGGCTATTCTGGGGCTCACCAGATACAAGCCAGATTATGTGGGGCTTACCTGTGTCTGTCTGAGGAGATAGGAAATAAAGCAACGGCCCCTCCTTTTAAGGCAAGCTTGGGGTAGTATGTCGGGATAGGACCTTATTTTTCCTAGGGCTCAGCCAGAACATCTTGCTATTTTTAGAGGACTGGCCAGTTCTGAATGTTGATTCAATCATAGGCATGAGTCCCATTTTAACTCCCCAGAGCAGCCAAGTGCCTGTCTTCTCCCCCTGCAGCATCCTGCCGCCTTGCTCAGAAGAGGGGAGTATTGGTGGCATTTTGTCGTCCCTGATGTCCTTGCCTGCCCCTCATCAGAACTGGAGAGCTGGAGCTGGGACTTCAAGGGAGGAATGGGCAAGGAGGTGGAGCCAACATTGTACTAACCCTGTGGTTGGCAAACTGTGGCTCTCGAGCCACATGCGGCTCTTTGGCCCCTTGAGTGTGGCTCTTCCACAAAATACCATAGCCTGGGCGAGTCTATTTTGAAGAAGTGGCATTAGAAGAAGTTTTAGTTTAAAAAATTTGGCTCTCAAAAGGAATTTCAGTCGTTGTACTGTTGATTTTTTGGCTCTGTTAACTAATGAGTTTGCCGGCCACTGTACTAAGCCATTTACTTATTTACACTTCCAACAATTCAGTGAAGTACATTTTATTATGTATGAAACCATCTCCAGAAGGTTAACTAATTTGGAGAACTAGCATGGTTAAGAAACTCACCCAACTCACACAGCTAGTATGGCTGACCTATGACCTGAAGCATTTCTCTAACCCAATTCACTCTAATACACTCAATTTCCCAAACTTATCTGGTCTTTAGTGCCACAAAGGCACTTATTAAAACTCCTCTCCCATTCACCCCACTCCAGGGCCATGGAACTGAAATCTCTGTGGGATTGGTCGGGTATCCATACTTTTAACAAGCACTCCCAGGTGATTTCTATCTATGCTCAGCAAATATGGAGGAAACAACAGCTCTAGGAGAGTTGCTCTCAAATTTGATTGAATATTAGAATCAGAAGGAAACTTGTTAAATTAAATATTTTTCTGACTTGCTCTCAAAGATGCTGGAATAGCCACCTGGGCCAGGGCCCAGGAATCTGCATTTGTGCAACCATTCTCCATGTATTCCATTACCAGTGAGCAGAGCAATACGAAAAACATTGCTCTAGTAATAAGCAAGATAGAGAAATCTGAATGCTCAATTAATGAAATCAGAAAAGACCCATTTTACAACAGTCTAAGAAAAATTATTAATTTGGGTTAAAAGAGGAATTTCAGCAATCATGGTGACAAATGGGCGATCCCTCTCCACACATGAACAGTTCACGTATTAGTAACAGAAAGGGGAGCAGGCACTCTTGTCCACCCCTGACTGCTAATGTCTTATCTTTTCAATGTTCCCTGAGCTCATCTTCCTCCTGGAATGCTCTTTTCCTTTTGCCCATCTTCATTGGTTACAATTATTCTCTTTAAGAATCAGTTCAAAAGACACTTTCTCCACCAAGTTTTCTCCTACTTACAGCTCTTCCTCTTCTTAACTGCTGTTGTTTGTACCTGTACACAGGCACAGTAACATCTCACCTGGCTACTTGATTCCTTGTGTGCCCATAATGCATGCATCTCCTCGCACAAGGGCTGGGGTCCTGACAGCTTCATTTTTGATTTTCCACACTGCTTATTGCTCTTGTGAAGAGCTTTTACATAGTCAGGGTGCAATAGATAAAGCAGCCACTACTACCATCAGCACAGTTAGAGCACTTACTGTGTGCTGGCACAGTTCTCAGTGCTGGAACAAGTAGCTAGCTTGTAAATATTCTTTTTATACAGTAAAGGACACAAGGCCCTGAGAGGTTGTGGTTCGGGGAAAGATCTCCTTTAGAAGCTGCAGAAGACCAGTCACACCTGTAAGGAAATCTGTGGGTTCAGGAAAGAGTCCTTTAAAAAAAAAATCTTAATTTTCTACAGTGTATCAGAGTCACCTGGCAGGCTTGCTAAAACACAGATTTCCAGGCTGCACCCCGGTTTCTAACAAATTCTCAGGTGGTTCTAATGCTGCTTATGTTTCTGACATTCAGTAGTTCAAGGACAAGAAACTGGCCCTCACATTCTGAGCTTCCTAATCATGAGGCAAGGAAGTGGAGTAAACCCAAACAGAAGCCAGGAAGGTGACTCTTCAAGGGTGTGGTTGTAGGAGCTTTCATATATGAGGGTGCAGAGAGGGGGAACCCTGTCTGTGGAGTTTCTAAGAGTCTTCAGCTTGAGGGGTTTATACTACAGGGAATCACCCCCTTTGGCTTCCAGTTCTTAGCAATAAGCCTTTGGTGGGGTTTGGTGAAAAGTAGATATAAAATGAGGTGATTGTTTTTCTTGAGAAGATAGGCCAGCAAAGGATGCACTGACTCACACGACCTCATGTTATATTGGCAGAGAGATCATATTGATAATGTAATGTAAAATAACATAAAAATATGGAATAATGATAAAGCTCTTTATCTCCAAAATTACATTTTTTCCCCTTTTTTTCTGAACCTAGTACATTGAGTGAGAATTAATTGCTTAAGGTCCAGAGAACAAGTCAGAGAATCTGGTTCTTGTCCTAGTTTTCCAAAGAAATACATTGCAGGGGAACTTAGTTTCTTAGTGTTTTTGCTTTTTTTTTTTTTTTAAAGGTGTAACACTTCACATTGTCTTAGTGGGGAAATCTATGGGGTTATCTGAAGGAACCACTTCTATCCAATGATTGCATATTTGAGATAAATTTCATATTCAAAATCAATTCCTTTGAGTTGCTCTGAAGAAAATTTCAACATGCATTCAAAATATCTTACCAAAGCACTAGAAGGACAAGTTCCAAGTTCAAGGCCATATGCTGTCAAACTCTCATCCATCACTCTTCCAGCCCTAGCTCTTCTTTAGGTAACTGACCAGCCCGTACCTAGGTGACTATGCAAGAGCCCCATCTTGGAGCAGCCTTTTATTGTCCCTTTGCCTTTGCTCCAAGTCCCAGCACACAGAAACAAGTCCATTGTCAATACTAGCCCACAAGTCATTTCCATGCACTGATAATGTGGACAGGGGTGATTTCTGCCATTTATTTCCCCTTCTCTAGCTCTACCTGCTGGCTCTGGATACTAGCAGTCTTCCCGACATGTGTGAGAGGCAGAACACAGGATGTGGTGCTTCACCTGCTCCTACAGATACTGCAGTGCTGGCTTCAGATGACAGAAGCAGATCCCCCGCAGGGCTTCCCCAAAAATGCACAAAGAAAGGCAGACAGATGGGCAAGCAGGAAGGGCCAGAGGACAGTTAGAGGGGAAAGCAGCATGGAGGAGCAGCTCAGTACTTACCTGGGGAAAGTTGTGGGCAAGTCCCTTCTCCTCTGACCACTTTCTTCCATTGGAGGCATGAGTTCCATTGAAGTGCTTAGAGCACAGAATGTTAGTATGATTATTTTTTCCAGAGCTGCCAGTGTTGGCTTATGTTTCTATGCCTTCCTGTCAGAATTCTCTCAAGGAAACAGCAGCTGGTGAGCTCAGAAATGTCAGTCAGAATCTTGGCCTAGTTTGGGCCTTGAAGATTTTTACAGAAAGTTAAAAAGGTTTCTGGGCCAGTGTCTCCTTAGGGTTTTCCCTCTCCTGCTTCTCACCTTTTCCATCTTCTTCTTTTCTTTCTTTTTTTTTTTCTTTTCATTTTGCCTTAGTAGCTAGTTACTTAAATTGCCTGCCTTCTCTTTCTGATGGTTCCCTCTCTGGTATGGCTGTGGCTCTTTTTCCAGCTCAGCCTAACTGCCGGATGATTTGCTAAGCATTGAACTAGTACTTGTGCACTTATTTTGTCCTCTTATGTTTCCCCTTTTCCTCCCTTACTTGTCATTCTTACCTTTTTAATCACTATCCTTCTGGTCACACAGAGAAATCATCTGTTTTTCCTTTATATGCATCCCCTGTACTGAGAGTCCATCATTTCTCCCTAGTTGTGCCCTGGCCACTCACTTGTCTTTGTTCTAGCTTTACTTCTTACTACGTCCTGTCTAGATGTGCCCTTGCTTCAGATCTCCTCTTCTGTCTTCTCCCCTCCTATTCCTTGGGCAGTCTCGCTGCCTGCCTTCTCTTGTCTCTGGTCTCCGAAGGCGAGCTTCCTCCTTTTTGTACTCTGCAGCCCGGTGCCCACCCCCAGCACACTCTCCCACCTGTTTGTGTCTTTTAAGGGCCTTGGTCATGTCTATGCCTTCTGTCCACCTCAATCACCACAGTGACGGGCCTCTGCAAGCTGTTAAATTACACCTCTTCAGCTGTCTCATTGCTAGGAGAAATGCCCTTTGCTAAATCCTTTCTCAGATAGGCAAATCTATATTAATGCTTCTGTTTATGGAATATACTGTAATAATGCATACATTATTTTAAATAGTAAAAACAATAATTTTTTTCAAGTGTACTCTTTTTTTTTAAGGTTATGTCACTATTACCTATGATACAACCCTTTTAGCTCATCTCTAACATGTTTTGACCATTTTTCAAATGGAAGGGTAGTTGTGGTGGAGTTTTGGAAAACCTGGCTAGTTTGGGACTTGACTAGATAGATGCTCAATAATGTATATTCAGTGAGGGCCTGCCACATCGTGGAGTGCCATATTAAGCACTGGAAATATAAAAAGTGACTATGTTCCCTGCCTTCAGAGATTTAAACAAGTTCTTTTGGGGATAGAGCCTGAGTCTGGGAAAAATATATAACACAAAATTGCAAAATTGATAGTTCAGAAAGTAAGCACTTTTGGCATTCTGAAGCACATTGATAAGTGGTGGACCAGATAGTAAAAGCTTCATGGAGGACGTTGGGTTTCAGCTGGATCCTAAAGATAGGCAGGGCTCACACACTTGGAAAGGCGAGGGAAGGGCTTGCCCAGAGGAGAGAATGGCTTGAGCAAAGGAGCAGAAGCAAGAGTGTGCAGAGGATGTTCAGGAAGCACTAATTAACCTGTGGCTGATTCAGTGTTTTGTGAAGGGGTCACCTGGGGAAGGTTTTGGACACAAAGCAGCCATTTTGAGAAAATATATTCATAGCAGGAGATCTCAGTTTTTAAAAAGAGTTCCTTGAGACTACACATTTATATGTAACCATGTAGTGCTGTGATTTCTACATCCTAAATATGACTATATATTATTTCACAATTATCACCTAAAAATTATGGTCTGAAATCTGATGCTTCTGAATATAGAGGAATAAGACATTTCTCTCTAATCATCAATATTAAAATTCTTTTTCTTATTTAATTCTGGCATTTGTTATTGATGGTCTGCTGTTATAAATGTAGAAAACTGCTAGTTCCAGTCATTCACATTCTGTCTCCAGTTCTATGTCCTTCATGCAGCCTGCCCCAGACTTGGCCAACACTAATCTACCCCTCTGCTGAAGGCTCACACCCCAATTTGGGTGGATTGAGCATTTGCTATATGTCTACATACACTTTTACATGTCATTATACTGTTTTAAAATTAAAACAGTTTTTTTTGTATTCACAAGACTGTAAACTCCTAGAGGTCAAGTTTATGCTTCCTTTTAGTATCTTTTGTATCCAGAACAATATAAGGCACACTCCTAATAAATGTTTGTTAAATCACAATGGAATTCTATGCTGCCATTAAAAAGAAGGAATTCTTACCATTTGCAGCAACCTGGTTGGAACTGGAGAGCCTTATGCTTAGTGAAATAAGCCAGTCAATGAAGGAGAAGCATCACATGATCGCACTCATTGGGGGATAATAAAGAACATTATAAACTGATGAACAAAATGATAGATACAGAGACAGTAAAGCTTCAAACAGACTGTGAAATTACAGCAGGAAGATTAAAGTTAGGTGAGGTAGATAAGAGATCAATCAAAGGACTTGTATGCATGCATATAAGCATAACCAATGAACATAGACACTGGGGGGTTGGGGTATGCCTGGGAGGGAGGGGGGGCAATGGGGAGATATATATAAAAAATTAAAAAAAAATGTTTGTTAAATCAAACTGGAAAGAGATTTGCTGAAACTTGACAACAAACCCAGCCAATTTAGGTTAAGCATCAAACCATGAACCAAGAAGTTATCAGTTTGACTCCTGGTCAGGGCACATGGCTGGGTTTTGGGCTCCATCCCCAGTAGGGATCCTGCAGGAAGCAGGCAAATCATTGTGTTTCTTTCTTAACAATGTTTCTATCTCTCTACCTCTCTCTATCACTCTTCCTTTCTCTCTCTAAAATTACATATTTTAAAACTCGACAACAAAATTTAAACCTACTAGCTATCCTACTGATAGGGAGATAAGCATTTTATGCCGATACCGGTTTGGCTCAGTGGATGGAGCGTCGGCCTGTGGACTGAAAGGTCCTGGGTTCGATTTCGGTCAGGGGCATGTACCTTGCTTGTGGGAGATAAACATTTTATAATGTTTTATCAATATTACAGTTTTTCTGAGATTTATCTAGGGTCAAAGGAATGGAGTGACCTTGATTTAATAACTTATCTATATATAGAGTTATACCTGACATTTTTAAGCCACATTTTCTTATGATCCTCAGAGATTGTTTGGGGTAGGGTAAGTGAAAGAGGTATTGATGCTTGAATTAGGGAGATGAGCTATCAGAGGTACAGGGGGTACTTGCCAAGGGCTACATGGCTAGTTATAAAAAAATCTGGGATGAAATCTAAGTCTTAGGACTCCTAATCAATTCCTTTTTTTTTTTTTTAAACCTTGGCACATTTAGGTGAGGAATTCTGATTTCCCTGCTAAAGAGCTGCGCTTGTTTTCTGTGAAGTCTTGTGTAAACCAGGTTGGTTTTGAGTGAAGTAGAGTAGAAATGAGGAGTAGGAGAATCTTTCTCCAAGATCTTTCCTAAAAGGTGTTCTTCCCTGTAGGAATCTCCAGAAGCCAGGAAAAGGGTACATTAGAACTTGTCTGAGCAAAATTATCTTGAGGTTAATTTTCAAAATAATCTCACTTGGTCGCCTCACTTACTATATGAGGAAATCAAGGTCTAAGTTAGCAAAGACAGTTATCCTTGATTGCAGAACCTGCATCTCCTGCACCCTGGCTTGATCTTTGGATCACATTGTAATCACCTTCAATTTGGTAAAGAGCTCCTTGAGAGCCTGCTCCTCCTCAAAGAGACACTGGGATAAGGCAGTGTGTATGTGTGTGTGTGGGGGAGGGTGGGGGGGGGACACTCAGGCTGACTTTTCCATGGCTGCAGGTCACCTCTTAGAGCCCTCCATCACTGAGCAGAAACGGGGGGACAGGGAGATTCCTCAACTGTGGAGGGAATGCAGAAAACAGACTCTTTCATGTTAAACTAGGGCTTAATGCTTTGTAGTGGGCTCAGCTACCCAATTTCACAAGGATGATAATAATAATGAAATCATGGGATAATAATAATAAATCCTTTGAGATGCTGCCAGAACTACATATCGCAGGCTTTAGACGCCAGTGGGCAGCTGCTTGGCTAAATGTGGCCCCCAGTTGTCAAGGAGTGACCCACCCAACAGAAGGGAAACAAATCAACAAGGAAATACAGGGCACACACAGGGCAGAGGCATTCGGAGGTGAAGGTTTTAATTTAGACACCATCTCTGTCTACCCTTAAGGAGTTAGCATGTTGAAAGTGTGCTTAAAACATTGACATAAAGGCACTCATGACCCTATGGCTTGCATGGATCAGAGGTCAGATTAGTCATCGGTGTTCCAGTTGATTATATGCTTTTCAACCAAACAGTTGACAGTTGTCATCATTGTGAAGCTGGATGCCATGAAGGTAATGTTTTTCATTGCCACGGTGGTTTGGTTTCCACAGAACTAGAAGGTAGAACTTTGTTACTTGCTGTGTGATTGCCAGAAATCACTGATTCTCACCTCAATTATCTAATCTGGAAACTAGAGGTAGTTAAACCTGAATTTAGGATTTGTTGGGAGGATTAAATGAAGTAGCTTATTTGCTGTGACACAACCCAAGGTGCTTTGGGTTTATTTTAGTCATTTCTGAGTGGGTAAACAGTAAATGGTGTGATAAAGACCAGTTTGAATTTCAGTTAGCAGTGGATGGAGTTAACTGTGGGAAAGGTTGCTTGAGGCCTTTGTCCAAAAATGTCAACTTTAAGGGGAGATCATCTACTCTAGTCTTCTCATTTCAGAGCGAGGAAATGGAGTCCTGAGAGTGGGTTTTGCCCCCATCCACTGTGATCCCTGGGATGAGCATCAGAGCAAGGGTCAGAACCCAGGGCTTTGGCTCCCAATTCATTATGTTCACAGTCTGCCAGGTTCGTTCTGAAGACCTAGTGGGACCAAATGAGATAATGACTGTGAAAGTTATCTGTCAAGGTAAGGTGTTATTTTAATGAATGTGTCTGCTAAATACCATTATTGTAGGAAACTACTCTTGACCCTCAGAGATAGCAGAAATGTGGGGCCTTGGGTACCAGCTGTTCCCTGGAGGTTTTCCCAGCTGCTGCGAAGGCCAGCTATGTGGTGGAGGAGCCCGGGAGTGGGGTATTCTAAGAGCGCAGATTCCATGTGGGATTGAGCCAAAGCAGGTCAAAGGCAGAACAGTTGAAGCTATTTGAGAAACAGGTGGGAACAATGGAAAATTCATTTGGTTAAATTCGTGCTTAAATCCACATAAAAGTTGTCCCAGTAGCTTGGTTTGCAAATACAGTAATGTAGTGTTTAAAAGATTTTTTTCTTCCGCTCTTCCTCCCTCCATCCCTCCCTCCTTCCCTCTCTCCCTCTTCTTCTTCTCTCTCTCTCTTCCTCCCCTCCTTTTTTTATTTTTTATTTTTAATTTATCTTTATAGTTCAAAGTATTACAGATGTCCCCTTTCTTTTTGCCTTTTCCCCCCATTGACCACCTCTACCCTTCACCTGCCTCTCCCAGCTTTCACCACGCTATTGTCTGTATCCATGGACTACACATATCTCTATATATAAAAGCCTAAGTGATTGAACTACTGAATGGCCATTTGACTGGTCGCTATGATGCACACTGACCATCAGGGGGCAGACACTAAATGCAGGAGCTGGCCTCTGTTAGTCAGTGTGCTCCCACAGCAGGATCGCTGCTCAGCTGACTGACTGGTGCCAGAGGCAGGGCTCATGGCTGGTGAGCACCACTGTGGCAGCACAAACCTCTCCTGATCAGAACTGACTGAGCCCGAGCCTGCAGCAGGCACAGTGGGGCCAGGATAAGTGGGAGTGGCAGGTAGGAGCAGTAGGCGATAGGTTGGACTGCCGGTTTGGGCCCTATCCTGATTAACATTTGAAACTGGTTCAGAATTCAAAAGAAACTACTAAGGTGATTTATTCTTTTTAGCTTATAAAGAGATCTATACATATAAAAGCCTAAGCAACCAAGTGACCAAATGACCATTTGACCAGTCGCTATGATGCACACTGACCACCAGGGGGAAAACACTCAGTTCAGGAGCTGCCCCCTGGTGGTCAGTGCACTCCCACAGTGGGAATGGCACTCAGCTGACTGATGGGCACCAGAGGCTGGACTCATGGATGGTGAGTGCCGCTGCGGCAGCATGAGCCTCTCCCGCCTCTGTGGCAGTGTGGTACTGAGTAGCAGCAGTGGCAGGCACAGCAGGGCCAGGATGAGCTTGAGTGGCTCCTTCCTGGCTGCCGGCCGCTTCTTGCACTTCTGCATCCCCTGAGGAATCCCACTGGTGCACGAATCTGTGCACTGAGCCTCTAGTATTAAATGAAAGTTGATTACCAGCCATGTGATTTTTCTCCCTGTTCTATAATAAGGGGATATGTGAGTTGAATGCAGGAAAAAAAAGTTAAAGGTGAGTGAAACTTAAGTTTTATCAGTCCTATGGCCTAGGACTGCTCCATGTTTTCACACACATTTTCTCATTTAATCCTCACAAAACTTTTATGTACCTCAATAGATGCTAAACTCTTTAATGGCAGGGTCACTGCCTCCTATTCTCCTCTCCCTCCCCCTCTTCCTTCCTATCCCCTTCCTCCTCTTCCTCCTCCTCCTCCTCCTCCTCCTCCTCCATTTTGTCACAGCTTTCCGCATTTAGATTATTATTTTTTAAAAATGTAACCTATCTTTTTGTCTGTGTACCACTCATAATTTTGGGAAAGGACATATTCTCTAACTCATTTACATTTTTATATTTGGGTTTTTAAATTATAATTATTTGAAAGAAAATTTTTGCTATATTATATAAATTGTCATTTTAAGTTCAAATATTATATTATCCTTCTAAACACATTTAATGAAACCTAATCTATAGAAATTTGACACTCATCATCTTTCATTAAAGGAATACGAAAGCAAGTTCTTCTAAACAGTTGCAATTTTATAACATTCTCTTTCCTCCCCCTGGAACCTGTGTTACTCCATCTTATTTTGCACAAAAAATTGTATCCTAATGAGTGCATTATGTTTGAAAGGCTTATTTATTGCCCTATAATATTTTGCTAACAGAAATAATGTACAAAGATAGAAATTAAAGATAAAAAATGTTCTAATTAAAATAAAAAATAAAAATTGTTTTAATTTCTTGTGACTACAGGGCTAAGTATTACAAATTTTAATTGAATTATCATTATAATTATTTCTAGTACACATTTATTCAAAATAGCATAAATATGTTGCAAATAATAATTACTAAATATAAAAATTAAAACTTAATGGAAACAGCTCTTATGAGACTGATAGGGCTTTAACATTTTTTGCATGAGCTCATCCATGCATGGATGGATATTACTGATTGTTCAGGTGGTGGTTTGGCATCAACTATCTTCTTTTTTCCATTTATAGATTTGACCACTGAGAGCACTTGTTCCCAGAAATAAGATGGGCATAGAAGGAATTTTATGATGGCACTCTCTCAAATTCTTTGGCCCACACCTGAATTTTATGCCAGAAATTATATAGTATTCTATTATCAAAATTATTGTTAATGATCTGTGACTCTCAAATTTCATGGCCTCAGTGAAGAAAGTATTTGTCATCCTCAGTTAAACAACTTGATGAGATTCTTCTTCAGATTTGTTGAAAGCTAAGAAATGGGGACTACATGACTTGCATAAGAATCTGTTACCCAGTTATGAGAATATTTTGTTGGGAGAGGTAAGCATCCTGGGCCTTGACTGTCCCTGCACATTCTTGCTGACTTTGCCCGTAATGCAAGGCTGCTTTTTATCTGGGTCATTTCTCAGAGCAGTAAGCATCTTTGAGATGAAGTAGCCTCTCTCCCCAGACAAAGACCAGGCTTGCTTCTGCTTGCTGAGTGTTGAATCCCCTAAGCTCAGTGTGATACAGATCCACAGTATATATGGTACTTACATGTCCTTACATCTACTTTCATTGTCCCTGTGGGAGTTGGAGGACATAGGAAACCAATGCAAAGTAGTATCATGCTTAAGTTTCTTGCTGTGCCAAGAGTAACAAAGGTCATATAATCTCTGGCCCCTGAGTTTCATGTCTTGTCTGCTATCCATGGAATCTTAACAGACTAGTTTATTAGGTTTCAAGTAGGATAAAAATCCCAGATCCTACACAGAACCTGCCCTACTTATGTTTTTAATTTTTGGGAAGAATATCAAGAAGGCATTGCCATGGCCCAATGAATGACTTAATTGTGGCAGTTGGTCCAGTATTGGTAATACCAATAAATGGGTATTACCCCAAACATCTCAAATGGGTATTATCTCAAATAACTCAAGAAGATGGAATTCAGTGCCCCTAACTTTGTAGCATTTGCCATCTTAAAGACATCATCCAATGTTCTGTGCCAATTCAGACTTAATCTTTTGTCAACCCAAGCCTATTCATGAATAAAACAGGGTATCATTAAGGTCTAAAACTAAGCAAAGCCATGACTGGTTTGGCTCAGTGGATAGAGCATTAGCCTGCAGATTGAAAGGTCCCAGGTTCGATTCCGGTCAAGGGCATGTCTCTTGGTTGTGGGCACGTCCCCAGTAGGAAGTGTGCAGGAGGCGGCTGATTGATGTCTCTCTCTCATTGACGTTTCTAGCTCTCTATCCCTCTCTGTAAAACTAAGCAAAGAAGCCCCTCTTGTGCTGAGGCATTGCGGCAGCTCCACAGGCAGACAATTTAATTCACTCTGCCCAACCAAAGCCCATTCAACACACACACATACATGCACACACACACAGTAGGAACATTTGAAAATAACTTTCCCTCTTATAAAAATAAGAAAGTCTTTGCATGCCTTTTCGTAGTTCACTCGTAACAAAAAAAAATCTACTTTATTCAAAATATGAGATTGGATTCCATTATTTTGAATTATACTTTTTTAGTAATGGAGTGATAATTTCATATATCACTAATTCCATCTGGGAGACTTATCAAGCAAGTGTAAATGAGCCATGTTTCTATGTATATGTGCATTTTATTAATATTTAAGATTGGAGAGTGGTTCAGTCCGAGGGGGTGTGTAATACTGTATATGGCACTCACAGTAGTGTGACATCAATCTTTTGGCCTGCAGCACCAGGGAAGTGTCAGTCATACCTAGCAGAGGCCCCTTGTGGCTGGTGCACTTCTTTGTGAATAAATAAAAACCACCCTGAGAAGTCTTGGCAATTTTAACATATTTGGGAGAGAATTATAGGAAGCTAAACTCCCGCTGAGAACTTAGATAAGGGCAAGTGCCATGACATTTGGGTTAATGACACTCCATTTGTCACCACATTCCAATGTATGAGAGCTTCCAGTGCAAACTCAGGTTACGTATAAAAAGCTTAGTTCTCACTCTGACTTGTTTGGCTCAGTGGATAGAGTGTCGGCCTAAGGACTGATTCCGGTCAAAGGGCACATGCCAGGTTGTGGGCTTGATCCCCAGTGGCGGGTGAATGGGAGACAGCCAATCAATGATTCCCTCTCATCATTGATGTTTCTACCTCTCTTTTTCTCTCCTTCCTCTCTGAAATCAATAAAAACATAGTTAAAAAATAAAAAATAAAAAACCTTAGTGCTTTTTGAGTATCAACTGGTGATCCTCTTTCCTTCTTCCCTGTCAGCTGCCTCTGAATTATCACCTCCTACACCCACCCCCTTTCCACAAAAAGACTAGGCTATTTCTGCATTATTCTGGTTGAAGTACATCTTTCTTTTTTTCCAAAGCAAAAACTGGAATCTCCTGTCTGAGTTCTTTGATGGGCTAGTGGAGACAGAGCCCCAGGCCTCTGAGGAATCATTTGAAGGAGAATGAGAGGGTGTTCCTCACTTTGCTGACGGGAAAACAATGAGTGCAAACTGCCTGGCTTCTCTCCACCCATAGAAACCAACACTCCTACCTGTTCCCTGGCTTAGCCCTGCCCTTCAAGCCCAAGACTGGCAAGTTGCCTAGTTAATGTTTAAGACAAAGACCTGTTTAACAGAAAGAAATTCCCTACAGTACAGAAAGCCTTCATGTCAAAACCTCCTTGGAAATCTCACCCAGGCAGAGGATGCTAGATGTATTATCCTATATAATAAAGAGGGTAATATGCAAATTGACCATCACTCCAACACACAAGATGGCCACCCCCATTGAGTCAAAGATGGCTGCCTCCATATGACACAAGATGGTCACCATAAGATGGCCAGCAGGGGAGGGGAGTTAGGGGTGACTAGGCCAGCAGGGGAGGGCAGTTGAGGGACCAGACCTGCAGGAGAGGGCAGTTGGGGGTGACCAGGCCTACAGGGGAGGGGAGTGAGGGGATACCAGGCCAGCAAGAAAAGGCAGTTTGGGGGACCAGGCCTGAAGGTAAGGGCAATTGAAGGTGACCAGGCCTGTAAGGGAGAGCAGTTAGAGGTGACCAGGCCTGTAGGGGAGGGCAGTTAGGGGCAATCAGTCCTGCAGTGGGGCAGTAAGGTGTCAAACAAGCTGGTAGGCAGAAGCAGTAAAGGGCAATCGGGCAGGCAGGCAGGCAAGAGGTGAGAGCCAGCAGTGCTGGATTGTGAGAGGGATCCCAGATTGGAGAGAGTGCAGGCTGGCTGAGGGACACACACATACACATACACACACTCACACACCATGTATGAATTTAATGCACCAGGCCTCTAGTCTTAAATAATATTTAGTGAGATGACATTTGCACTTCTCACAGGAGAATATTATTAGCATTTAGGTTGGGGGAAATGTGTTGATGAAGGGCAAGGTGAGGAGCACTGAGATTAGTGGACTCTGGATATCAAACCCTCTTTTGAGCCCTTTAAACCCAAATTATCCACAAGATTGGCCAAGAGGTGGGTCTACAGGATAGCTGGGTATTTAGTGGAGGAGTCAGTCTGAGTGCTTTCTGAGAAGGACTGTCCTCTCACCTTTCTTTGTGATAAGGCAATCATTAACCAGCCCTAACTACACTGGATGAATGTTTTGGAATTTTCATTAAGTGTGAGCAACAAGAGAAGAGAAACAAGTAAATCTTTGACATTCAGCCTGAGATTTGGAGGAGAGGAGGTGATGGAGGACTCTACTAAAATAAACAGTATTTTATTTTGAATTATTTGATAAGAATGAAAGAACATATAAGAGGAGTGTCCACCACCAGCTTGGAGTGCCCTAGCAGACCCTTCATGGCATCCCCCCTTTTCTGCTCTGCTAGACATCTAGAGGTGGTCCCCTTAGGGATTATAAATGTTTGGGGCTTATAAAGG
The DNA here is from genome assembly GCA_011751065.1 of Lasiurus cinereus. Taxonomy (NCBI): domain Eukaryota; kingdom Metazoa; phylum Chordata; class Mammalia; order Chiroptera; family Vespertilionidae; genus Lasiurus; species Lasiurus cinereus. The sequence goes on from JAAGEH010000018.1 coordinate 72,135,337, forward strand.
GTTGGACCCCCCACCCCCCATCCCGCCAGGGAGACACATGAATAGCTATTGGAGAACTTTTACCTGTACAGCCATGGATAGTGGATAGGCAAGAGTTTTGTGCATAGAAAAGATGATGACTAAAATATAAAGTCCATGTTTTGATACACCCATCAGCTGGGTGTATCCTCGCTGATTAGAACAGTGTTTATTAAATGCATGGTTCACCTCCTATGATGAGATGGACAGTCTGCTAAGGCTTCTGGGTACATGGGCGCCTCATACAGTGGTTGCTTTCCCAGTGCACTGTTCCTGTATCCCCCAGGCTTTGTCTCTCTTGCTCCTGATCTTAGCCTTTTCCCAGTAAAAATCAACTAAAAATGACTCTACCCCTTTTTCTAACTGATAGTGTTCCTACTTCCTGTTTTAGCTACCCAGACCCTTACATGTATCCCTTCCAAAGGGGATTTACCTATATAGTTTCAAGATGAAGAAAAGGGGATGAAATTCCAATTTTACAGTTTATCAGAAAATTTGCTGCAGGGCACATAAACGATCTGCAAGCGAAGTCTGACTGTCCCCCTCTGTGTGCTTTCACAATGCTTTGCATTTCTAAAGGTTTATAGGGCAAGTAGATGTTATTTATGATGTAATCAAGGTTATATTAACCCCAGGAGAAATCTAACCTGACTATAGAAAAAGAATTTAAATGGTATATAAAGAAGTTTTCTAATAAAATCTGGAAGTAATTTAGGATATGTTTAGGTTTAGTGCTGCAACCATTAAGCTAAACCTAGAGGAAAAAAAAATGTATGATAGAGAAATACAAATATAAACTAAAAAATTGCAGATCAGGATAAAATATTTGTAACATATCAGCAAATATTTAAGATATCCACAATATATAAAAAGCATTTACAAATCAGTAAAATAGTTAAGACTACAATGTAAAAACAGGAAAAGGTTTTTGTATCAGTTCAGGTCCCAGCAAAAAACAATGGCTTACTGAAAGATTTCAGAGAAGAAGAATTTAATGAAGGGACTATTTACAGAGAGGAAGTCAGGTTGAGGACAAACAAAGGTACTACAAAATCAGAAAGCCATAAGGAGTTGGAAGCCTGTGGGATTAAGAGCACAGGGAGAAGATACCAGGCCACTTTGGGACTTTATGAAAGTGTTTTCAGGTGCTGTGGTATTGCTATATTTCTGTACTCTTTTTGTTTTTGCTGAGCTTTGACCAGAAGGGTGGTAGACAGAATGGATGAGTATGTTTTGTTGACTCTGAGAATAAGTACACTAGTTAATTCATTTATTCATCTAAGAAATATTGTGTCCATTTTGCTCTGTGCTGGTTGTTGGGTTTATAGACATGTAAATAAGAAATTATAAGAGTCTGATAAGTACAGAGACAGTGGAAATGAAGAATACTAAGGGTAATCATAGGAAGGATGTTAGGCTTCAGAGGGACAGGGAAGTGATATTTAAGCAGAGAACTAAAAGATAAGTAGGAATTAGCCAGTTACAGAGAAGAGAGTGGAAAAATAAAAGTTTCAGACAGAAAGTGCAGGCAAAGTCCTAATGGGGAATGCAAACATGCTACTTTGGAAAAAAGTGGTCTTCAACTGGAGGGCTCTGGGGAGATATCAAAGGGTTGGAGCTGAGGGAGCCCAGATCTTATCAGTGCTTTAAAAAGACCACACTGCCTGCAGGGTGAGAAGTGTTGAAAGTAGACAAGGGTTGAGGAAGTGAGACCAGTTAGGAGACAGAGAAAGGAATTCAGGGAAAAGGTGATGGTACCTGAGAAGGTGGAGGTGGCTGGGTTTGAGGGACCATGGAGAGGACTTTATAGACTTGGCTACTGTGAGACATTGGAATGGAGGGATGAGTTAGGAAGATATCCACTTGGTGAGGGTAGGGAGTTGTGAGGGTAGATTATAGGTCGAGTTTTAGCATGTTATGATGATATCCAGTAGGACGCTTGATAAAGGCTTTGAATCATCACACACACACACACACACACACACACACACACACACACACACACAC
>JAAGEH010000018.1:72143132-72154836 GCA_011751065.1 Lasiurus cinereus
TCTCATTGTCCTTAGGGGAAAGGACTTATGCTTAAAACATGGACATTGTGTAAACAGAGACTTAGGTTTGTAAAAGGAGGCAAGAAAACTTATATATAATGTGCCTCAGAGTTTTCCATTGTCAAATGCCTCTGGTAGGGAATGAGATTTATTTAAGGTAAAGTTAAGGTGCAGTGAGCTAGCCCAGGAAATCAGCAAGGACATGGAGCAATGAGATGTCACTACTCTGCTTCTAAAGACTCTTTGCAAACCTCACACCTTTTCCCAGGCTCCCTTTCCCTCCCACTCCGTACCCATACTGATCTACCCAGCTATAACTGTTCCTCTTCCAGTCCTAACCACTTTCATTCTGATGCCTCATATCCTCAGGAAATGGATCCTGTTAATGGGCAACCTGGTCGTCATGACTTTCATAACATGCCTCAGTTTGCCCCATGTGACTGAGAAGGTCCATGTGAAAACACACATTGGAGTGGAGACAAACACACCTTTATTTGATCACCTGATTGAAAAGAAGATATAGTGGACCTTGAAAATGACTTCAGGTTTCCTTGCTGCACAGAATATAGTCAAACACTGCTACAGTTAAATATTTTACCCTTTCTCACTGCATGATCTACAATAACAATCTACTTCATGTTGATATTTACTGCTATGTTGCTGACAATTGCCTGAAAGAGGAGTTGGGGTGCTTCACTGGGCTGGGAAAAGTTTAGCTAAATCAGAAAGCAGGTCTAATTAAGCAAGTTTATTCTATATATATAAAAGGCTAAGTTGACTCACGCATGTGCAATACATATAAAGCTCTCACCAGCGTCAATTGCACACGTTGTTTCTATCTATCATTATTGATCATGAATTTGGTTGACACTTCTATTATAGAGAAAGGGCGAATAGCGATATTAAAATATTTCTTCTAGCTGAAACTGGTTTGGCTCAGTGGATAGAGCATCAGTCTGAGGACTGAAAGGTCCTAGGTTCGATTCCGGTCAAGGGCATGTACCTTGGTTGTGGGCCCATCCCCAGTATGGGTCCTGCAGGAGGCAGCTGATCGAGGACTCTCTCTCATCGATGTTTCTAATTCTCTGTCTCTCTCCCTTCATCTCTGTAAAAAATCAATAAAATATATTTAAAAAATATTTCTTCTAATTAATTTCCTTCCAATATGCACGAATCTGTGCACCAGGTCACTAGTTTGTTATAAAAGGACATGACTCAGAAACAGCTATATGAAAGAGATGCATAGGGCAAGGCATATGGTAAGCAGACAGAGCTTACATGCCCTGCATCTCACTCTCCCCCAAAACTCAACCAACTCAAAAGTTTTCTAGCCAAAACCGGTTTGGCTCAGTGGATAGAGCGTCAGCTGCAGACTGAAAGGTCCCAGGTTTGATTCCAGTCAAGGGCATGTACCTTGGTTGCAGGCACATCCCCAGTGGGGTGAGTGCAGGAGGCAGCTGATGGATATTTCTCTCTCATCGATGTTTCTAGCTCTCTATCCCTCTGTTTCCTCTCTGTAAAAAAATCAATAAAATACAATTAAAATAAAAAAGTTTTCTAAACCCCTTCTCTTGTTATTTTTTATGGATATTTAAAAATATATTTCATAGGCACAACTGATGAAATTATTGGCCATTGTGATTGAACTCAACTTCCAGCCTCTCTCTCTTCTCTGGAGGTTGGGTGGGTGGGGTTGCAAGTTTCAAACTTCAAATCATGTGGTTGGTTCCCCTGGAAACCAGCATCCATCCTTAGGTACTTTACAAAAGTTAATTTATTAATGTAAACTCAAGTGTAGTTGAAAGAGGGTTATGAATATCAAAAGTCACCTTTATTGCTCTTATCATTTAGGAAATTTCAAGAATTTTCAGAGCTTAATGCCAGAAATGGGACAATGATTAAATGTATATTTCTTACTACAAATCACAGTGTTATAACAGTTTCCCAAAGAATGTTCAGAAACATTATTTCCCATCAAATTGATGGATCTATGATGAAATGTTTGGGAAAATACTTCAACAAACTTAAATAGGGTTCCTTTCTGTAGGGCTTCTCAGAGACTTTAATGAGCTAGTGTGCTTTTTAAGCCTCCAAGAAAGGAAATAGCTCTTAGCATTTTCAAACTTTGTGTGGCCACCGAACTTGTATTTTCATGGACAGAGTGGATCCAGAGACATGGAAGCATGGAAACACGGAATCTCAGAAGGAAGGCCGGAAAGGGTGGGTGTCTTTCTAAATTATTGAGTTGCACAGAATATATTTTTTTAAAATCCATTCAAAGGAAAGAAGTTGCTCTAATGCTACTCTGCAAAGTTGATTGGTAGGAAGGTAGTTTGGACCAGGTTTACATTTTGAGTGGCTATCTTCTCTTGATTAGTATTTGCTTACAGCAGCCTGGTTCTGGGTTTATCTTCAATGGCTCAATATTGCCTCCTAGTGGGTACAGTTAGATCCTAAATTTTCAATGCAATTATCCTAAACTTGAGAGATGACCTTGGCAGTCTCTTCTCTCCCTCCCTCTCTCTTTTTTTCTTTCTAAATAATTCTTTATTGTTGAAAGTATTACTTATGTCTCCCCCCTCCCCCCTCCCCATGGACCCCCTCCAGTCCACTACCATCCCCTCTCTCCCTGCCCCAGGCCTTCAGCACCTATTGTCTGTATCCATGGGTTATGCATATATATGCATTCAAGGTTGATTACCTCCCACCCACCTTTCCCCACCTTCCTCTGAGATTCTGCACTTTGTTCCGTGCTTCCATGTCTCTACATTCACTCCATTCATCAGTTGATTTTGTTACTTAAATTCCACATATGAGTGCAATCATGTGAATTCCATGGTATAAATGTACTACAGCTTTTTTATCCACTCAACTACTGAGGGGCACTTGGGCTGTTTCCAGATCTAAAAATTGTGCTGCTATGAACATAGGGGTGCATACATTCTTTCTGATGAGCGCTTTGGGTTTCTTAGTATATATTCCTAGAAGTGGGATCACTGGGTCAAATGGCAGATCCATATTTAATTGACCTTGGCAGTTTCTACAAAATAACTCCATACTGTTGACCTTGGCAGTTTCTACAAAATAAAACCTTTTAAAGTTACAAAAGATAATATTATTATAATATATCACCTAAAAAACTTTACGACACAATAATATGTCTTTGTTTTGGATTGAGAAAATAAAAGTAATCAAAATAATAAAAACTAACCCATAAACTTACTCCCCAACAGTTAACTATTATAATTTTAATATATATAAACTTTCAATCTATTTTATTTATACATGTACATAAAACTTCATACCTTCCCTACTCCTAAAATGTTTTTCCAGCCTTTTTGTTGTTATTCATTTCATTTGAACATCAATTAAGAACCTTTTCTGAGAAACCGAGATGGCAGCATAGGTGAACACCTAAGCTGCTGCCTTGCACAACAATTTCAAAACTACAACTAAAAGACAGAACAGACACCATCCAGTACCATAGGAAAGCTGGCTGAGTGAAAATTCTACACTAGAAGTAAAGAGAGGGATTCATGAAGACTCAGAGGAGCTGTAAAAAGCTGAGGTACAGAGACATGCTCGTGGAGAGGATGGGCAGAGGAGAGTCTGGCTGGCTTCCTCTAGCGGAAGAGAGACAGAAAATCCCAACTGCACTGAGCCCCAGCTCCAGGTGAGACTCATAGGGGGAGTCTGGACTATTGTGAAAAGGAAGGAATCCACAAAAACTTAGGGTAGCCGCAAAAGACAGAAGTCTGGGGCTCACAAAAGTGCACACACAGACCTCTGACTGCTAATTGTGCCACTGGCTTCCTCTAACGGGAGGAAAACACAACCTCAAAAGAGCACTGAAATCCAGGTCCAACTGAACCCCAGTTTTGGGTGAGAATCTGGAGATCCATACTCATACGGGTCCCTAAAATGCACGGAAACTCAGGGGAACCGAAAGGCAGAGTTCCGGAAGCTCGCGCATGTGCTTATGAAAGTCAGAAGTCTGGAGGCTAGCCTGCATGCACAGACACAGCTGATCCTCACAACCAATTGGCTTGGAGGTCAATCCCCCACAGTGATACCAACAACAAACAAGAATTAACTACAATAATGCCGAAACCGGTTTGGCTCAGTGGAAAGAGCATCGGCCTGCGGACTTAAAGGTCCCAGGTTCGATTCCAGTTAAGGGCATGTTGCCTGGTTGCGAGCACATCCCGTGTAGGGGGCATGAAGTAGGCAGCTGATCGATGTCTCTCTCTCATCGATGTTTCCAACTCTCTATCCCTTTCTTTCTGTAAAAAATCAATAAAATATATTAATAAAAAGAATTAACTACAATAAGACTGTACACACAGTTCACAAAGGGGTGCACCAAGATTGTCCACCTCAGGTAACTGGGGAGGAGAGCTACTGGGCTAGCACACAAAGCTACTCTACCAACTCAGGGAAGCAGCAAAATATGCAGAGACTAAAGAACAGAACACAAATGAAAGAAATGGAGGAAAACAAACAACTGGATATAGAGTTCAAAACCATGGTTATAAGGTTTTTTAAGAATTTCCTAGAAAAAATGGATAAATTTAGCAAGACCCAAGAGGAGATGAAAAAGGACCAACTAGAAATTAAACATACACTGACTGAATTAAAAAATATTATACAGAAACCTAAAACAGACTAGAGTAACACAAGAATCAAGTCAAAGATTTGAAATACAAAGAAGCAAAAAATATTCCACTGGAAAAGCAAAAATAAAAAAAATTAAAAAAATGTGAAAATAGTATAAGGAGCCTCTGGGACAACTTTAAGCATACCAACATCAGAATTATGGGGGTGCCCGAAGAACAGAGAGAGCAAAATACTGAAAATCTGTTTGAAGAAATAATGACTGAAAACTTCTCCCTACTGGTGAAAGAAATAGACTTATAAGTCCAGGAAGTGCACAGAACCCCAAACAAAAGGAATCCAAACAGGATACACCAAGACACATCATAATTAAAATGCCAAGAGCAAAAGACAAAGAGAATATTAAAAGCAGCAAGAGAAAAACAATTTATTACCTACAGGGGAGCACCCATTTGACTGTCAGCTGATTTCTCAACAGAAACTATGCAGGCCAGATGAGAGTGGCAAGAAATATTCAACTTGATGAATAGGAAGAACCTACAACCAAGATTACTCTACCCAGCAAAGCTATCATTCAGAATTGATGGGCAGATAAAGAGCTTCACAGATAAGAAAAAACTAAAGAAGTTCATCAGCACCAAATCAGTATTATGTGAAATGCTGAAAGGTATTCTTTAAGAAGAGGAAGAAGAAAACTGTAAAGGTAAAAATTATGAATAACAAATATATATCTATCAACAAGTGAATCTAAAAATCAAGTGAATTGAAAATCTGATGAAAAAAATAAACTGGTGAATATAATAGAATTAGGGGCATAGAAAGGGAGTAGATTAACAATTCTCAGGGGGAAAGAGAAGAGGGGTGCAGGGAGAGACTGGACAAAAGACATACACCTATGGATGAGGACAATGGTGGAGAGGTAAGGGCAGAGGGTGGGGTGGGAACCAGGTAGAGGAGAGATATGTGGGGAAAAGAGGAACAATTGTAATAATCTGAATAATAAAGATTTATTAAAATTTTTAAAAAGGAGAATCCAAGAGGGCGGCATAGGTAAACACCTACACTGCTGCCTGGGACAACAATTTCAAAACTACAACTAAAAGACAGAACGAACATCATTCAGAACCACAGGAAAGCTGGCATAGTGGAAATTCTACAACTAGAGGGAAAGAGAGGGGCTCACGGAGACCCAGAGGAGCTGCAAAAAGCTGAAACAAATGTAATAATCTGAATAATAAAGATTTAATTTAAAAAAAGAATAAAAAAATTAAAAAAAAGAGAACCTTTTTTTCAGTAAAGCACCGAACAGACTGTCAAATTACATAGGGAAGGCTGGGGAGTATTGGGGAGGGAAGGAAATAGATCAACCAAAGGACTTGTATGCATGCATATAAGCACACCAAAGGACATAAGACACTAGGAGTGTGGGGGGTGGGATGAGGGCATGTGACAGGGGGTAGGGGATGCTGGGGGAAGGTCAATGGGAAAATAAAAAAGGAGATATATATATACTAGTATATGTAATATTTGAAACAATAAAAAATATATTTTTTTAAAAGAATTTTCTTCTTGAGTATCTTTGGTCCCTTGGAAGAGGCAGGAAAGAGTGTGTGAAGTTTTAAAGGAGTAACTTAGGAGCTAAGTAACCCATTGTTTCATGGTTAATTGCTCCATTGTTTTCAAAAAGGAACATATGCACTTTAATGGCACTAACTGACAACATTTCCCTCTGTGCTATTTCTGTGGCTGCAGTGACATAGCACCACAAACCTAGGTATTTAAACAATGTAATGTCTTGTCTTACAGTTCCAGTGATCAGAAATCCAAAATCAGTCTCACAGACAACTTTCAGGTGTTAACAGGACTGGTTCCTAGTGCATGTTCTGAAAAAAAAAAGATCTGTTCTTGCCTTTTTCAGCTTCTCAAGGCCACTTGAATTACTTGGCTTATGGCCCTTTCTTGTATCACATTAGACTTTGGCTTCTGTCATCATATCCACTATTGACTCTGATCCTCCTGCCTCCCTCTTGTTAAGACCTTTGTGACTGGTCTAGCTGGTTAGGCTCAGTGGATAGAGCTTGGGCCTGTGGACTGAAGGTTCGGTTTCGGTCAAGGGCAATGCCTGGGTTGTAGGCTTGGTCCCCAGTCGGGGGCATGCAGGAGGCAATCGATCAATGATTCTCTCGCATCATTGATATTTCTATCTATCTCCTTCTTTCCTCCCTGAAATTAATAAAAAAATAAAATAAACTCTTGTGACTATATTGGAACCACTTAGATAATCTAGAATAATCTTCTCATCTCAAAATGTGTAATTTAATCACATCTGCCAAAGTCCTTTTTACCATGTAAAGTAATAAATTCACATGTTCTGGGGATTAGGAATCTCTGGAGGGCGGTTATTTAGTCTACCACACTGATTTTCTTCCTTCCTTCCTCCCTCCCCCTCCTCCCTCCCTTCCCTCCCTCCCTCTTTCTTTCTTCCTCTCTCTTTAAAGAATTTAAGGTGAGAATTAAGTGTTTATTTTCTGGGACTCCTGGTGTTTAAAGGCCAGGTAAATATGGGAGTTTGTCAGATAGTGGTAGAAAGTCAAAGCCCACTTGTAGAGCATTTTGGCCATCTACTGCACTGGCGACAATTGGGCATTCTTGGCGTGGTTGGAAGCTAGATCTCAGAAGCTGTTGTGTACCATCCTTTCCATTCTGCATTTGATAACATAGCCCTTCAAAGTGTTCCCTCCATGTCTCTGGCTTGGCTGTGTGCCCCTTTGAAGTCCTGTAGCAGTTGTTGTCTATAAATAAGTCATGCCCAGTGCCACCAAAGTTCTGAGATGAAGGGCACTTACAAGAACACAGAGTGTAGGACAGTGTTAGGGATACATCCTGGTTTCATTATTTACCCCCTACTTCTCCTCAATCCTTCCACTTCCAACTTCATGTAGAAAATACATGAAGGCCCCAGAGAAAATAATCAAAGCTGTGTCACATTCAGCAGACTCTTTCTTACTTCCCTTTAACAAGAAGGAAGAAGGGATAAGAGCCCAGGAACCCACATCAATTCAGACTTTCCCCAACTAGCAGTGCCTCTTGGACATCCTTCCCAACCTCCCTGGTGGTAACACTAGTGATAACTACACTTACTGGGCTTATTCTTGACTCTACTGTGTTTGGTTATCTCAACTCATCCTCATGACTGCCCCCTGGAGATGGAATACTCATATAAGAATTTCAATTTCATAGATGGGGAACTAAGGCTTTAGAGAAGTTAGGCAGTACTTCCCTATTTTTTTTTTCCTTCCAGATGTACATAGAAAATAATATTAGAACTTTACCCTGAGATAAAGTGATAGAGCTGCTCAAGGTGGAGCTGATGGGTCTTAGTCTCCAGCTGTCTCAGATACCACTTATCTGTGTCCTGAAGAGGGCACATCCAAACTCGTCCAAGACTGTAAGGTTTGCAAGTCATAGATTTTAATCTGTGTTTGCTGATTCTTGATTCCATATATATATATATATATATATATATATATATATATATATATCACCTTCTGAGGGACTGTCTGAAAGCCAGGATATTGAGACTAAGAACTTTGCTTTCAACTCTGGGTTTGAAACATGTTACTATGTCATGGACTTTACTTTCTCTGAAGTTCCACTTTTTTTAAATTTAAAATAATCTACTGAGTCTCTTACCTGACTAAGGCTTATTTGCTTGTTTGCTTTCTAAATATTAAATTTTGGAGATTATTCTGTAGTGATCAGAATTTTGCCTATTTTGAATCTACCCAGGCTCTCTTTCCAAATGACAGTGAACTCATGTTGTTCAAATTATTTGGGGATCCAAATTATTGTATCAGTATCTAAGCTAGAAAGATATGGAGAAATCCATCATTTCTCAAGGTGATACTCCTGGTGTCAGGCAATAACAAAATATAGAGCCAAGCAGAACTATTTTTCCTAAGGTTGCAACCTGCATATCTACAGTGCCTTATAAAATCAGGAAATTGACATTGATATCATACTGTTAACTCAACTGCATACCTTATTAACATTTCATCAGGACTGGATTTGTTTTAGCCAATAGAAGTAAGCTGCAAGTTATGAGATTTTCCTGACATATGAAAAAAAAGATTTGATGAGCACAGTTGAAGGCAGTGATCAGAGAAATATAAATCCATTTAACCTACTTCAGTAATGATCCATAAGAATTCAATACTGCATCAGTAATCACTGTTTAAGCACAATTGGTTTAAGTGCTATAATGGAGTAATAAAGATTTAACATGTGTATAGAATGGGGAAACCACATCTGGTCTAAGAGGGAAGCTTTCAATAGGATAGTCACTTAGAGATCTCAGGATGGACAGGAACTAACAATTCGATAACAGGAGTGCAAGGTGGTTCTTAGTTGAGAGCTTAGATTCTAAGCCTTAGAAGATCACACAAGTGTTTGTCCCTGGAGTTTCCTGTTTCTAAGCTTTCAGGACTGAGTCCAGTTACACTTGCTGCATAACAAACCATCCTAACACTAGTGGCATGAGATCCTAGCTATTTTATTATAAGGAAGATTAGTCTTTTATTTATTTATTTTTTTAAATAGAAGTTTCTTTTCTCTTCCATTCTTTAGTCTTTTTTAAAAAATATATTTTATTGATTTTTTTTATAGAGAGGAAGGGAGAGGGACATAGAGTTAGAAACGTTGATGAGAGAGAGATATCAATCAGCTGCCTTGCAACCAAGGTACATGCCCCTGACCGGAATCAAACCTGGGACCCTTCAGTCCACAGGATGACGCTTTATCCACTGAGCCAAACCGGTCTCGGCAGGAAGATTAGTCTTTAAAACATGATGTTTGAAGATGGAAAGGCAGGTGGTGATGACTGAATGCCTGGAGAGCTGAGATGGTGTGAAGGCCCATTCACTCATGGTTCTAATGTCTGGACTGGAGGAGCAAATTCCAGGACTACCATCAGAAATACTGACTGGAGGCTTCCTCATAGCATGGGGGCCCCAAGGTAGTTGGGCCTCTCACAGGGTAGGTCATAGCACCATGCACATGTTCCATCACTCCTGGTGAATCTGCATTATGTTTCCTGACTTAACCTTAGCTATCAGGCAGCATCATTTCTGACACCTGTTAATTTTAAGTGAGTTACAAGCCCCAGCTTCAGAGGTAGGGAGACATAGACCCTCCTTTCAATGAGATAATTGACAGAAAATTTGTGACCATTTCTAGAAAACTGGTCCACTATGCATCTTCACAAACAGGTCATCTGAATAATTTTCTTTCTACATATACATTTATAGCTTTAAGTCTTACTCAGTAATTTGACCCATTAGCTGTTGTTTTCATTGTTTAACTCTGAAGGCAATCTTATTTCTAGAGTTTTGGAGTCCCCTCATTTCATTGCCTGTATGTTCCTAAAACAGACTTTGCTGTTTTATCAGCTGTGCAATGTTTGCCAGAGAAGGGGCAAAATTTCTTTCATTTTTAAAACAATTCCTTCTAAGATACAGAACTTGATAGGATCACAACATTCTGTGGCTCAAACAATCATTCTGCCAGGCTGGGGAAATGTGAGACTTCAATGTCACTCATAATTTTAAAACTAAATGTGAAATCTCAGCTGGGCTTTTGGACTCAGATAGTAACGTGGTATCAAAGTAGGAAAAAAGTGATTGCTTTTGTGTTGTTGCTGCTGTGATTTACTTTAAATTCTACTGAGGCCTGGGAGAAGGAGCTGTATTGTAACTCAAAAACTGACTTACACTGTTTTGCCCACATCTCTCACAGTTGCTCCAAATTCAAAGATAAGGATATTTTTGTGGTCTGGAAGACATTGGACATTGCATCATCTATTTAATCTGACATGGCAGGAATCATTATTCCATGTATGTGAATTTTATGAGCAACTGAAGTCTAACACCTTGGAGTGCCAATATGTTTTATAAAATGTTCAAACTTTTTGAAATGAGATCTATTTAAGGTGCATCACACACATTCCCCTGTTTTCTTAGATGTAGGGTGGTCAACCATTCTGGTTTACCTGGAATTTGTCCTGTTTTAGCACTGAAAGTCCTATGTCCTGAGAAAGCTCCTAGTCAGGGGAGATTAGGACAGTTGGTTACCTTACAGTTAAATATGAACTTGATTTCACTGTTTTCTTATGACTGTGCTTTGGGGTGAACCCAGCTATGCTGAATGTTGCAATTCAATGATGTCTTCGGTATCATTGAGGCATAGGGCACCATATGCCCCTAGACTATACAATGTTAGAGTAACAATCAGCTCTGCTCATCCAAATGGGGAACTAGCTGTAGTTCATTGTTGCTCCCAAGCACATGGGTTTTGTACATTATTTTACCTGTACCACCCAGGGGCCAATAAGGGATGGTATAGTACATGTAAGCTAGTAGCAACAGGAGCTATTACCTGTGGGCATGAAGGAGCAAAGAGTGGAAGGTTACCAGAACTTGTAGAGAGAACAAGAGAGGGAGAGAGCAAGAGAGTGTGCTATATGAAAAGAGTCCCTTGTGAGAAGCTGAAATGATTAGGGTTGAAACCATGGGAAAAATATCCTAATTACATTTTGCCCCTCTGCATCTCCTTCTGGGCACTGGTGGTGTGGTCTATGGTCAAGAAAGCCCACTGGTATAGTCTACACAGGTCACCATTCCAGGGCGCACAGCAGAGTGCAGAAGAGTAGAAAGTAGATCTGGAGGGTCAAATAGAAGATGTCACTGATTTCAGAGAGTTCCTAAGATTCTGTTCTTCCTCTTCTATTCTGGATTCTTTTGTTTAATATCCATGACTTGCAAAGTTATCTAAAGAATCTTAATTAAAGCTGCTACTCATTGGGCCATTGAAAAAAAGTCAATAGTCCTGTCCAGCCAGTGTGCCTCAATGGTTGAACATCGACCCATGAAAGAAGAAGTTCCTGGTATGATTCTCAATCAGGGTACATTCCTAGGTTTTGGGATTGATTCCTAGTAAGGGGCAAGCAGGAGGCAGCCAATTGATGTTTGTCTCTCATGGATGTTTTTATCCCTCTCTCTTCCTCTCTCTTAAAAAATATCTATCTATTTTAACT
>JAAGEH010000018.1:72154846-72261993 GCA_011751065.1 Lasiurus cinereus
AGCAGATGCTAAGACAGAATTAAAAGTGCAAGGATTTATTAGCTGAAGTGCCTAAAAGAGAACTGCGGGATAAAGTTGGGAAGGTTGGGAGAGCCTGACCCTGAGTAAAGGACAGAGGGATAGACACATCTTAGCCTGAGTACATTACAATTCTGAGGAAGGTTTTGTAAGGTTGTTAGTGAGTCTTTAAGCTGAAGCCATGATCAGAGGAGTCCTGTGTCTCCTGTAGACAAACCTGCCTTAGCCTTGCCATGTTCAGTCTTGGTTGGGAGCAGCCTGTAGAACTATGGCCTTGGTCCACATGTAGTGATGAATTTCAGAGTACAGCAGATAGGCCCTTAGTCAGTTATTCTTCCCATAATTGGAGACTTGTGAGGTGCATTCTCATACTACCCACCACTAAATTACCCAAACTGCTGGTCCTTAAGAATTCAGAGTGAAATCTAAGAGAAAAGGGTTGGAAAATAGCCTTCTCCTTGATTTCCCAGAGTTTGCTTTATAGACCTGAGCAACAATTTTTGTGTTGTGATTTCATAAACCCCTATTAATTAGCTTCCTATGGAATAGTGTCAACTTCTGGTGGTGGGCATGACTACCGATTTTGGGGTGACAGGAAACTATGCTCAGGCTGCCTTCTGAGGAGTATGTGTCTTTGTCATTGGTCAGAGACCTGAGCTCAAGATTTTATTTAGAATTTCTATATGACAAAGGGGAGCTTCTCTAGAGGTTATGTTTGCATGGCAAACTTAGATGTATATGTATATTTGGGGGGGTCTTGAAGTGGAAGAGGGAGCTCACAGAAGATAGTACCTGAGGCTCCCCAACTTGTCATATGACATAGCCACTGCGTATAGAGTTTTACAACTTCTCCTCTTAGAACTTGGAGCATGAAATGACTCATTCCACTTCATTTCTGTAACAGTAGAGTTTGATTGCCCAACAAGAAGTTCTTAGAGCCCAGATATCAAAGTCTTTTGTATCATTAAGATTCTTTTAATCAAGAGGGGAGAGGACCAAGATGACGGCAAGGTATATACCTATATGTGCTGCCTCTCACAACCACACCAAAACTACAACTAAAAGACAAAACAACTATCCCCTGGAACCACTGGAAAGCTGACATAGTGGAAGTGCAACAACTAGAAGGAAAGAAACAAGTGCATTAAGACCTGGTAGGACGTCCAGAGGCTCAGAAAGGCAGAGGTATAGAGACACATGCGAATCGGACTGGTGTGCGCTATTTTTTTTCAATTGGGAGGAAGTTACAAGTTTCCAGCTCTCTGAACTCCAGACTCATACAGGGAGAAACTGGACTGTCTGCCATTGGGTCAGAAAGGGAGGGTGGCCTACTCTCAGAAGTGCGCACAGGAATTATTGTTTACTGCACTGGGTTGCAGGAGCTGGACACAGAACAGAACAGGGCAGAGAGGGCTGACTGGCAGCCATTGCTGTTTGCCTTGCCCTAGCCTAGTGATTCGTTGAGACCCCACCCCACCCAATTTACAAACCCACCAAGCTGCAGCGGCTTTTGCATATGAATGGCCTGCTTCTCACAGCTTAACCTAACAAATTGCAACTGGGTCAGACAACTCCAAAACTTCCAAACTCCAAGCAAAGATGGGAAATCTTAAGATCTCCCTGTAGCTCCTGCTGGGCAGCCTCAGACAGTAGCTGACTTGCACCTCCAGTGTACATAGAGGTCAGTGTGAGAAAACACCAGATTTCAACTCCTCACGTACATAAGTGACACACTCAAGAGGCAAACTCAGTGAGCACCAAAGCCCCACTGAAGCAAGTCCTGCCCCATAGGGGTGTCTCCAGCACAGCAGTTCTTCCATTAATAGACACAGCTAATCCTCACAGTCAATTGGTCTGGAAGTCAATTCCTCCCAGTGTACCAATAGCAATCAAGGCTTAACTACAACAAGACTGTGTACTCAGCCCACAAAGGGGTGCACTAAGAGTGTCCACCTCAGGTGATTGGGGAAGCAGAGCTACTGGGCCATAAAGGACAACTAGCACACAAAACCACTCCAACACAGAAAAGCACCCAAAATGCTGAAACAAAGAAACATGTAATGAATGAAAGAAATGGAGGGAAGCAAACCACTGAACATAGAGTTCAAAACCACATTTATAAGGTTACTCAAGAATCTTCTACAAACCGCCAAGAAACTTAGTGAGAACTATGAGAAACTTAGTGTTACCTTCAAGGATCTTAATGAGAATGCCAAAAAACAAACAAACAAAAAAACGGAAAAGGACCAGTTAGAAATTAAGCACACACTGTCTGAAATAAAGAATAATATATAGAAATCCAACAGCAGACTAGAGGACCATGAGAATTAAACCAAAGATCTGAAATATGAGGAAGCAAAAAACACCCAACCAGAAAAACAAAAAGAAAAAGTCCAAATATGTGAAGATAGTGTAAGGAGCCTTTGGGACAACTTCAAGCATATCAACATCAGAATTATGGGGGTGCCAGAAGAAGAGAGAAAGCAAGATATTGAAAACCTATTTGAAGAAATAATGACTGAAAACTTTCTCTACCTGGTGAAAGAAATGGACTTACAAGTCCAGGAAGCACAGAGAACCCCAAACAAAAGGAATCCAAAGAGGACCACACCAAGACACATCATAATTAAAATGCCAAGAGCAAAAGACAAAGAGAGAATCTTGAAAGCAGCAAGAGAAAAACAGTTAGTTACCTATAAGGGAGTACCCATATGACTGTCAGCTGATTTCTCAATAGAAACTATGCAGGCCAAAAGGGAGTGGCAGGAAATATTCAAAGTGATGAATAGCAAGAACCTAGAACCAAGAGTGCTCTACCCAGCAAAGCTATCATTCAGAATTGAAGGTCAGATAAAGAGCTTCACAGACAGAAAAAGCTAAAAGAGTTCATCACCACTAAACCAGGATTATATGAGATACTAAAGGGCATTCTTTAAGAAGAGGAAAAAGAAGAAAAAGGTAAAGATAAGAATTATGAACAACAAAGTGATAACAAATACATACCTATCAACAAGTGAATCTAAAAATTAATGAATAAAAAATTTAATGAACAGAATAAACTGGTGCATAGAATAGAATTAAGGGCATAGAAAGGGAGTGGACTGACAATTCTCAGTGGTGGGGGGGAGGGGAGGAGGGTTGCGGGAAGAGAGTGGACAAAAATCTTACACCTATGAATGAGGACAGTAGCGCGAGGGGTAAGGGTATGGAGTGGGAAGTGGGGAATCAGGTGGAGGTGAGCTATGGGGGCAAAAAAAGAGGAACATCTGTAATAAACTGAATAATAAAATTTATTTTTTTAAAAAAAGAGTAGAGAGGTACATCTACCCATAAGAAAATTGGAGTGTTTTTAGGTTAAAGTCTTGACAGCTAGGTTACCAAAAATAGTTATAAATGTCCACTATAGGATATTTACCAAAGGATAGATAAGATTAATTTTTGGCAATCTCTTGCTAAAGTACCAAGAAATAAAAAGAATTAAGACTTCATCAGGAGACTTGACTACAGTATAGATAACTAACCTGATCATCAGTCTGTCTCTCTGCCAGATTGCAATCACTTCGAGGGCAGAAACTGTTAAATTCTTTAAGAAAAAAATAATCTTGAATAATCTAAGTAATTCATGAATATAATTTCCTTTACAAAAAATTTACAAATACTTCTGAAATCCCAAACCTGGTCTATCCCTTCTTTTCCATTACTCATATTCTAGGCACACACATGTGGCTCAACTGATGCTTTTTGACCTGCATTGGAAGGATGTAGAGTGGAAATTGCTTCAGTTGGTTGGCAGGGTGGCAGGGTGATTGACATCCCACCTACTCAACCTGGACAGGCACCCTCTCTCTATTCTTCTGGTTGCAGTTAGGAAAATTATTCTGCTTGTCATTAGTTGCCAAGCTGTGATATATAGCAGATTCAGTGTCAACTCCCATATTGTTTATAGGGTCGTTCTACTGCAATCATGTATGTTCTACTGCTCTCATCAGGGGTGTGCATAGATTATATCTGGCCTTGCTGGGAATGCTTCCCAGGTCTACTGATGGTCCTTAGTGGTGGATACTCAGGGACATCCAATTCTACTGGAAAGACTCTTCTCCCAAAGGAAAGAAGATGAGATATTCTTCTGGTCAGGAACTGGACATGGTTTGACATGATCAGGAAGCTGGTGATATAAATTAAAATAGGTGGTGGAACAGAGACAGAAATATCATCTGGTCCATATAAGAAGGTGTTATTGACTTCGTAAGCTCTCTGCTTCTCAGATTCTTTATCAAGAGACAGACAAATCAATAACTAAGACCTATGGTTCTAGTAGAAGATGATGGGTACAACTCAAGGACTTCCTCTTGGTTAAGAAAGGAAGGATAGGAGTCAGAAAGGAAGGTAAAACAACAAAGAAGGCTGGTTCTTAGTAACATTTTGAAAAAGTTGGTTCTTTCTTAGCAACATTTTGAACAAGTCATTTCCCTTTTCTGCTTCTTTAAACTCACACCCCTGTTATGAGAATGTCAGCCCATAGAAGGTCACTTATAGGTCATTCCTCCTGATGAAAGCTAGAGCCTGCTCCTGAATTGGGTCAGTCCTCTAGTGGTCCTTTTTCCTGGATCCTAGGTTTGGTCACTAGTTTACTGGCAAATTTTTTCAATAATTGAATGCCTGTTTGTCTTACTGGCTGGTCCTTTACTTAAAATTCTTGTCTGTGGCACATGCAGTAAGTGGAGAAAAATGCAAGACACCCTTTCTTTGGTCATTTGTAAAAAAAAAAAAAAAAAAAAAAACCTGAGGAAAAATCCTAAATAGTTTGTGTTAATCATTAAACTTGCCCTAGAGTTGGCTCTGAACTTTTATTTTGGCACAGGTTTGGCCAGGACAAACAAGTTAGGTGAGTTACAGTCCAACATGAGTGAGTTACCTGCACTGTAGCTGCAGGCTCAGTTCTAACCAGATAACAAGGCCACCATTTCTTAGCAGAGAGGGATAAGATCATTTGGAGAAGAAAGATAATTTCTCCCTTGAGTCACAACGAGAAATAAACAGAAAAAAGGTACTGTTTGATCAAAACTGTGCTTCTGTTTTCTAGGTATTGCATCTCTTGCCTATGTCATGAGGAACAAAAGGAAATGGGCATCTTGTAGTAGCAGCCTTGCAGCTCCATTTCGCAAAATTCCAAAAGAAAGACTGTAAGGGGAGGGAGGAAAAGAGGATGAAGGAAATGGAGGAGAGAGAACAGAGATAGAATATTAGACCAAATGCACATGGCTGTACTCTGGTTTTAAGTTTCCTGGTTAAAAGAATTAAGTGGAGGCTGAATTATTCTTAAGAAGAACTTGTGGATTAACTGTATTAAGAAAAATTGTATTCATTATTGATTTGCTATGTTCAATAGGAAAAGATGCAAATCTGAACATAAGGCTTTAAGAAAACCAGTGTGTGAATATCTATTTCCAGTGATCCAAGCTTGGGGGTAATTGCTGAAATGATATGCTAAATTTGTACAGCCAGATTGAAAATAGACTCCTGTGTTGGGGATATCCTGTTGGGTGGAACAAGCAAGTTAGAGCTCATGCTTTGGGACTAAGTAGCAAATACTACTGGGTACCTTCCTCTATGCAGGAGGGGTCTTTCTTAAAATTCAATGTTTTAAAAATGTATTCCATTCCAAATAGATGTAAACATTTAGAGTCTATTGCAATTTAAAGGAACAGTTGTTTTTTTTCTTTTTAAAATCAGTTTTATTTGTCTCAGTTTTTCCAGCTCCTAGCACAGTACCCAGGGTATATTAGGCATATAATAAATGTTTGTGGATTTAAATTAAATATAGATGATTTTATATAGTATTGGACTATCTTAATCAGGACATATCTATAAGTTAATTCTAAGATTTTTAAAAAATATGTCTTCTGGGCATTTATATTTTCTGAAATGGTATAACTATTTTTGCTAGACTTGGTATTTTCTTAAAAATTAAAGTTAAATGTATCTTTAGTAACATGTATATTTATTTAATTCTGTTAATTTTTTAAACTTTCAGAAAGTTTTAGAGCCGGCATTTTTCATAGTATTATATTTGTGTCCTACTACTCCAGGGTGCCAGGGAGTTGCTCAATAGCCTTCCCAGAGCAGACATCAGGATGTTATCTAAGGCATATGGCTTTTCAATCAGGCGTTGTGAGTCCAGCCCATCCCATGTATGTGTAAGTTATTTCAGAGTAGGTGAACCCAAGCTATTATTTAAATATATATTCACCAGTTAGAACTGAGTGAGTGCTGTGTGGGGTCTTTGCACTAAGAGGGTTGTGGAAATAGAAGTCCTCGCTGAGGAACAGACAGGCTACAAGAAGAGGCGTATATGTAAGGCACTGCACCATCTGGTCCAGGATGCACAGGCACAAGCTAGAAGTTCTGGGAGGAAAAGGCAATGAGAGCTGCAATGACTGGGTGTTGGGAAAGATGTGACTGCAGGCTGACCACCTCACTGGACCTGGTAGTTGGAGGCTTTTCAATCTCTGCTGATCTTGGAATGTATTATTGGGCACTGATACTCAACTAGAGGCTGAAACTGAAGTTAGAAAGTAGGAAGAAGAGACAAGGTTAGAGAAGGACTTGCAGTTGTCCACACTGGGGCTAGCAGACAAGGTGTGTGAGCAGGATAGTAAGTTGGAGAGCTTAGCATGCTGTTTGCAAAGATAGGGGGACATGTGCTGCCTTGAGTTAAGATCTGAACTCTGTGACAAAGTCTGATTGAGATGCTAAGATGTAGAGTCCCTGGGGAAGTGAGGAGCATGAAGTGGGGAGGTTGTGGTGATTGACAGTGAAATGGAAGAAATGCCCCATGCTGTCTGACTTCTAATAAGTATGGAGGGAAGCAAAAGCACAGCAACAACAAACTCAGTCAACTGGGCAGCCCCCAATCAGGAAATGTGAGTGATGAGAGAATATATTCCTGCTGAGCTTACTGATCGAGCTACCAAGTTCCAGTAAAAGCCCAAAGAAAGTATTCAGGTGTGATTAGTGTAGCTAAAGACTGGGGAGTTGGGTGGTAGTGATGGTGGAATTTTTCAGATCTGGTAGGAGGCAAAAAAAAGGAAAGTAATAAAAAAGAAAGAGCAACATCACCACATATCCTGCACTCTGGTAGAGTCTTCATGGTGGAGAAGAAGGTGGGGTTCTCACTTCCTTATAGATTGGATTATTCTCACCTACAGAGAGGTGTGGCCCTATGAGGGTAATTTCTATTGGCCTGTCATATCCTGGAAATCTGTAGAGGAGGTACAAATAATTTTTAGGGACAAAGCCTTCAGAGAGTAAGATGTTGTTGAAACCATCTGGATGGTACATGTGACTGAACCCAGTTATGGTCTCTATATAAACTTTAAAGATTCTTGTTAATGGGTGCAGAGATCTCTACTCATCTTGCTGTCACCAAGACAAGCATGTATTTAAGTCCCCTTGCTTACTAAACCTGCCGCCTATTCATTTGGAGTATCAGTTTATTCCATTTTTCCTTGCTCTCTGGGTTTGGGCCTCAGTTTATGAACCAACACCAGAGATGGATTCTGTGGATGAAGTGACTCCTAAGCTTGGCCATGCAGGAGTTTGGGGAATTTAGGAAGCAACTAGTGGGAGCCAAGGTGGAGGTTGATATGTGGAAGGCCTGTCTGAGAGGTAGTGGGGAGAACTGCCTGGCTGCAGTGCAGGGTTCATAATGGTGAGCCATGTGAGGGTCAGTTGAAAGGTACTGAAAGGTCTGAGAGAAGGCTTTCATATGGAAGTACAAAGCTTGTGAAAGAAAAGCTAACTTTTGTTGGGCTGCCCCTGTGTTAATTTATATATATAGTAGAGGCCCAGTGCATGAAAATTCATGCACTGTATGGGGCGGTCCCTCAGCCTGACATACCCCCTCTCACAGTCCAAGAGCCCTTAGGGGTGGGAGGTGATCTGATGATCAGGGGAAGGTGATGCCCCATCACACCTCTGTTGCTGCCACTGTTGGCAATGCAAGCCTTGGCTGGCCCTAGTTACCTGAGCCTTGGGCAACCTGGGTGTCTGGGCAGCCACCATCTGAGGCTTGCCTGTGCCTGGGGCACACCCTGGGCGGCTGAGGGGGCTGACGGTACTGAGGGACTCTGGAGACAGGCACCATCTTTGAGGGCAATTAGCATATTCCCTCCTTATTGGCTGTGGGTGTCACCATCTTTGGGATGGTGTGAGGGTCAATTATCATATTCCCTCTTTATTAGATATGATCACTTCAGTTAATCTTTTTTTAAAAAAATATATTTTATTGATTTTTCACAGAGAGGAAGGGAGAGGGATAGAAAGTCAGAAACATCGATGAGAGAGAGACATCGATCAGCCACCTCCTGCACACCCCACACTGGAGATGTGCCTGCAAGCAAGGTACATGCCCCTGACCGGAATCGAACCCGGGACCTTTCAGTCCGCAGGCCGAAGCTCCATCCACTGAGCCAAACTGGTCTCGGCCACTTCAGTTAATCTTGAAACAAATCCTAAGAAGTATTCTTATCATTTTACCAGTGATGGAGGTTTTGCATTGAATTAAAAGCTTTAAGCTGTTAAAGTAAAAAAACATTCAAACCTGTAAAGAATTTTCCTGAGTTTATTTGAGCCTAAAGGTCAGCAATTGCTAGGAGGCAGAATACAAAGATACTGTGACAGTGCTCCAAAGAATGGCAGTTTTTACCTTGTTTTATGCATTACAATCCAAGGAAGAGAAGTAACTGAGTTACTTGAAATCTATTGGTGATAGATTAAGGAGGCGGAAGAAAGCGAAGGGGAGTGGGAACAGAGGGGGAAACCTCTGGGATTAGATAAAAAATAATATGATAGACACATAATTCTTTTCCTTAGGTGGGTACAGGCAGTGAGATCTGTTTTTAGGCAAGATATAACGTGATTTTCGCCATAAATTGGAACCCACCTGCATAAGCATTTAGGTCGCTCACATGGAGCACATACACAGCAGTAATGAAGTGAAACAGTAAAACAAAATTAAAAGAAAGATAATTCCTGACCTTGTGGTAAATAAATAATAAAAAACATAAAACACATATGTACATACATTGAAATGATGGAACTTTTTTTTCTTATAAATAAATGGGAGATGGTGATGTAACCACAAAATAATGTAAGGCGAGTCCCACAGAACCCGAGGACTGCCTGTACAGAATAGTTAACAGTCAACAATTAATGTGATAACAATAACAATGAAGGAATTTGTAGTTTCTCCCCAGGCATATTAGGTTGTACCCTAAGGGGTCTGGAAAAAGGGAAGTTACAAGTTACCCTGTCATTTCACAAGGATGCAAAAGGAAGATAGGCTCAGTAAAGATAGAAGTTTGATCTTCGTTGGAGAAGATACTGACTTAAGATATGATTACCCATTGTAAACTGCTTTTTAATAAAAAGGTTTTAATTTCAGGCCATGCTTTGTGATTACTTTAGGTTTATGAGTTTGTCAGGTTAGCCCCTTTTCATCCACAAAGCAGAAAAATAGCACAATGAAGACGGTAGGTCTGGCATACTGGGCATTGTGAGATGGGGTACAGAGATGGGATCCAGTTTGGAGGATCCAGCTTTTCCTTCCTCTGTTTCTTTCCTCCCTTACTTTTCTACTGTGAGGATAACACAATTTTCCCTCAATTCCTATTAGTACTGTTTTCAATCCACTACCATACTTAACATTTACTTTGCTAAGGTCTTCACTTTTTAGGGTTCATATTTTCTTAGAGGACTGACAAACAAACAAACAAACAAACACCTCCTCCCAAACCACCATTAACTAGTATTTATTTATATCTAGATGTAATAGACATCTAGAATTTATTTATTTTAAAAATATATTTTATTGATTTTTTTTACAGAGAGGAAGGGAGAGAGAGAGTTAGAAATATCGAATGAGAGAGAAATATCCATTAGCTGCCTCCTGCACACCTCCTATTGGGGATGTTCCCGCAACCAAGGTACGTGCTCTTGACTGGAATCAGAATCGAACCTGGGACCCTTCAGTCCGTAGGCGGACGCTCTATCCACTGAGCCAAACCGGTTTCGGCAGATATCTAGAATTTATTTGTTTTTCAAAATTAAGCTTTTGTATAATAATAAGTTAACCAGAGATATTATTTATCCAACTCAGACATGCATATAATAAGTTGGTGGGATAAGGGGATGGGTGAAATAGTGATGATTTTATATAAAGTTCGTAGATTGTCTTTTCCACCACAGTTTCAGAAGATGATGGGTCCCTTTGAGTATTCTGTAGTTATATTGGTGTCACTTCTTTAATTTCCCAACGTTTAACATAGCACAGTAACAGTTTTTAAAGGAAAAAAAAAAGTAATTTTTTATTTTATTTTTTATAGAACGCAAGAGCTATGCTGCTCCAATCAAAACTGAAAATGCTTTTCTGTGTCTGAGCAACTTTGAGAGGATTGACTTAAGTGGATGAGATGATTGCTTGGCTGATCTCTCTGAGAAGTATTGAAATGCTACTTTTGGCAGGTAAGTAGGATGTGTTTTGAAAGAATTAATAGATAGAACATGACAGGTTACCTTCAGAACTAGTTTAAGGTTACTTAAATATTATTAGTGGGGAGGAGTGTTGAAATATCTGCTTTGGGTTTAAATTTTCTCTGCTTTATAATAATTTTTTTGTGCATAATAATTGAGGTTATGTATTAAATAGTTATGACTATATACATCAATTTTTAATGACCAGTGGAGGTTGCTTTTATAGTCTAGAGCTTTTAATTATAACTTATAACTCTCCTTTTATAATTGCTTTTTGGGTCATATGATGTAATTCTTTTTATGTTTTATTGCTTTATCTTCCCAAAGGGAGTAACTTATCTCATCTTAGTGATTAATGACTTACTTGTATTAAAATCTCCTTTTTTCAAATTATGTGAATCTGATTATCCTCTGTGTCACTTTATGGCATTTATTTTTGGTTTTCTTTAGGTAGAACTATCTAATTCACCTTGGAGATGTAAGCATAGACTGGTCTTGCCAGGGTTGTGATGAATGACTGTTTAGATGTGAATGATTCCATCAACCTTGGTTGTACAGTGTACTAACTGTAAACCTGTACATGGAAGCCCTAGGCTAGCCAGAGTTAGGGAGGCCTGGATTATCATTTAATGTTTCTGACATAGAAACTGAAGTGTTCTGTAGATAACACTTTTTCTGGTGACCTCACTGAGAAGCTGACTGCTTTTTATTGGTTTTCTTGACTTAGCTTTACTTGGCCAAAGCATGTTCAGGAGTATTTTCAAAGATGAGAGATTAATAAGGTCATGCTCAGCCAAAGGTTTCTGTGGGAGAATCCAATCTAGTCTAGCATGTGAAGTGTTTAGTGCTTTTCTTATTTTAAGGAAATTCCAGCAGTGATCCATGCTTCAATCCTTTTCTGTATAGGCAAGGCAAAAATCTAGAGAATTTCTACTTGGGGAGTCGTTCAGATCACGTATTCAAAACTAGGGGAAAGCAGAGGGTGGTGTACTGAGCAGGAGGATTTAAATTAGGACAGCATTTAGAAGTTTCTCCTCTTTCTGGAAAGTGGAAATACAAGAAATAAGTGGTGACTTTATAATTAAATACAACTGCCTTATCAAAGAATGAGAAAGAGAGGTAAGTGCCTTTATGGGTTAAATTAGGTACTAAAGGTAACCAGAGGAAGCAGAAATCTAGGATTGTTCTGATGAACACCGAAGTTTTTGATTGCCTAAGATGAGAAAATCAGTCAGAACTTTTTTTCAAATGGGAGTTCTGAAGATGTGGTCCTTAGACCAACAGCACCCAATCAGCAATGTAAAATTTTGGGCCCTATCCCAAACATATTGAATCAGAGTCCAAGCAATTTTTGCTTTGTAAATCTTTTTGGAGATTCTGATGAATATTCAATTTTTCTTTATAACACCAGGGAAGCTGGTGAATTGACTTTGACCTTCAAAAGCTGTGTTTTTCTCATTTATTTATAGTGCCTTGCCTGAGTTTCCACATTGAACCTGAAGAAGGTAGCATTGCAGGGGGAACGTGGATCACAGTCATTTTTGATGGTAGGTTTATGTCTTACCAAATACAAGTTTCTTAATTATTGAATTAAAGAATATGAGTCTGTGGTTTTATTCTTGTCTAAGGACAGATATAAAAGAGGGCCTGAAGAGAGATGGTCTAACTGACCAGCTTCTGTGTTTCCAGATGTTCATTTGTTAATGTCACAGAAGCAGAGCTCATTATAAGCTATCATCACTTTCTTTTATTTTTTAATTTAATATTTTTATTGATTTCAGAGAGGAAGGGAGAGGGCGAGGGCGAGGGAGAAAGAGAAACATCAATGATGAGAGATAATCATCCATCTTTTGCCTCCTGTACTGGGGATCAAGTCTACAATTTGAGCATGTGCCTTGCCTGGGAATGGAACTATGATCTGCTTCATAGGTTGATGCTCAACCATGGAGCCATACCAGCCCATGTCCACTTTCTTATCCCACCTGTGGGGTGGGACTTTAGAGACCCTCAGTGAGGTATGGAAGCACTTGACATAGTACTTGGCAATGTGTCCCCCCAGAATCTTGGTTATCTTCCTTTTAGGTCATTCAGTAGATGGGACCTTCTAACCATGGCTTAGTGTATCCATTCCTTCTACAGCAGAGATTTTTTTAAGGGTTGAAATATTCTTTCCTAGTTTAGGTGGATTGACTTGAAGAGATAAAACTTTTTACATAAATTTATAAATGAATACTCATTTACATTGCAATCATAAATGCCTTTGGAATGAGGATCATTGATTTAACCCTTAGGCAAACTCAGTGTCTCACATTGACCCCATGTGGCCATGTTTTTATATTTTCCTATGTGGGTTAGGACTCTGCTCAGCCTGAGATTCCTCTTTTCCTTGTGCTTAGATTTGGAGTCCAGTATCCTTTATCCCACCAATGGCTCTCAGCTGGAAATACACCTGGTGAATGTGGCTGTGCCTGCACTGCCTAGCATCCCCTGTGATGTTTCCCCTGTCTTCGTGGATTTGCCGGTGGTGATGTGCAAGACGAGGTATAACTGCCCCAAAATAAGATCAGACAGGACAAGTGCTATGCTTATTTCAGTAGTATTTTGGTAGCAAATTAGAGCCACTCCTGCTGTGGCTGCAATTATTTGCTATAGTCTTTTAAAATGTTCTATGTGAATATGCTTTTTTAAAGGTCTCTATCAGGGCTTAAAGAAGAGTGAGACTATGGTGAATTTTGAAATATTTATAAGAAGGGGCTAGATTGGGTTTCCATCTATTTAAAAAAATATTTTTTTTGCAAGAAGCTCTATAGCTATTACTAGCAAGATTTCACTAAGTGGTCCCATTTTGTCATCCAAAGAATTCGTCTTGAAATAGGCATAATTGTAATGACTGTGCAAAACCCAAAACCAGTTGGAAAGGAAAGTTGCTTTAATCCTCTTAGTATATTTGCTGAGTTTGATATGATTTGTAGAGCATTCTAGGTAATCTATTGTTCTACTCAAGTTTGTGTTGACCTATGAAGTTTACACTAGTTCATTCTTTCTCTTCTCATGTTTTAGAGATGCTTCATAAAAGTGGGTCATTGGTAGAGAGAAAAAAAAAAACATGGTCATTTCTTTCCTCCTCTTCCATCTCTGCTTATTGAAATCCTGATCAACTGTATTCCAAATGTCACCTCTTTCCTGAACGTCCAATCGAGTATAATCTTTTATTTTTTTTTAATAATAATTTTGTTTTTTTTAAACTTTTTATTATTGTGTTACATGTATACATATCTTCCCATTGCCCCCACTCCCTCCCAGGTATACCCCAACCCCCCAGTGTCTTGTGTTCATTGGTTATGCTTATATGCATACATACAAGTCCTTTGGTTGATCTCTTATCTACTCCACCTCTCCTTAATCTTCCTGCTGTAATTTGACAGTCTTTTTGATGCTTTACTGCCTCTATATCTATCCTTTTGTCCATCAATTTATAATGTTCTTTATTATCCACAAATGAGTGATACCATGTGATATTTATCCTTCATTGACTGGCTTATTCCACTTAGCATGAGGCTCTCCAGTTCCATCCAGGTTGCTGCAAATGGTAAGAATTCTTTCTTTTTAATGACAGCATAGAATTCCTTTGTGTAGATGTACCATAGTTATCTTTTGTTTTATTATTAATTTTTTTATACCTATCTCCCCATTGCACCCCTCCCTCCCAGGCATAACCCAACCCCCCAGTGTCTATGTTCATTGCTTATGCTTATATGCATGCATACAAGTCCTTTGATTGATCTCTTATCTACCTCACCTAACTTTAATCTTCCTGCTGTAATTTCACAGTCTGTTTGAAGCTTTACTGCCTCTGTATCTATACTTTTGTTCATCAGTTTATAATGTTCTTTATTATCCACAAATGAGTGAGATCATGTGATGCTTCTCCTTCATTGACTGGCTTATTACACTAAGCATAAGGCTCTCCAGTTCCAACCAGGTTGCTGCAAATAGTAAGAATTCCTTCTTTTTAATGGCAGCATAGAATTCCATTGTGTAGATGTACCACCGTTTTCTGATCCACTCATCTGCTGACGGGCACCTAGGCTGTTTCAAAATTGTAGCTATTGTAAATTGTGCCGCTATGATGATAGGGGTGCATAAATTCTTTGTGATTGGTGTTTGTGATTTCTTAGGATAAATTCCTAAGAGTGGGATTACAGGGTCAAATGGGAGATCCATTTTTAGTTTTTTGAGGAAACTCCATACTGTTCTCCACAGTGGCTGCACCAGTTTGCATTCCCACCAACAGTGCAAAAGGGTTTCTTTTTCTCCGCATCATTGCCAACACTTGTTGTTTGTTGATTTGTTGATGATTGCCATTCTGACCAGTGTATGATGGTATTGCACTGTCATTTTGATTTGCATCTCTCGGATAATTAGTGACTTTGAACATGTTTTCATGTGTCTCTTTGGCCTTCCTTCTGTCGTCTTTCAAAAAGGTTCTATTTAGGTCCATTACCCATTTTTTTACTGGATCATTTATCTTCCTTTTATTAAGTTGTATAAGTTGGCTGTAGATGTTGGAGATTAAACCTTTATCAGTGATAACATTTGCAATAATGTTCTCCCATACAATGGGCTTTCTTGTTGTTTCATTGATGGTTTCTTTTGCTATGCAAAAGCTTTTCATTTTGATGTAGTCCCATTTGTTTATTTTCTCTTTAGTTTCCATTGCCTTTGGAGCAGTATCAGTGAAGAAGTTCTTTCAGCATATGTCTGAGATTGTGCTGGCAGTAGATTCCTCTAGTATTTTTATGGTTTCCCTTCTAATGTTTAAGTCCTATATCCATTTTGAGTTTATTTTTGTATTTGGTGTAAGTTGGTGGTCCAGTTTCATTTTTTTTGCATGTATCTGTCCAATTTTCCCAACACCATTTATTGAAGAGGCTGTCTTGGCTCCATTGTATGTTCATGCCTCCTTTGTCAAATATAAATTGAACATAGTGGTTTGGGTGGATATCTGGATTCTCTATTCTATTCCATTGGTCTACATGTCTGTTCTTGTGCCAGTATCAGGCTGTTTTGAGAAGAGCTGCTTTGTAATATAGCTTGAAATCTGGTATTGAGATCCCACCTACTTTATTCTTCTTTTTAAGGATTGCTGTGGCTATTCGCAGTTTTTTTTTTGTTCCAGATGAATCTATGAAGAGTTTTTTCTAGGTCTGTGAAATACGTTGTTGGTATTTTAATGGGTAGTGCATTGAATCTATAGATTGCTTTGGGTAGTATGGACATTTTAATGATGTTGATTCTCCCAATCCATGAGCATGGTATACTCTTCCATCTGTTTAAGTCTTCCTCTATCTCTTTTTTCAGTGTCCTGTCATTTTCTGCATATAGGTCTTTTATCTCCTTAGTTCAGTTTATTCCTAGGTATCTTAATTTTTTTGCTGCGATGGTAAATGGGATTGCTTTTTTGGTCTCTTTCTGTAATTTCACTATTAGTGTATAGAAATGCCACAGATTTGTTGGCATTAATTTTGTATCCTGCTAAATTGCCAAATTCATTTATTAAGTCAATTAGTTTTTGGATGGTGTCCTTTGGGTTTTCTATGTACAGTATCATGTCATCTGCAAATAAGGACAGCTTTACTTCTTCTTTTCCAATTTGGATGCCTTTTATTTCTTCTTCTTGTCTAATTGCAATGGCTAATACTTCTAGTACTATGTCAAACAGGAGGGGTGAGAGTGGGCATTCCTGTCTTGTTCCTGTTCTTAGGGGAAATGGTTTTAGTTTTTGTCCATTGAGTATGATGTTAGCTGTGGGTTTATCATATATGGCTTTTATGATGTTGAGATATGATCCTTCTATTCCTACTTTGCTGAGAATTTTTATCAAGAAAGGGTATTGGATTTTGTCAAATGCTTTTTCTGCATCAATTGATATGACGATGTGATTTTTATCTCTCAATTTGTTTATGTGATGTATCATGTTTATTGATTTGTGGATATTGTACCATCCCTGCATTCCTGGGATGAATCCTACTTGGTCATGGTGTATGATCTTTCTGATGTACTGCTGGATCCGATTTGCTAGATTTTTGTTGAGGATTTTGGTATCTATGTTCATGAGGGATATTGGCCGATAATTCTCTTTCATTGTGTTGTTTTTATCTGGTTTTGGTATTAGGGTGATGCTGGCTTCATAGAAGGTGTTTGGAAGTGTTCCTTGTTCTTGAATATTTTTTAATAGTTTGAGGAGGATAGGTTTAATTCTTCCTTGAATGTTTGGTAAAAATCTCCTGTGTAGCCATCTGGTCCTGGGCTTTTATTTGCTGGAAGCTTTTTGATGACTGCTTCAATTTTTTCCATAGTTATTGGACTATTGAGATGTTTAGATTCTTCCTGATTGAGTTTTGGAAGGTTATATTTTTCTAGGAATATGTCCATGTCTTACAGGTTGTCCAATTTGTTGGAATAGAGTTGTTCATAGTATTTTTTAACAATCCTTTGTATTTCGGTGGGGTCTGTTGTTATTTCTCCTCTTTCATTTCTGATGTTGTTTATTTGGGTTTTCTCTCTTTGCTTCTTGTTGAGCCTGGCTAGAGGTCTATCAATCTTTTTTATCCTTTCAAAGACTCAGCTCTTGGTTTTGTTGATCTTTTGAATTGTTTCTTTGGTCTCCATGTTGTTTGTCTCCGCTCTGATCTTCACTATTTCCTTCCTTCTGTTTACATTGGGCTTTTCTTGTTGCTCTCTTACTAGCTCTTTGAGTTGTAGGGTTAGGTAATTTATTACCATTGTTTCCTGTTTTTTACAGTAGGCTTGTAGGGCTATGAACTTCCCTCTCAAGACTGCTTTCACAGTGTCCCATAAATTTTGTATTGTTGTGTTGTCATTGTTATTTGTTGCCATGATATTTTTTATTTCTTCCTTGATCTCTCTGGTTACCCAGTTGTTGTTTAATAGCATGCTGTTTAGTCTCCATGTGTTTGATTTCTTTCTATTGTTTTTATTATAGTTGATTTATAGTTTTATGCCACTGTGGTCTGAAAAAATGCTTGATATGATTTCTATCTTCTTGAATTTGAAGAGACTTTTCTTATGACCCAATATATGATCTATCTTTGAAAATGACCCATGTGCACTAGAGAAGAATGTATATTTTGTGGCTTTGGGGTGAAATGTTCTGAAGATGTCAATTAATTCCATCTGGTCTAGTGAGTCATTTAGGATTGATGTTTCTTTTCTGATTTTTTGTTTAGAGGATTTGTCCAGTGGTGACATTGGGGTATTTAAGTGTCCTAATATGATTGTATTGCTATCAATCTCTCCCTTAATATCCTCCAGGAGTTTTTTTTATGTATTTAGGTGCTCCTATATTGGGTGCATATATGTTTACCAGGGTTATTTCTTCTTGTTGGATTGTTGCCTTTAGTATTATGAAGTGGCCTTCTTTATCTCTTGTCATGTCCTTCACTTTGAGATCTAATTTGTCAGATATAAGTATTGCAACTCCAGCTTTTTTTTCATTTCCATTTGCCTGAAATACCATCTTCCATCCCTTCACTCTCAATCTGTGTGCACCTCTTTTCCTGAGGTGGGTTTCTTGCAGACAGCAGATATATGGATCATGTTTTCTTATCCAATCAGTTACCGTATGTCTTTTGATTGGAGCATTTAATCCGTTTACATTTAAAGTTATTATTGATAAGTACTTATCTGTCGCCATTTTTAGTCTTTACCCCCGAGTTCCTTCTTTGCTTCCTATTTCTTTTTATTACAGCAGACCCTTTAACATTTCTTGCATTGCTGGTTTGGTGGTAATATATTCCCTTAGTCCTTTTTTGTCTGTGAAGCTTCTGATTTCACCTTCAATTTTGATTGAGAGTCTTGCAGGGTATAGTATTCTTGGATTCACACCCTTCCTTTGCACGACTTTGTATATTTTATTCCATTACCTTCTGGCCTGATGAGTTTCTGTTGAGAAATCAGTAGCTAATCTTATGGGGGCTCCTTTGTAGGTAACTTTCTGTTTCTCTCTGGCCACTTTTAAGATTCTTATTTTGTCGTTGGTGTTTGCCAATTTAATTATTATGTGCCTTAGTGTCGGTTTTTTGGGGTTTATTTTGCTTGGGACTCTGTGAGCTTCTTGGATTTGTGTGAGTTTTTTCTTTCCTATATTGGAGAAATTTTCTGTCATTATTTCTTCAAACAGGTTCTCTAATCTTTGCTCAGTTTCCACTCTTTCTGGAACTCCATTTATGCAGATGTTGTTTTGTTTCATGTTATCCCAAAGTTCCCTTAGGCTCTCTTCTTACTTTTTAATTTTTTTTCTAGAAGCTGCTGTACTTGGGTATTTTTTCCTACTGTGTCTTCTAGCTCACTGATGCGGTCCTCTGCTTCTTCTAGTCTACTTTTGATGCTTTCTATTGAGTTCTTTATAGCAGTGATGTCATTTTTCATTTCTTTTTGATTATTCTGCTTTTCTTCAGCTTCTTCATTTCCTCTTGGGTCTTACTTACATTGTCAATTTTGTCTTCCATTCTTTTCATCCACCTTATGATAATTTCTCTGAACCTTTTCTCTGGCAGGCTTATTTCTGCTTCTATTTCGTTTACTTCCTTTTCTGGTGATACCTGCCTTTCTGACTTATGTGGGCTGTTTCTTCTTCTACCCATGGTCTTTCTTCTCTGGGTGTCTGGTTATGTAGTTCTCTCTCCTACGTTGATTCAAAGGCACAAACTACAACACGACCAGTTACAACACACAAGGCACTTATCCCAGGCAAAATCTGACTTTCCACGTGCCGTGTGGATCTCCTCTGAGTCCGTGTTTCTGCACAGATTGGAGAGCAGTGTTCTGGGTCCCCTGGCTCTTCGATGAGTGTTTCAGTTGCAGCTTTCAGATTGCCACAGACATCCACCTCCCTCTGTAAGCTCTGGTCTACTTTTGATGCTTTCTATTGAGTTCTTTATAGCCGTGATGTCATTTTTCATTTCTTCTTGATTATTCTTCATTTCTTCTTGCTTTTTCTTCATTTCCCCTTGGCTCTTTTTCTTTTCCTCTTGGCTCTTATATTGTTGATTTTGTCTTCCATTCTTTTCAGCCACCTTATGACCATTTTTCTGAACTCTTTCTCTGATAGGTCTATTTCTTCTTCTATTTCGTTTATTTCCTTTTCTGGTGATACCTACTTTTCTATCATATGCAGCTGTTTCTTCAACTGCCCATGGACTTTCTTCTCTGGGTGTCTGGTTATGTAGTTCTCTCTCCTACATTGATTTAAAGGCACAAACTACAACATGATCAGGTACAATGCACACGGGTCTTTTCGTGTGGCATGTGGAGCTCCTCTGAGTTCGAGTGTCTGCGCCAATTGGAGAGTGGTGTTTTCGGTCCCCTGGCTGTTCGGTGGGTGCTGCAGCTGTAGCTTTTCAGACCGCCGTAGACATCCACTTCCCCCTGAAAGATGGCGCGGTCTCTGCGTTTGCGCTGGTGGCTTCAGCAGACAAAAACCCCATGGCAGTGGGGCTGCCTAGTCAGGGGAGCCCCTTCCAGCAGTCTCCCACCTTCTCCTGGAGGATAACTGACTCTTAACTTGCCAACAAACACTCCCAGTGCGACTCTGTTCTGCTCTCTCCATCTGCCCAGCAATAAGGCTCCAGACATGTCCATCTATTCCGCTGCCATTTTTCCCCCCTCTGAGTATAATCTTTCCTTTCATTGAAAAAGGAACAATTAAGGGCTGAAATCCAGGCTATGGTTGCAACAGCTTTGAGAAAGGAGCATCTTTAGTAATTCATCCACAAGATATGTGTGCATATATGTAATTCCTTTTGTGAAGGGGAATATTTTTATAATTTACTCAAAAGCATAGCATGTATCACCCTAGTGGTTCATTTTCTCAGCCCTGTGTTTCTTTGACACTGATGTCAGTTCCTCACTTGTCAGATTCATCCTTATAGAATCAACTTCTTTGAAGACAGAGGATGTGTTTAATCTCACTTTGGGATCCTTATGTGCCTGGCACAATATCTTACAAGGTGAAGATGCTCAATAGATGTCTGTTGAACTGAAATATCTTATAGCACTACTATTGGTCTTAACACTGGGTTTTATATTTCCCATAGGTTTTATGATATTATTATATTGGAGCATGTGTATTCCTATAAGAACTTGCTGTGAAATAAGTCAAAGCTCAGAAGATTCACTTGTTTAATCTCGGCAGTCCTAATATACAAATAATGTACCATTCATTTTATACTATCTTTTTAGAGAAAAGGAAGTCCTAGTATTTTTTTAATGTACTCATTCATTGGAAGATGACTATCAAGTTCAATTAACATTCAAGTGTAAAAAACATATTGTATGATCAATAAAATACTGTCACACTCATTATCATGAAAAGACTTTCACAAAATAGGCATTTTAACATCTAAATCAGCACTGCCTAATCAAAATGTAACATAAGACACAAATATAATTTAAAACTTTCTAGTGGCCACATAAAAAGATCAAAAGAAACAAGTAAAACTAGTTTCAATAACTCAACATATCCATAATATTGTCATTTCATATGTAGCCAATATATAAATTATTAATGAGTTACTGTATATATATATTTGCATATTAAATCTTCAAAATCCAATGTATAAGTTATATAGAGCACATTTTATTTGGGATTAGCCACATTTTAATTGCTCAATAAACACTTGTGCCTAGTGGCCAATACATTGATTGGACAGTGCAGATTTAAATATTAAGGTCATATTAAAAGATTTCTGGAGGGGAGACTCCAAGATGGCTGCATAGGTAAACACCTATACGGCTGCCTTGCACAACAATTTCAAAACTACAACTAACAGACAGAACAGACATCATCCAGAACCACAGGAAAGCTGGCTGAGTGGAAATTCTACAACTAGAAGGAAAGAGAGGGGCTCACAGAGACCCAGAGGAGCTTCAAAAAGCTGAGGTACAGAGACCCATGCATGGAGAGAGCAGGTGCTGGATTGCCTGGCTAGCTTCCTCTGGCAGGAGGGAGATGGGAAACTACCAACTGCACTGAACCCCTTATCCTATGGCACTGAACCTCAGGTCCGGCCAAAACTCATACTGGGGGAGTTTGGACTGTGAAAAGAGAGAAGTGCATGGAAACTTAGGGGAGCAGCAAAAGAGCAGAAGTCTGCAGGCATGCACACCGCTATGCGCAGAGGATGGACTGCTGATTGTGCCGCTGGCTTGTGGGTGGGAGACAGAGCCTATAGACTATGCCACTTCTAACTCCCCTAAACCCCAGTTTTGGGCGAGACCCTGGGGACCCAGACTCATATGGTCCCGGAGTGCAGGGGAGCCGGAAAGGCAGCAGTCTAGAGGCACTGCGCGCATGCAGAGGGACTACTCCAGCTATTACCCAGAGCCATGTGAGACCCAGGGGCCGCATAGGGCGCCAAGTTAAAGGCAAGGCAGTTGTTAAGCCCCAAGACTCCACCCCTCCCAAGCTCAACAGAGAGGCTTTTGCAGTTTTGCAAGGCTTGTATCATAAGGCTGAATCTAACACAGAAGTTCTCCTGGCACAGTGAAAATGCAGAGACAAAGGAAGAGATCACAAACAAAAGAAATGGAGGAAAACAAACAACTGGATATAGAGTTCAAAACCACAGTTATAAGGTTTTTCAAGAATTTCCTAGAAAAGATGGATAAATTTAGCGAGACCCAAGAGAAGATGAAAAAGGACCAACTAGAAATTAAACATACACTGACTGAAATAAAAAATATTATACAGAGACCTAACAGCAGACTAGAGGAAGGCAAGAATCAAGTCAAAAATTTGAAATATAAAGAATCAGAAAACACTCAACTGGAAAAGCAAGAAGAAAAAAGAATCCAAAAATGTGAAGATAATGTAAGGAGCCCCTGGGACAGCTTCAAGCGTACCAACATCAGAATTATGGGGGTGCCAGAACAAGAGCGAGAGCAAGATACTGAAAACCTATTTGGAGAAATAATGACTGAAAACTTCCCCCACCTGGTGAAAGAAATAGACTTACAAGTTCAGGAAGTGCACAGAACCCCAAATAAAAGGAATTCAAAGAGTACCACACCAAGACACGTCATAATTAAAATACCAAGAGCAAAAGACAAAGAGAATATTAAAAGCAGCAAGAGAGAAACAGTTAATTACCTACAAGGGAGCACCCATACGATTGTCAGCTGATTTCTCAACAGAAACTATGCAGGCCAGATGGGAGTGGCAAGAAATATTCAATGTGATGAATAGCAGGAACCTACAACCAAGAATACTCTATCCAGCAAAGCTATCATTCAGAATTGAAGGTCAGATAAAGAGCTTCACAGATAAGAAAAAGCTAAAGGAGTTCATCAACTTTAAACCAGCATTATATGAAATGCTGAAAGGTACTCTTTTAGAAGAGGAAGAAGAAAAAGGTAAAAGATACAAAATTATGAACAACAAATACATATCTATCAACAGTGAATCTAAAAATTAAGTGAATTAAAAATTTGGTGAACAGAATAAACTGGTGAATATAGTAGAATCAGGAGCACAGAAAGGGAGTGGACTGATAATTTTCAGGGAGAAAGGGGTAAGGGGGGTGCACAGAGAGACTGGACAAAAATCATACACCTATGAATGAAATCAATGTGGGGGAAGGTAAGGGTAGAAGGAGGGGTGGGAGCCGGGTAGAGGGGAGCTATGGAGGGGGAGAAATGAGAAACAAATGTAATAATCAGAACAATAAAGGTTTAATTAAAAAAAAGATTTCTGATGAGATGGTTTGCAAGGGAGGCGCTTCATAAATCTAGCTTCTTATTCATCACATTTCCCATTATGCAAATCAACATAAGTTGCAGCCTCAAAGAGGCAAAGAAATTGCTATGATATTCATGAAAAGAGGAGAGGAGGTCTGGGATTCTATTTTTCTTTTAAAGATTTTTATTGATTTTAGAGAGGAAGGAGAGGGAGAGATAGAAACATCAGTGATGAGAGAGAATCATTGATCAGCTGCCTCCTGCACACCCCACATTGGGGATAAAGTTTGAAACCCCAGGCATGTGCTGTGACTGGGAATTGAACCGTGACCTCCTGGTTCATAGGTCATTGTGTAACCATTTGAACCATGCCAGCTGGGCTGGGATTCTCTTGATGGAAATGTGAAATGTTTATGGGCTGCTTAGATGATTATGAAGTGAACTAGAGGCCCAATGCACGAAAGTTATGCAAGAGTAGGCCTTCCTTACCCTGGCTACCAGCAACGGCTTCCCTCTGGTCCCCAGGACCCAGGTTTCCTGCATACCCTGGGTTTGTCCAGAAGGTCGTCCAAAAGGACATCAGGTCTAATTAGCATATTACCCTTTTATTATTATAGATAATTTTTTTTTGGCAGAAAGTAAAATCAATGCCTTTTATCATGAAGAACCTAGGATTCAAGTCCCACTTTGTCCTTAACTTGTTGTGTTCACACACATAAATCTTTTCATCTAATTGGAAACTAGCAATGCCCCTTCCAGCCTTTTCAGGACTTTTTTTAAAATTTGAGTTACTTTTAATTTAAAAATCATAACTTCTTTTGATGAAGGGTTCAACCTTTAGAGTATAGTGGATATAGGTCAAAAATAGAATACAGAAATCCTTAGTTAGCTCTGCTGCACAGGGGCACCGAGGAGTTTTAAAGTAGTCAGGTGGGACTGCTAGTTTTGACATTCACAGTGTTTGATTCACAAAAATCTCCACTGTCTGTCCTCAGGTCTCTGCTGTCCCAAGAATCTGAAGGCATGTACCACCTGGAAGTGCACTCTGGGGGACAGGTGGTAGGTAGCCCAACTGCAGGACTACCAGACAGCTGTTCTTTCAAGGTGGGTTCTAAGGATGGAGAAAAGTGTACCTGGTCTGAGGTGTGCTTATGCTTTTGATAATTTTCACCCCCATAATTCTGATGTTGGTACGCTTGAAGCTGTCCCAGGGGCTCCTTACATATCCTTACATTTCATTCATAGGTGTATGATTTTTGTCCAGTCTCTCCGTGCACCCCCCTTACCCCTTTCTCCCTGAAAATTATCAGTCCACTCCCTTTCTGTGCTCCTGATTCTACTATATTCACCAGTTTATTCTGTTCACCAAATTTTTAATTCACTTAATTTTTAGATTCACTGTTGATAGATATGTATTTGTTGTTCATAATTTTACCCTGCTTTGCCAGGGTAAGAGGAAAGGTGGATGATGGTTATGAGGTTTCTGAGCTATACTAACGAAAGATATGTATTGAGTTCTGTATATCTTTATGCATGTTCATTTAATTATCACAACAATTTTATGGGGTAGCTATTTACTATCCTATTTTTATAGATGGACAACCTGAGGCTTAGGGAGATTAAATAATTTGCCCATGTCATAAAAAATTTGCCCAGGTATTAAATGGCAGAACTAGGATTCGAACCTGCATTTGACTCTGATCCTTGCCTAAATTGAAGCACAGAGGAGCCACAAAGATCACCAGTGTGCATCAGCATTCCATAGTGCACTTTGGGTCTCAGCATGGTAAAGGGATTTCGGAACCCAAATTTTACCTTCCTCTCTACTTCATGGTTGATTTCTATACTCTTTCAAAGCCTAGAGTAAAAGTTTCTCCTTCAAGCTCAGAGATAAAAGGAAACAAAGAAGGAGGGAGGGAGAGAGGGAGAGGAAGAAGGGAGGAAGAGAGAGAGAGAGAGGAAGAGTTTATAAGGTAATGCTTGACTTATTTTAGAGACTCAATATGCACATTGGGGCTTCATGTTCTGTTTGGTTCAGTGTTCTGTCCATTTCAGATTAGTTTTATACCAAAATAGACTCTGAAAGTATAGGTCCCAGACTTCTCAAAAAAGGCAGAGGGTTAGCAGTGTTCCTTTGATATGTCCTCCTCCGTGGGTGCCTCTGTTTATGAAAGTACAATTCAGTCATTACCCTGTGCTCCTTTAGTGCAAGACTTCATCCTCTAAATTCTCCTCTAATATAATCCACAGTTGATATAGGCAATTCATTTTTCAATTTTGGAATTCGCTGTAAATTCACATTTACCACCTTGTTTCTCACTCCAGGAGAATCTTCTTTTTCAGAATTTTGCTTCTGCACATAGGTACAGAAAGGAAAAAATCATTCCCTCTTATTAAGACCCTCACCACCACCTCTAGACTGTCTTGGTAACTCTATATGCTCCTCAGTCACCATGCTGCTTGGGGTTTGATGCTCTTTCACCCCAGATAGTTTTCCTGCTTATTAAAGCTTGGAAACAATCAAAAGGGGAAGGAAGAGAAACAGTACCTGAAATTGCACATTGAAGAAAACAAGTCCTTCAGTGGTCCAAACCATCTTGGCGTGTTGATGAAAAATCACCGGGGGATGTAGTTAACGAGAGCTAAATAAAACACGGGGGTCTTTTGTTTTGGGATTGGGACTGGGGAAACCATGAGTATTAAAAATTAATTCTATCTCACTGGTCCACTCCAAAGAGCCTGCTGCAGGAACTGACAAGTTCAACAACTCACAGGTTTATCAAGCAGCTGGTCGCTGTGGCATTTTCATTCTAATTCTCTGCTTTTCCTCTCCCTCCCTTATCTCCACCTCGATGATGATCTGATTTAGTAGTCTCAAGGATCAGCATGTGCTGGATTTGGAAGCTCATTAATTTTTCACTTTGTCATGTCTCTAGCTTGGTGGGTGACCAGGGGCTTGTTTCTCTTAGAAATGTACCATTTTATGTTGTGTCAGCTCAGAGAGAATCACAGGTGAAGCCTTTTTGGAGGTTGAACTCTGAGCTTGCCCCACCATGTCTGAAGAATTGAGAGAGGGCGATGAAGGAATTGCTCTACCCATCCTCCTTCTCCCCCAACTTCTGGTGGAAGGCTTACAGTCTAAGTGGTAGATTTTAATATCTCAAATTTGAAATTGAAAGATATGTTTCCTTAGTGGATTTGTACTTGGTTGTTCCATTTGCCCTGGTTTCTAACATCGTGAGGAACAATGACCATTCATCTACTTTATGAAGCTCCTATGATAAAGTTCCAATGGAAGTGACAATAGTATGAAAGGAAAACCGGTTAGAGATGAAGGCCTGGGTGCAGGAAGAGGTTGGGAGGTAGTGATGGGGATTATGTGCTTGGCAGGTCTATGTGGAATTACATTGATCTTTATCTTTGGTGAGATGGAACCAGCTCCCAATCAGTGAGGTCACTGCATTCTTATTTTGAACCCTGACTCTACATATTTTCTGTGAACTATTTTTTAACCCATTCCTTTAGACAGGGAGAAAATTAGTCTTGATGGCAAACTGCACAGCTGTGTGGATCAATATCTAAAATTGCACTTGCCAAGCCTTCATCAGCTTTGTGGAAATGTTTGTAGATTCTTGATGTCTGATTAGGGCTGTTGATTAACGAGGGAGTTATTCTTTGGTAACATTCTCCTTGGGAAAGTGGACTCCTGGGGTGCTGGAAGCACTCCAAGCAAAAACAATTTGCTGTCTTTGTTTTGCAAATAGAAGCAGTGCAGATTGTGGGGAGTGATTTTGGTGGTTTAGGCAGATAGAGGAGTTTGGGAGAACTGGTCTCTTTCTGGGAGAGTCTTTAGCTCATCCTCACATCTTGGCCTGGTCAGTCCATTCTTAATGCTTTACTTCTTAACACTGGCCCTGACTCTGAAACAAATTGATCTGGGACTAAGTCAGTTGCCTATAGGCAAGATAGAATTCCTGGGATAGTCTCATTCTGTCTACTTAGACAGTTATTTATCATCTCAGATGGGGCCTCGCCATTCACTCAAAAAAAATTGAACGTCTTCTATCTACCAGTCTGCATAGGAATAGGACAGTGATTGAGCCAGGCATTGTACCTCACTTGTGAAGTTTATGGTAAGTAGATGAAGTGCTTTGGAGGCACTGCCAGATACGAGGCTTTCATGGGCTCCCACCTCTCCATCTGTGTTTTTCCATCCTTGAGGATAATGTTGCTTCCCATTCCTTGAATCATTTGAATCATTTTCCTCTCAACAAGCACCTTCCATTTTCCCAATAACTACCTTTCTTGTGTGCCTCTCCAACTTCCAATTTTTCATAGTTTGCTAATTCTCTACCATAATGCTGGCTGATTAGTTTAAGTTGCAATGCTTTCCATTTAAATAAACAAATTATTGTGTAGAAAAACAAAAAACCTTTCAATCTCCAAGATATCAAATTATAATAATGGAATTAAAAGGTTGGTATTTTAAAGTGTGGGCTACCTACCTTTCCTTCTGGCAGAATGTGCTCCTGAGTCTGGCAGGTAGAAACATGCTTGCCAAAGTTTGGGCAACATGGTACAAGGGTGCGCTCTTATATGACTTCTATTGAATTCCTTTGCTTCATCTATGGAAGAGTCCTAATGATATCTACCTCTCCTGCTTTACAGAAATATTACAAAGATAAAAATAGCTAGATTTAAGGTGGTTTGAGGAAATATATCATTTATTATCTTAGCTGTATGCTCTGTGAGGAATGACTTGTCCTTCCTGTGTTTGTGGTGAGATTCTAATGAAATCCTCAATTGTGATAACATTTTTCTGAACAGTTTTCCAGGACACAGACACCCATTGTTTACCAAGTGTATCCACCAAGTGGAGTTCCAGGTAAGACATCTACTATTAAAATAGGAATACTTATGAATCCCTTTGCCAAGGCCTGTTGCAAATTCCTCTACCCAGGTGGTTAGTCTCCCTAAATGGAACATTCCAGCTTCTTCTGTGATGCTATTTTGAAAATAAGTGTCAGGCTCTGGTTTATTTTTAACCTGATTTGTTTTCACCTCTGGGCACTTTTGCTGTTAGTTCACTGATAAAGAAAGGAATCCAAACATGAAAAAAGAGGCAGCAAAATTGAACCAGGTGCTGCCAGAGAATGGAGGAAATAGAAATCTTCATTGCTGTGACTTTAAAACTAGCCACATAATAGCAAAGCTTTATTGAAACTTACTGTGAACTGGATTCTATTCAAACTTTTGACATATATTACATTATTATATCCTCACAAGAACCTGATGATGTAGGAACTATTATTATTTCCATTTTTCAAATGAGGAAATAAATACCAAGAGGTTAAGTCACTTGCCTAAAGTCATCCTGTTAATAAGTATATAGCTGAGATTGGAACCTAGATAGTCAGAAACCAGAATGGGCCCATATGCCCAACGTTTTGTCTTGTGCTGAGCAGTGTTGGATACCACATGAAGATCATTAACCCTGATCCTTATCCTGAGGGTTTGTGCATGAGTTTGCTCACAGATATGCAAAGGCCAAGAGGCTGGGAGAAAAGGCGAGAAAGCTGGGGGATTAACATTAAAGAAGCGATTGCAACCAAGAGATTCAGGAACTGCTAAACCTGTTTTCAACCAAAGTTCTTACATGTATTTTAGTTTTTAAATTTGTTCAGTGTTTTCAGATGGGAATACAAGTTGCCAAATTTTTATATGTGGTTGTGTCTAAATGCATAAACTAACTGGTTGTTTTGAATGGCTTGAATGCTCAAGAATGTCAAAATGAGTATCTGAGTTTGTACATCTCTGTGTGTATATATAGACACAGTTTCAGCTTTACCTTATTAATGCTGTTTATTCACAGATCTGTTTATTTCCATTTGTCTGAATAATCAGCACACGATAATGTTTTATTAAAAAGAGATGTGGTCTATGAAAATCACATGCAGACATTTGGGTTTCTGATGCTCTGAGTTTAGAAAGTCCTGTTTAGATGGCAGAAGAAGTCTTGTTGGGGTGAGGCATGAGGAAGGAGCCAGCCCTTAGAAGTATGAAATTGGGATGTCAGCTGGTACCCAGATCTGTCAAGCCCATTTCTCCCACTGAGTTTGACTTCCACACACTATCTCCTCTACCTGGGGGGAACAATTGGTGACTGACTGCTTGGAGTGGTCCCTCTGGGCAGGATCCACCCAGCTGCATCTTTGAAATCACTTTCCACATGATTACTCTAATTTCATTTGGGAAGGCTGCCCAGAGTAGCAGACAGGGAGATGGGGGAGATGGTAGGTTCAGGAAAGACAATGTTTTATGAGCAGTTGAATTTCTATGTGTGGTTAACAGTTGTTCACTGTGACACAGAATCCTCCAGCCCCACAATCTGGCTTAGCCATTTGTCAGATTCGGTTGGTCTTTCTCTCTCTGATTAGAAACAAAACAGAAACTCACAAGAATTCTTAATTTCTACAACCCGTTAGTAGTTTCTAAAATTATGCTCATCAAGCTAGAAATCATGTCCGCCAAAGTCAGGACATCGATAACTGAGCCCTTCTGAAATGAAGGAGAATTATTTTGCTAATTGTTGACAGTAGCAGAGATCTTCAGACAATAGCTTTTTGCCAATTCTCTGACCTTTGCCTAAGTCAGTGGCCGGCAAATCTCGGCTTGCGAGCTACATGGGGCTCTTTGGCCCCTTGAGTGTGGCTCTTCCACAAAATACCTTGACCAGGGCGAGTCTATTTTGAAAAAGTTTAAATTTAAAAAATTTGGCTCTCAAAAGAAATTTCAATCGTTGTCCTGGTGATATTTGGCTCTGTTGACTAATGAGTTTGCCACTACTGGCCTCAGTCATTAGTTTCCTCTCTATTTACCCATTTACCTGTGAAGTGGCAGTAATGCTTCCTGGAAGGTTCTCATTGTTTCAATACAGTCATCTACTGTGAAGGTGACAATTTCTTGGTAATGTTCTTTCACAGCCATACCTGTGGGCATGCAAAGACAAACTCCTCTGAATTCAGTGACCTCATGAACCCCATAGTTGCCCTTCTCTTTTCTATTTAGAAGTTTTACCTCCTAAACCAACACATCTCTCACGTTTAAACATGGTGAAACATTGATGAAAGATGACAGCATAGATGGTTAGATTCTATAATTCTTTGAAAGGCTCATTCTTCCAGGTTGGGGATTGTGTAGTGATCTTTATTTAATGTCATAACCTCATTGTGATGTATTTGCTTAAAAGTTGCCTCATGAGTTTGTTTTTCAACTATGGAAGTGGTCAGCTCATGTAGGGCCCCCAAGCTCTTTCTGAAAAGAAGCTACTTTAGATTTCTTCCCCTACTCCTATAAGCAGAGGGCTAGGGGTCATACTGAAGTGTGGCTTGCTGAAAGGAAACCACTGATTCCTGCAACTTCATTCATCTTATGAACTCAACAGAGGGGGTTATTAAGAAAAAATTAATACCCAATGGGAAGCAAGTCATAGAAGAAACCCAGCAAAAGTGACCCATGTTTCAGCAGGCAAGGTACATCAGCTGTTTGTGGATCCCCAAATTATCCTACCTTTGAACATGAGCACATTAATGAAATGAAGAAGACATGCGATTGCCCATAATTCTGTTGCTATCTCATGCCCTTTCTTTTAGTTCCTGTCCATTTGGGTCAAACATGATATTTATCTTTTGTACTCTGAGATATGGGAAAAAAGTTTAGTATCCCTGAGTACTCATCCAGATGATATGAGCCTCCTCATATCACAGGAGTACATATTAGCAAGTGCCCAGAGGAAAGTCTCATGAAGCGTGGGGCAGCCCAAGGCATGCTGTTCTTCAGTCCTACATTGGGTGGATGGCCTATACACAGGCAAGCAAGTAGAAAGGAGTTGGGTACAGAAACGAGCTGCTCCTCTTGAAAGCTTCA
Organism: Lasiurus cinereus; assembly: GCA_011751065.1. Lineage (NCBI taxonomy): Eukaryota > Metazoa > Chordata > Mammalia > Chiroptera > Vespertilionidae > Lasiurus > Lasiurus cinereus. The sequence continues at coordinate 72,186,083 of JAAGEH010000018.1, forward strand.
TGCTTCATGGTGTTATATCACAAATCAGTGAGCTAGATAAGACACCTAATGAGCCAATTAGTTAGGAGTCATCTTTATGGTGCGTAGGTTCAGAGAAGATTACCTCTGTCAAATTCTGAACAAACACAGGAGGGAATATTTCCTTTTTATATCCTTCTAGTTCTTTGTGTAAGATCGCTTGTAACCTTGAATCCATATTATATCTAATTAAACATCTGTAATATCTATACAGACAGTTTGTAACTTTGAGTACACATTATATCTTAACAAACACCTGTAACCTTGGATGAACAAACACTTGGCAGAATATGTGAATTAATATAGTGTATCACCCCCTTTAAATGGCTAGCTTGTAAGGTCAGACAGTTAAGTTTATATTTTCTATTCAAGCAAAAAACAAAGTTATTTTACAGTCTAAAAAATAACAGAGTTGACCTACAGAATAAGAGACTGCCTAAGAATAACAGAGTAGTTCAAACAGCAGTTTCAAACAGCAGTTTTCCAAAGGAGGGACCACTATGCTTCAGTGGGACTGTGGGGGAGGCCCATTATTCCCAATATACATAGACCATTAAACTGTAATTGCAATCAGTGGTTATTTTAGCCTTTCTAATCAGTAATATCAATCAAAGGATCATGATCCTTTCCTGTTGTACAGTTTATAAAGAAGTAAATATTCTGAATCATGACCAACTTGGTCATGTTGAGTAGATGTATAAAAAGAAATACAGTTTATGTTATTCATTTAGAGTTTGAGCTAAGTATATTCAATTTTTAAAAATCTTCTCTACTAAACAGGACAACTAATATATGTGCATGGCTGGATTACCACTGGACGATTGGAAACCTTTGATTTTAATGCTGAGTACATTGATAGGTAAGCATGTGTTTGTTTTGACGTATGACTAGTTACAAATATGCTGTATTGCTTCCTGGGGCAGGCATCCCTGATAGCAATAGATTGTAAGCAGTTGGCATAGAATTACTATTTTCTCTCTTTGCAGTTTACGTTCCCTGGTGAGCTGGGCTTCAGCAAACTTTGCTAATGTAATTGCAACTGGTCGATTAAGTTTGTCCATTTATTTACTGACAACTAGTCACTCTGGGCTCAGTATGAATTATACTGTAATTGCATCTGTGGATTTTCTTTTTCCATTCTTCCCCTTCCCCTTTTTGTTCCTCAGGATGAACTAAATTCATTATAAAATGATGTGTGAACCCAAAAGATTATTAACTTCCTGGCTTGGTTGCTATCTATTAGTGTGATCAGAGGAAATATGAAAGAAGGTACTGCAAGCCATTGAGTCTTTAATATTTTCTGGGAGTGATTAGGATGTCAACATAACTTTTTCTATTGGAAGTTTAAAAAAAAATGAAATGTGATACTATTAAATAATCTATACCAGAAAGAGGAGAATAAGAGGGGAGTGTTGAAGGTGGTTATTTAACCCATGAAGCAATTATAGTGAGAGTTTACAAAGTAGAAGGCACATAATCTTACTATATGCTTGGCTGAGTAGATTCTGTATACTGTGTCTAATTTTTCCTTTACCCCTGGACAGGGTGGGCCATCCTCTTCTGTTCTGCTTCCTCTCTTTGATTCTTCCCTAGTTGAAGAGAACAGGACTTGAGTACTCTTAAGATCTACATTTCTGGCATTCAATAATGGTCAACTTGCCTTGAAAGAAAATTATTTTTCCTGTGGAAGATAGAAGCCCAAAGCACACCATTGGCAATATACCTTATTTACTACTTGATTTCATTGTTAGCTTTGGTCTGGGAAGGGGAACAAAGGCATAAACTCCTCTATAGCTTTCTGTAGACCCACTATAGCCAATGTGGGGATGATGAAGATCTTTCGGGAGAGAAGAAATGCTCCCTCTGCAATGTGAGAGGATGAATCGTGAAACAGTGTTGTGTACCCCTATCTTCAGGCTGACTTCACCCATCTGCAGTAATACTCCATAAATCCAGAGGCAAATGTTTATAACAATGTTTTGTCTGAGTTTTGCCTGGAATGTTTGCTGGAATGGTATGGAATTGCATATCATATTGTCTTCCTCTCAACCGCGCCCCCCCTTTTTTTAAATCCAGCCCATTGATCTTGGAAGCTCAAGGAAACTACTGGGTCACTCCTTGCTCTCTTGTAAATAGGCAGACTGGAAGCCGGTGAGTGTTTTTCTTGCTAGTATATATGCTTTTAGGTTCTTTCACCTGGTTGGAACACGCCCGTGTATGCGCACATGCACACACACAAACAGCTCTTTTTAAATACACATTATCATAATTGTTGAATGCTTTGGCTTTAGACTCTGTAAAAGGCACAGTAATTAATTCAAAATCCAAATTGAAGTGAACCTGAAACCTTTCTTGAAAACAATAGCTACTTCTTCCTAAGTAATTACTGTAGGCCATGCCCCACTCCAATGCTTTACATTTAAGCCACTCAGGAACCTCTGAGTACATATAGTTATTAGTCTCACTTTATAGCTAAGGAAACTGAGGCACAGAGAGGTTAAGTAACTTGCCCAATGCCTTACAAAGAGAAAGTGGCAAAGGTAGGATTTGAACTCTGGCTGACTAACCAGCCTCCAGAGTTCATGCTCTTCACCACTATACTGTAATGACTAGCTCTTCACCACTATACTATAATGACAAGCAATTACTATATTTATTTATTTCAATGAGAATTTTTAAAATGTGTGTCTACATACTTATAGTCCAGATAACCAACATTTTTGCTGGATTTTCACTTTACTCTAGACTAAATGGATTTACCTCCCTTTGAGGTCATCATAAGAATTATACTCTAAGGCTTAGCTTTTTAGGACTAGCATTTAGTAGAGCCAATTTCTATAACGCAGTTTCTTCCTGGTGTCTTAAGTTTGTTTGCCCAAGATTGTCCTTTTTTCAATTCACTCCTGCTAATAGATTTTTTAAAATAAGAATTTTGCTGTCCTTGTCATAAAACAGATTTTGGAAAGATAGGACTGAATGGTGGGTAGGAGTAAGTAAAATGTCTCTCACACTGTGTTTTTGACTGGTGGCAAATGAAATGACAACCCTAGTTAGTAGTGCCCTAAGTATCTGTCCCAATGACCTCGTTATGCTTTTAATATCTACCAAGTTTCTCTAATTTTCTATCATTATTATTATTATTATTATTATTATTATTATTGCTTTACATTTATGACTAAAGAGTTAGAACTTCTGAACTGAGTTGTCTGGGAATTGTCACCTCAGGTGTTTGGTTCTTTCCCTAGCTACCCTCTTCAGGAAGACCACGGTCTTGGCACTCTGCAGTGCCGTGTGGAAGGCAACTATATTGGTATGTTTGTGAAGTATCAGCTTTAAAGTCTTATTCATTTCTTTCCTTATATGTGGAAAACAGCTATTTCAAACATTGGTTCTCATGAAGATGATAATAGTAATTACCATTATTGAGAATTCCCTACAAACCCTATATCTGCCTGGCTGGTGTGGCTCAGTGGTTGATCATTGACCTATGAACCAGGAAGTCACGATTCGATTCCTGGCCAGGACACATGCCCAGATTGCCAACTCAATCCCTAGTACAGGGCAATCAATCAATGATTTTCTCTCATCATTGATGTTTCTATCACTTTCTCTCTCTCCCTTCTTCTCCAAAAACAATAAAAATAAAACAAAAACCTTATGTAAAGCAGTTTTAATATAAACTAATATCATCTTCACAATAAACCTGTGAGATTGGTGGGATAAAATTGAAGCTAGTAATCAGTAGAGAAGGATTTCTCAGTTGGTCTAACTTTACACTTGAGCTCTTACCTGCCATCCACTAATACATTTTTCCTTTTATTGGTGGATATTATCATTGCTGACGGAGCAGAGATGCAAGGTGTTTAATTTAGGTACCACTGAGGAAATTACGGGTTTGGGTCATGGCTTGATGGTATCTGGAGTCCTTGGGGTAATGGTAGCAATGGCCTGGTCTAGATGATTCATGCAGATTCCTGTATTAATGTCTTTTTTGTTTGTTTGTTACAGGTTCCCAGAATGTTAGTTTCTCAGTATTTAACAAAGGAAAGTAAGTAACTGGGAGGAACCAAATTTATCTTCATCTTATATTATCTCTCTCTTATCTTGCTTCCTTTATTTAACCTTGTATAAAAAAATTCAAACATATATGAATAAAATAGAGTGATAAAATTATGTGTACCTACTTGATCTTTTTTATTTGAGTAGATAAAATTGATTCCTATACACTCATCTTGAAATAATGTAAGTATTTTACTGTGATGATGGTCAAAATTTTGGGAATTACCTCATGAGTACTCTAAATAGCACTGTAAATTTAAGATAGTACATCATTTTATTAAATACATTGTGCCATTCCAGGAATTTTACGATGGGAAGTGTACAAATTTCATAGAGGTATGGAAAAATAAATTAGAATTTAAAATTTCTTTTTGTATGACTTACCTCATGTTCTGTCACTATATAATTTGGCAGGTATTTTCTTTAAAAACGCATTGTCTAAATAATATTGATTTCATTGTGATGATGGTGACATGTTACCCTCAGCTACATAGTCCAAAATATGGGTATTCTGGGTCTCTCTCTATCTCTCTCTCTCTAAATTAGGAAGGAATAAAACTAATATCCATTGAGTATCTGCTATAGGCCAGCTCCATATCAAGCCCTTTCACATTCATCATTTTATTTCATGCTCTCGATACTCTGCGAAATTGGTATTATTATTCTCATACAGTCACTTTCTAGATCAGAATATTTTACCCTTTTGTAACCTTCTCTTGTCATCAAAAGGAGCTGATATTTAAACAATTCTAAAGATTATTGGAGGTTAGCTCACAATCCTCCTTTTAGGCAGTCAATAAAAAAAAATAACAGAAGAAAACAACACAAAGCCATTTCAGATGCTGTATTCATCCAAAACACGATTTTGTCTTTTTTAAAGGTCTATGATCCATAAGAATGCATGGCTGATCAGTGCTAAACAGGACCTTTTCCTGTACCAGACATACTCAGGTACTAGTCCCTTCACCCTATACTCCTCATTCCTTCCCTCACACCTCACTGAACCTTGGACCTTCCTTCCAAAATTCTTAGTGCTAGGCAGCACAGGTCTAATTCTAAATATTATTCATGTAATTAATATACTAGGGGAAGTATACTGTCCTTGCCACCCACCCCAAGCTTCTTTGTGAGTCTGCCCATCAATATTGAACCTTGACTATCAGATGGGCTGGCAGGTATCTCTGATCACACAACTATTTCATATTTCTAGCACCAGTATCTTCGTGGGATGTGGACTCTCAGGCCAGAACTTCTTCATAGCAGAGCAGGCTGTTATGCAACGAGCTCAAGGCTGAACTCCTCTAACACTGGCATTACATTACTAGTTCAGTTTGGTTAATTCATTTAGCCTTTCTGAACCCCAAACAAACATCTATAAAATGGAAAGGATGGAGTTTGTCCTTCTAATTCCATGAATTTTTGATGAAGCAGATGAGTTTGGGGTCCTTCCCTGATCTCCATATCAGTTCAATCATCAATTTCTACCAATTTTGTCTGCCACATATTTCTTAAATATGACATATCCACTCTGTCTCTACAACCATAGTCTTAATTCAGTATTTCATCATTTTTTTTTGCCTGGCATGCTGCAATAGTTTTTAAGGGGCCTGACCTGCTGATCCATGCTCTACATAGCCACCACCATGCACACATCTGATGCCTTTCCCTTGCTTACCATCCTCCTCTAAAGGCTTCTCATACTCTGCAGGGAATGGTACAAGCTCTGACCTTCTCCTCCCTCTCTCTCTCTCTCCCTCTCTCTCTCTAATATTCCAGCAACTCTTAAAATGCACTGTGTTCTAATTCATCCTTTAATATTCACTTTCTACTCTACCATACCCACTCCCCTCATGTAAATTTCTCCTGGGCACTTCCTATTTTCTCTCTAATTTCACTAGCCTAAGATATAATAATTATACTTTTGTGTACCTGCCCTTCCTTATTCTTTTGATATCCTCGAGGATGGGGATTATTTTGTATTCATTTTTATATTCCTTGAGCTGCATTATATGTGTTCTGTGAATGTTGGAAGGAATTATAAAATAGTAGATGAAAAGAAAGGGGTTATTATTAGTGTTGAATTTTGATGCTTGAATGTGGTGACCCATCTTTGCCCCTATATATACCTCCTCTGCTTTGTGTCATGGACCAAAGTGTTATCTAGGAGATGCCCTGATAAAATTCATATTTGGAAGTGGTACTTTCAATTTATCATAGATCATGGCTCCTCTTTCCCTTTGAGGGAATAATATTTCGAACTGTCCAAGTTTGATCATAGAAGAGGAAAGGATCAGGGAAACAAACTCCTAGGGATATGTGATATCTTCCTGTGTTTTGAAACAATCAGAAGGCAGCATGAAAATGGGTGTGAGGTGGTAAGTGCAGCACAGTCCGGGTGTGGGGGAAGGGGATAGTTTTGGGACATGCAGTAAGGGGAGGAGTGCAAGAGTATTGAAGACAATGTGATCCATTCCTTTTCTTAGAGCAAATTCAGACTCATGGGTAAACTGAGGCCTTGCATGGTGCATCCAAAGGTGATTCCTCCATAAAGTGTAACCTCCTGTTCTGTGATTTGAGGTTGGTAGTAATCTTTGAGGGTGGGAGACAGATTTCCTAAGAAAGCATCATGGTATGTAGGTATTTTTGCTTACAGCCTGAGTGATTACATTTCCCTTCCCTTTCAAATATTGATCCTATATAATATATGTCATCATACATATTATTATGTGAGAGTCCTTTTTATTATCTGCATTTTAGAATGACTATTGCTAGAAAAGATTTTAACTGTTTCTTAGTCTTAGGAAGTTACGGTAAATTATTGATAGTTTCTGTTATTACCATATTTTCCGGGGTGTAAGATGACTTTTTAACCCAGGAAAATCTTATCAAAATTCAGGGGTCGTCTTATACGCCGGGTGTCATCTTATAGGGCGGGTATATCCCAAACTCTATATTTTAACTGGAAAAGTTGGGGGTTGTCTTATACGCCTAGTCGTTTTATACTCTGGAAAATACAGTAGATTATTATCTGGGTCACATCCTAGTCTATATTTGGAAGATTACCTTTTCCCCCCTTCTTTTTCTCTTGCAGAAATACTGTCTGTGTTTCCAGAAACTGGGAGCCTTGGGGGAGAAACAGACATCACAATTACAGGAGACTTCTTTGACATCCCTGCCCAGGTTATCATTGCAGGTAAGTAAGTTGAAATGGCTGAAAATAGTTCACAGTTTAAAATGCTGTAGGAGATTATGTGTCTCTTAGGGCATGGAGAGGGTTAGGGGGAAGCAGTCATTGTCTCTTCTGACTCATCGTGCCATCCCGCTCTCATATTTTACTTGTGTTTGGTTGAGACCAGGTGGAATCATGGTTCTGCAACTCTGCTACATGTAACAGGAATAGGATGTCCTATTCCTATGACACATTCACAATTCATGGGCAATTCCCTCTGGTGTCCCCATCTTGGGAGTGAAAGGGGGGCAAAAGTATAGCAGACTCTTCACAAAGGTTTGTACCTACTAATAGGCAACGCCTCTCCTTCTCCTTGCTTAGCCCTCTCTGTGTGGACAGGCTGGAGTGGGCAGGCGATTTCTCTGTAGATTCTTCTGGAATCCTGTATGGCAAACCCTTTTGTGGAACCTATCTAAAACCTTTAGTTATGCCAGGTGGTGACACCAAGATTCAGGAAAATGCCCTTACACTCTTATGTCACAAAGCTCATCCTGGTCTATATTTGAAAGCTTATCCTTTTTTTTTTTCTTTTTCCTCTTGCCGAAGGGTTCAGTACACCTTTATGGATGGCATTGCGTTGCTTTCTTTTGGATTTTATAAGCTTCACTATGCTCTACTGCCCTGTACTCTCCCTTTCCTGGCCTCCTTTAGTGGGGTGACGAGTTTTGTTATATTTTTTACATTCAGCCCTGTGCCTTAGACTAGGAGCCTGTCTACTTCAGTGTGGTCCTGTTGTCTTGCCATCAAACTCTCTATATCTATATCTATCTCTCTCTATATCCATATCTATACCTATACTATATCTAATTTAAAAAATTCTCCTCAGGCATTCCATGTGATGTTAGACACGTGTCTCCCACGAGGATTGCGTGCACCACTAGAGCCCCAGGAGAAGGTGCAAGGCTCACGGCTCCTCAGGCAGGTAAGGAGGCCACCAGGGCTGCTCAGTGACCTTCGGTTGCATTTTAACCAGGATGGGCTTGGAAGAAGAAATGAAAGTGTTGGCATTCTGTCTTTTGAGTGATTAGGGTCAGTGAGCTCTGATACCATGATACCACTGTCAGGGCTTTCCTCTCAGAGTGGCTCTTAGTTTTATTCAGTTGCTCATCAACATTGCACTCTTGGCCCCAGCCAGATGGACGGCCAAAATGGGGTTCAGTGGAGACCATGATCCTGGAAGCATAACTGCAATCAAGTCATTGTTATCCCGGAGCATTAGAACACGCTCATAACAGCAGCATCAGGAAAGGCCAGAGAGTGGGGCACAGTGGGGTGCACTTAAATGGTGGTTCTTGTCTGAGGCACCTGTCTGCTACTTTGAAAGGTAAGGCTGTGCTGTGCCATTGCCACCAGTTTATGGTTGAAGTGGCAGAAATGGAGAAGGCGAGGTCCCACCTGTCCTTCTTTATTTAAAGCTTCCACCTCATGGTTACAAATGGAAAGCACACAACTGGGGCACTTTTCTGGGTAGCATTAGGACTGGAGGCTCAAGTGTAGCTAGGGATGGGGATAGCTGGCGTCTTACATAGGCCAGAATGGCAAGCTGCATGCCTGTATTCCTCACCTGCCCACTTGGGCTCACTTCATGGTTAAACTCCAGGCAGTGAACGCACTTCCAGGATCTCAGCACTTAGAAGGCAGAGGTTGGAGAAACCTTTCTAAAAAAAAAAAAAAAAAAAGGCCTTTGGGTGTGAAGATGCATGCAAACCTTTGGCTGGGGCCTTCTCCAGGTCCCAGATCTGCAGTTTTTATTCAGGGAAAGCTCCCATCCAAGGAAACCTGCTTATTTTTCTGAAGTAGGTGCTAGAGAGAATGTTTCCTTTGTCAGGAAATGGAGAACTGTCCCCTCTTTGAGGGGTTCCTGCATTAGCTACTTGCATAATGGTAGGATAATTTCCTGAATGCAGCTGTTCTTGAGGATTAACAGTGCCCTTTATGAAGATGCTTGGAAGTTTCTTCTATGAAAGTAGAGCAGATTATTATGTAATGCAACGGTTCTAAATGGCGCACAGGGGACATTTTACAATGCCTGACAGTTACAACTGGGAAGGGGATGATGGTGCTACTGGCCTCTAGTGGCTGGAGTCTACAGGTGCTACTAAACATCCTTCAATGCACAGGACAGCCTATATCTATTTATCCAGCCCAAAGTGCTGAGGTTGAGAAACCTCAAGTAATATATCAAAATATGCTCTTATTTTTCTACTTATTCCTTATCATTTCTCCTTTTAAGGATTAACGAGGAGTAATAGTAGTAGTTTAAAATAATAATTAGTCACTGTCCTTTATTGAGTACTTAGTATATAGTTCTTTGTGTATATAGTTCAAGCACTCTTAGTCTTTTTTTGGCCGAAATTATCAAATTTACCTAGTTTTCCCCCCAAGCTTTATTAAGATATAATTGACATATAACTCAAGCTTCATAAGCCTTTTCTGCATTATCTCTACTTATTATTGGCCCCATGCACGAGAAAATGAAGGCCTCAAGCAGTTTGCTTAAAGCTACATATTTAATAAGTGGCAGAGTTGGCATCGGAACCCACAAATATGTGATTCCAGAGCCTTTACCCTCAATCCAAGTTTGTATCCAATATTGATTACACATGGGCCTTTGGTCTCAGGGTTTGCCTAAAATAAAACACAAATTAATGAGTGCAACATCATTGAAAATGTCACTTAATAGGTGCATGTCACATGATTTGTTTTATGTGCAGATTCACAAACTGAGGCCATGACATGAAAAATGTAAGGATTGCCAATTTTCTGAGGAATAAAAGGATCTTAGGGAATACAACTCCCAAGCTGGATTGGACATTAAAAGATACTGTATCCACTCCTCAACAATCAAGTCCCAAGTACATGATCACATCTTCCCCTTTACTCAACCACAGTTTGATTGTTTATATTTTCTCTAGGACTTGGGCCTCTTCTCCAGACACTCTCATTAAAAAAGACTCCCTTACTCTTTTCTGGTCCTCTAAAAATATTTCCCCTTACCATTTCTTATTCATCCTCTCCTTCCAAGAGACTAAATCCCACCCCAAGCAGTATTTATTGCTTTGCAAAACATTAATATTACCTATAGAACCCCTTCCATGCCCTTTCTACCTGGGTCTCAGTTGACTCACCCTTCTAGTTAGTAACTGGATCATCTTTACTCTGTTGTTTGAAGTAAAGTAGTTCCTCAATTTGGGGAGGAATGCTCTCTGGCATTTATGAAGTATACCTGTCTTCCAGGCAACCGGGGGCTTCTTTTTGAAGTTGGAGATGCTGCTGAGGGCTTGGACCTAACTGAAACCACACCTGGATACAGGCGGCACATTGTCCCTAACGCCAGTTCTCCATTTGGATTTTGGTCAAAAGAAGGGCAACCTTTCAGGTATGTTGTAGGAAAAGTGTTAGTTCATGTCCAAAGCATCTTTAGGAGACAGAGAAGTAAGCTATCAGGTTTCCAGGATAAAATTTATAATGTCCACCAATTTCACAACAGAGTTTGATCATTGTTATTTACTGGTAGTGGTCATACTAGTATACTGCAGGTCTTTTATAGGTGCATGCTAAATTTTAAAAAATTTTTATTGATTTCAGAGAGGAAGGCAGAGGGAAAGAGAGAGATAGAAATATCAATGATGAGAGAGAATCTTTGGTCATCTGCCTCCTGCATGCCCTACACCAGGGATCAAGCCCACAACCTGGGCATGTACCGTGAACGGGAATCGAACCATGACCTCCTGGTTCATAGGTTGATGCTCAAACACTGAGCCACACAGGCCTAGCACATGCATGCTAAATTGTGAACAATAGATAAATTTTATATTTTATACAATTTAGTTTACAATTTGATTTGGAGATGACTATTAATTGGCATATTGAGTTGAGTAGGCTAAGAAACTTAAATGAGAACATGGTAAAATTTGCTGTGGGTACGTATTTAAGACATGAAACTCACATTTGGATGATGCCAAAGAAAGATGCCAGCATTTGCCCATTGGTCATATGAGGGAGCAAAGGCTGGAGCCCTGTGAGACATTGTTTTCAGTAATAGTGACTGCAGAGTGATTGTGTGGTTTTGAGTCTTTTTAACCCCTGCAAGGATATTGCCAAAATTTCTAGTTCTCCAAAGTGGGCTTAAATTATAAAAAATGAGAATTTCTTAGATATATTGTTTTTTAATGTACTCCCAATCCTATATAATAAAGAGGCAACAAGCAAATTAACCCTCATACCCTCACAAGATGGCTGCCTACGACCAGGCCAGCAGTGGGCTTAGTGAGGGATGACCAAATAACTGAACAAGCAAGCTGTGTGGGGCAACCAGGCTGGCAGGGGTGTTAGTGAGAGATGACCAAATGATTGAACAGCAGGTTGTGTGGGGAGACCAGGCTGGTGAGGGGCGGGGGTGAGGGGCAACCAGGCTGGCAGGGGGGAACAATTAGGGACGATCAGGCCAGCAGAGGGGTTCATTTGGGGGCAACCAGGCTGGCTGGAGGGAGGTGGGTGGGAGGGAAGTAAGAGGCTAACAGGCCGATGGCGGGGGGGGGGGCGGGGGAGGACAGTTGGGGGTGACCAGGCCAGAAGGGGAGTGTGCAATTGACAGCGACCAGCCCGGCAGATGGGGGCAGTTGGGAATGACCTGGCCAGCATCGGTTGGCAGTTAAGGGTGACCAGGCTGGTGAGGGGGGGCAGTTAGGGGTGGCCAGGTAGGCAGGCAGGTGAGCAGTTAAGAGCCAGTGTTCCAGGATTGTGAGAGGGATGTCTGACTGCAGAATTAGGCCTAAACCGGCAGTCAGACATCCCCGATTGGTCCTGGATTGGAGAGGGTGCAGGCTGGGCTGAGGGGGAATCCCCCCGATGCACGAATTTGTATATATAGAAGCATAGGTCCTCACTGTGATATCCTTTACTCTTTTGAGAAAGGTTGGTCATGATTCTGAGTGTGAATTAGAGCCATTCTGTGGGCTCCTCCAAAGATTTGGCCATATTCATTGTTAATTCAGTTGTGGAATGAAAAGATTTTTTTCCCTGTTTAGGGAATTTCAGACATTGAAGAAGCCAAGTAGGAGAGAAATCTATAAACAGAATAGAGTTACTGTTGTTCTGAAACCTTACTAACTAGGTATTTAACCATCAATATATGGTTTTAAAGTGGCAATAATTTGTGGTCCCTTATGGAACCTAATTTATCTTTGTCATCCTTTTTGAGGACCATCAGTGATGTTAAAGGAAACTTTTTAGCTATAGTTAGTGTGTGGGATGTTAAGGAGAGAGTCAAACCACCAAAAGACAAAAGAGCATTTTGACTTTATGGTATGACTTGTAGGGTATGTCTCTTTAACTGCTATTTTGAGGAGCCATAAACCTTTTATGTCATTCATTTCTTTAAAATTCAAAAATTTTAAGTTAAGAATTGGAATATTTATTAATTAATAAATTATATTGATGGACCTTTAAAATAGTTATTTTCAAAACTATTTCAGAATATGCATACATATATTTTTAGAGAAAGGAAGAGAGAGAGAGAAACATCAATGATGAGAGAGAATGATTGATCTGCTGCTTCCTGTATGGTCCATATCAGGGATCAATCAAGCCTGCAACCTGGGTATATGCCCTGACTGGGAATCGAACTGTGCACGAAATTCATGCAGTTGGATTTGGGAGGAGGTCCCTTAGCCTGGCCTGTGCCCTTTTACAGTGCAGGAGCCCTATGACCAATCACCCCAAAAAGTGTAGGCCCTGCCCACCCATCTGGGGCTTGGATTGCCCCAAAGAGGTAGGCTGGAATTGGAGGTCTCGCCTCCGTGCCACGCAGAGCTGTGGGACCTCCAGGCCTCATCGTGTGGAGCCGCGGGACCCACCTCTGCGCCACACACACAGCATCAAGCCCCTGCTCATCTGTGTGTGCACGCAGTCCTGCCCACCATATGTGCCTGCTGTGCACGCATCCTCGTGGTGATCACTTGTTGCAGCGTGAGGGCATCATAGCGTGAGGGCGTCACGATCACATAGACTTTTACTAATAGAATTGTAACATTGCTTGCAATCGGATGTATTTTAATTTGAAATTGCTAACATGTTCAATTGACTCTTCTCTGTGGACAGTAGTCTTTTTAATTGGGAAAATAGACTCTTTGCAGGTGTTGGTGTATCTGAAAAGCTCAGACAAATACTTTTGGTTTTGCGTTTAAAATATTACCTAATTTGTAAACCCCAAACAATTGAAAACAACTTACTGACCACCTATATTCAGTACTCTGAGTGTTAGAAGGTCTAGAACAAGGTCATTGTTCTTGCGGAGTGACCATCCTTGTGACGCACATGTATAGCCACAGAGCAAGGCAAGACGGCATGCACTGAAATTCCTCAGTGTACCCAAATGTGTGTCCTGATCTTCTTATTCAGTTCACTTGATACATATTGAGTTAGTGCCTGTCCCAGGCCTTCTAGGATCAATGACTTTGTGAGACTCAACAACTGAGAAAGTATTTCAGAGCTAGTTTGCAGATGAGGAACTGTGGTCTCCAGTAAAGTGTTTTGTTTTGTTTTTTAATATTGCACAATAATCAAGTGGTAGAACCAAATTCTGAATTTTTCTGACTTCAGGGCCTATAATTTCTCCCTAAATTCACTTAAGCCACATTAGGGCACATGTCCCTCTTTCCCCATGGGAATATGATTTTTAAAAGGACACACCTGCATGTCAAACACCACATAAACAAACACCTGTTTCTAGGAAATTAATGTCTAAATGAGGGAGAGGAAATGGAGAGAAGTCCCTCTTGATATCATTTTGGGCCATTTCAGTTCTATCACTTTACTTCTCATAAAGAAATGCACAATGTCATCTAGAAGTCAAGATTATTTGGGAAGAAACATTCTAGCTAATGTATGATTATCCTCACGGACAGCTGTACAGTCTTAATATAAGGTGCCTAATGTGTGACTTCAGCCAGAGGGGTGATCTAATATAGCTTGTGATGTATGAATGTGTTAGAGGTGGAGACAAGGAACAAGGGTTCCAGATCAAGTCAGAACAATTTCTGATTAGTGATCTCCTCTTATTTCTAATAATAAGAATAATGTTTATTATTGATTGAGCTTCTACCAGGGACTAGACCCTGCACTGCTGTGTGAGATAGGTTCTCAGTGAAGCCTCCAGACAGCCCAATGCTGGGGCTTCCACTTTCCCAAAGAGGATGGGACTGCAGGGGAGCTGTGGTTGGTGTGAAAGGATGGGTTGAGATATTGAGACTAGTTGGGCACCACAGCTGTTTCCAGGGTACGCTTGGCCAATCCCATGGCACAAAAATCAAGTGTTTCTTCCTCATTACCATAAAGAAGAAAAAAGTACAGGCAGAGTCACTCGCTGGGTCAGTGATTCAGGCCTTGGTTACTTTCACTTGACACTGTGTTCCTCTGCTTTACAGAGCACGGCTCAGTGGGTTTTTTGTGGCCCCAGAAACAAATAATTACACTTTCTGGCTCCAGGCGGACAGCCAAGCTTCCCTTCATGTCAGTCAGTCAGAGGATCCCAGGACCAAGGTATTCACCTTCTTCTCATTTTCCTTTTCCTTGTTCCAAGTCCTTCACTCATATAAAAACAATAATAAAAAATTTAAAACTAAAACTCTCTTGTTCTATAAATAATTGTAACACACCATTAGGCAAATATAGATTATTTTTGATGGGGGAGGGGTTCATTAGAAAAGTTTTTAATTTAGAAAAGTTTTAAATATATAATTGAGATGCTTTTAATTGTTGAAAAAATTTGGTTGAGTATGTTGGCACCTACTGTCTATTGAGCACTTACTATAGGCTGGGCATTATGCTTCATTTTTTAATATACCTTGTGTCTAATTTTCACAACATTTCTGTGAGCTATGTATATTTATTTCTATTTTTCAGATAAAGGGTTGTATGATCAATCCAGGGCCACTTAGGATAATAAGAGCCATAGTTAGGACTCAAAGCCCGATTTGTCTGACTCCAAAGTTTGTGCCTTGCCCCCTAATATTGGGTAGGGACATAATCAGTCTTCTGTAGGAATTTCCCCATCAGTTTTGAAGGATAAGAAAAGGTGATTTTAACGAACAGCCAAATGTGCTATTGCTATTGATAAAGAACCAAAAGATCTCTTTTTAATTTATTAATATGCTTCTATTAAATGAAGCATATTAATTTCTAGTTGGCTAGAGAAACATTACAGATTTTGATATGATTACTCCTTCTACATTTCTTGAAGGGCTTGGTAGTGCTTTATCTGTAGCATCATGTAAAACCAGTGTCTCAGGCTGACTATTCCTGCTCTAAAGGTGGCCCCTGCAGCCTCTCCTCAATACTACTCAATTGGGACAAAGAGGGAAAAGGAGGGATGCAAAAGCATAAACAGCCACAAGACGCACTGTGACTTGACTAACTGGCTGGAAAAGGCAGACCAGTCCTCAGGTCCTTTTTAATGACTGTCCAGATACTTGCTGTTGGAGAAGGAAATACTCAGAAGCTCCACAGTGTTGATCACGATATGTTTATTGGGGCACAGGTGAAGGTGGCCTCCATCAGGGTGGGCACTGCTGACTGGTTTGACTCCTGGGAACAGAATGAGAATGATGAAGGCACCTGGCAACGGAAGTCCCCCAAGTTGGAGCTGCTTGGGGGAGTCAGGTACTACCTGGAGGCAGAGCAGCGTGGGAGAGCCCCTAGCCAGGGCATGAGAATTGGTGTCCAGATCCACAACACCTGGCTGAATCCTGATGTGGTCAGCACTTACCTACGGGAGAAGCATCAGATCCGAATCCGCGCTCAGAGACTTCCAGAGATCCAGGTCTGCATCCCTTCTCAGTCCCTTGGACTTACATTCAGGGCCTGAATTCTGGAAGGGGTGTAATGTTGCCTAGTGGAAGGATCACTGCCTGGGAGCAGAAAATTTGAGTTGTAATTATCATTCTGCTGCCAAAGAAAAAGGATATGTATCCAGTAGGGTTGTGGGGACATTTAAAAAAAATGCAGTCTTGTTATTGAGATGAGTTTATTCATGGACTTAGTGTCAGAAATTTAAGGTCCAGATAAATAATTATTTTGGAAACTTACTCCTTAGAGAGAAGATGGGGTCCCCTGAACACCCACACCCACATGTGCACGCTAAAGCATGTATTATTACACCCAAGATTTCATAGCCTTTTGACTGATTCAGGTCCGATTTCCCTATTGGCTGTATTTTCTAAGTCTATTTTGTAAAGATCTAGGTGTTTGGGTCTCTCAGTTGTGACTCATACTTTTGTTGAATAATTTTGGTGTATTTTGGTTGTTCACTTTTTGGTGTACAGGATGAGTCACTATAGAACTATGCTATAGAACTCTGCTTTTTAAGTTTACACTCTAGTCAACACACACACACACACACACACACACACACATGCGTATATAAATAGCCAAAAGGTGGGGGGGGAGGGGGAGAAAAATCACAAGTAATATAAGCAGTTAAAAATAACAAGTGACATAAGATGATAGGTCTTACTCCATAATGAAAGTGTAAGAAGGTATCTGGCAGGGACTGTATTGGAAGCCAAGCTGAGACAGAGTAAGCCTCTGAGAGTGTGACATGCCATGTGGTGCTTCTGCCTGACAAGGCCCCTGGAAGAGAGAGAGTGCTTGGGGAGAAGAAAAGAAAGTGGGCTATTCAGGGGCAATGTGTGTGGTGGGGGAGAAAGTAACAAAGATAAATAGGGAGACACACATGCACATTATTCCAAGGCAAGTTTTTTCATTAGGTGATAACACTTGTGTTCTCTGGATATTTCTAGATGATAGTTTAAAAATGGAAATTTTAATAAGAAAATAGCAAGCCAAGAAGTATATTCTTAGATGACCTCTATGGCTTGATTAGCACATGTCATTAAGTCCTGTTACTCTTGACTTTTTAGATGCTAACTGTGTCTGGAAATGGGAACTTCTTCCTTACTTGGGACAATGTCTCTAGCCAGCCTATCCCTGCAAATGCCACAGCCCATCAGGTGGGAACCTCCTTCAAATACGGAGAGGTAGGGGAGCCAGGGGTGGTATTTACGTCCATGGTATAAACTCCTAGTAGCTTTTCTTTTCTACAGATTCAAACAGCCATTGAAGAGTTACTTGCAGTCAAATGCCAGCTGGAACCCTTTTCGGCTAACATCCTACTCCGAGTTGGATTTGAACAAGGTGCTCTCCCTGGCTTGACAAATTCTGACCCTCTTCTCCATCATTCTCTGTCTCTCCCTCTCCCTCTCTCACTCTGTCTCTCTTTCCCTGTGCATCCCCCTGTCTCCCTCCCTCCCTCTCTGTCTGTCTCTCTTATAAAATTGGAACAATGTTCATTTTCTCTCCAAGGTGCAAATAGAGTCAAGGAAGCTATGGAAACTGGATTTGGACACTGAGTGGCCAAAGGTGTGGCTACTTTCTTGGAAGCGAGCTGCTTGTTGTGGTGTTCTCCTGAGCTGTCCGACTAGAAGCCAGGGGTGCTGGGGAGTTAGAGTTAAGGATCACAGTGGGAAAAGAATTACAAAAGATATAGGTGGGAAGCGGCAAGACAGTAACAAATCTTATTTAATTTAAATTGCATCTTGAGTAAAGGAATTATTACAAAAAACAGTAGTCTTAACAAATTATAAAAAATGCGAAGGTATTATATTTTAAAAATACGAAGGCAAATTAAGTTTCAATCGACACTCCTTATCTTTTTACTTCTCAACAGTTTTTCATGTCATGGTACACATAGAAATGGTAGTCCGCCTTTATGCAAACCCCAGTGAGTACATGAAACCTTGGATATACCATGTTTTTCCTATATATACATACCTACGATAAAGTTTATTTATAAATTCAGCAAGGAAGAGATTCACAACCATAACTAATAATAAAATAGAACAATTATAACAACATGCTATAATGAAAGTTATGGGAATGTGGTGTATGTCTCTCTCAAAATATCTTATTATACTGTACTCACCCTTATTCTTTTTGTAATGATGCAAGATGATAAAATGCCTACCTGATGAGATAAAGGGAGGTGAATAATGTACGCATTTATGACAGCACATTAGGCTACTGTTGAACGTATTGATACTTTACTTAACAAGCACTTTCTGGCTTCTCTTTGACATAACTGAATGACCAGCATCACTACTCCTGCTTTTTGGGGCCATTATTAAGTAAAACAGGGTTACTTCAACACAAGCACTGGGATCTGAGAACCCAGAGAGCTACTAAGTGACTACCAGTGTGGAACATCTAAGTTAGGGACTGTGTGAGATTTCATCACGTTATTCAAAGCAGCGTGCAATAAAAAATCCATGAGTTGTTTATTTCTGGAATTTTCCATTTAATATTTTTGGACCATGGTTGACTGCTGGTAACTGAAACTGTGGAATGAAACCACAGTAAGTGGGAAGGGGGTGTGTCTATGTATATTTTTGATGCTCTAGGGGTGACAGAATGTATTTTTCTTAGCTAGAGCCGGCAAATGGGGCTGCAGGGCACCCTAAGCCCTGCCCAGCTCACCCAAGGGCTAGGGGGTGGGGTGGGGCCAATATCATAGGGAACCCATAGCTCATGTCCTGCACACATATTGGGAAGCTTGTCTTTTTAACATCTACCCTGTTTTTTCATTTTATTTGAATTGTATTCAGGCCCAGAAGGTTCCAGCTTTGATGGGGACCTCACCAGTGGGACAGAGCCCTTTTGTGGGAGGTTCAGCCTCTGTCAGCCTCGACACCTTGTCCTTACACCTCCTGAGGCCCAGCAGGGCTACCGGCTGGATCAGTACACACAGGTACCCCTCATGCTTCCAGGGAGGCATTGGTCTTACTCTCGGGGGTTGAGATGAAGAAATAGAAGCACAAACGTGATTGCTATGTTTGCTGTGATTTGCCTAACACATTTCTGGCTGAGGTTCTCGGTTTCTTAAATGCTGTTTCAGGTGTGAACAGATACCTCCAGCCCTCCATTAGCTACTTGTTAACAGAAATGCCTTTGTATTCATGAGAAACCTATAGGAATTTTTATATGCTTTGTACAGGGGTGGGCAAAAGTCGGTCTACAGTTGTGAACATGCCAAACAGAAAGTTTATTCTTGTATTATTTATTGATTATTGTATTAATTTCCAACAACTATAAACCTATTCTTGTCCCCCCCCAAGCCTCCTATTTTCTTCGCTCTTTAGGTATCAGTGCAGATTTATAATCAGATTTTCTGGTTTTGAATTCTGACTCTATACCCTGTGTGCCCTCAATGTATACACATCTGAAAAATGGGTAATAATGTTGTCTACCTCTCAGGATTTGGGTGAATATTAAATGAGGTAATCCACTAAAGTATCTGTGCAGTGGTTAGGACTCAGCTGAGGCTAGCTATTGTTTTTTTATTATAGTTATTATTATAATTATTGATGCATTGACTGACCCCTTTCTTGAATATTTTTGGACCACACATCCTGTGTGTCAATGGCTCTGCAGTTCCTCAAATGAAGCCCATTTGCCCCGTGGGAAAGAGGGTAAGCCTTGCTGGGGCAGCTGAGCTCCTGGCAGTGGTTTTGTCCTGGCCTAGTTGAATGGCAGTGGGAAGGGGACTGAATGGTTCAGGTTGGGGCACCACCCATCTCTCAGCCTTTCCCATACAACAGAAGTTCCCAATGGACATATGTAGACATTTTTGTTTGCCACAACTGGGTCAGTGCTACTGGCACCCATGGGTAGATCCCAGTGATATTGCTAAATATGTACATTGCATAGACTAGGCTCCTCACAGAAAAAAAAAAATCCAATCCAAAATGTCAATAGTGCTGAAGTAAAAAAAAAAAAAATCTGCTCTAAAGAATTTTTGAGCCAAATAATTTTACTTAACTCAGAATTGGAAACCAAGTATGCTGGGAGTTAAAGGAATTGCAGCTCAGAGAGGTTAATTGACTTGCTCAAGGTTACACAGGTAACCAGGTCAGAACAAGGGTTTTCTAATTGAGATCCTCTAAAATTATCATTGCCAAACACAGTGCACTTAATAACTCTCTTTCGGAAAATAACAGTTTACTCTAAATGATTTGTCCCTACTATTAGACTGGTAAGGTCTAGGAGGGCAA
Source organism: Lasiurus cinereus (assembly GCA_011751065.1). Lineage (NCBI taxonomy): Eukaryota > Metazoa > Chordata > Mammalia > Chiroptera > Vespertilionidae > Lasiurus > Lasiurus cinereus. Next base: position 72,206,495 of record JAAGEH010000018.1, read on the forward strand.
GAACTGGGCTGACTCCCTTACAGTGTGAGGCAGTGTCCTAGAGAGATGGGTTCTCCTCACCTCACATTGTTTGAATGACTGCTTCCTACACTGATAGAGCTGAAGTACTTATTTGGTGTCCACAGCTGTGCATTGCATACAAAGGCCACATGAATAAGATCCTGAAGGTGACCGTGTCTTTCACAAGCGATCTTCAAAACATCATTAAGAACATCACTTGTGACTGGAGTCTCATGGGAACCAGTCCTGAAAGGTAGATAATCGGTGGGGAGTTGTGGGAATTCTGCCAACTAGGAAGATTAGCTCTCTCAGGGACAGTACTTCAAATACGAGCTAACTTAGGGCTCTGAACACAGATGGGGAAAAAATGGAGCCTGGAGAAGTCTCATAGAGTCACAGAACATAGTATTTGGAAGAGGCTTTAGAAAATATTCCTGGACATTACTGATGAGAAAAATGTGATGGTGATTCATCCTATTTGGTGATTACCAAAATTTGGTGAGTGAACAAGATTCTGGAATAAAATTCAAGCATCTCAGTGCCTTGACTCAGTGTTCTTTCCAGAGATCTCTTATAGGTTTTATAAGTGGTTTTAAACCTAAATAGTCCCGTAATGTCCAGGAGTATATTAATCTTCCTTCTCATTAAAGCCTAACATACTACCTGCCTGAGACACACACTTATATTGTAACTAGAGGCTCAGTGCACCAATTTGGCCTGGCCTGTGGGATTGGGCTGAAACCAGTTCTCTGACATCCCCTGAGAGATCCCAGATTGTGAGAGGGCACAGGCCATGCCAAGGGACCCCACTGGTGTGTATTCGGGTTAGAGAGAGGTGCAGGAGATTGGCTAGCCGGGGAGGGTCTGAAGGAGGGCTCCAGCGTTTGTCCAGCCTGTCTCATTCAGTCTCTATCATTCCCGATCGGCTGGACCCCAGCAGCAAGCTGTCCTAGCGGTCAGAGCATCTTCCCCCTGGTGGTCAGTGCATGTCATAACGAGTGGTTGAGCATCCTTAGAATATTATTAGCATTTTACACTTTGATTGGTTGAATGGCTGACAGGTTGACCGAGTCTTAGCATAGTAGGCTTTTATTATATAGGATTTGAAAAAGATTCAATGTCAGGAATGAATGATTGCCTTAAAATGTAATTCACTAATGTGATACCAAAAGTTCAGTTTAACAGCCTGTCTTGAGTGCTGAGGTTTCATGGGGTCCCGCTCCTGGCTACACAGTCCTCAGGCCCCCAGGTTGGAGAATGAGAGATCTAATGGGAAGGGACTGTGGATGCACAGGGACAGGCTCATTTCCGCTGTGCACTTGTTTTTCAGCTGGAGATTCACTTGCACTAACCTTTGGAAGACTTGTGTGCATCGCTCCATGCATCTCCAGAGGCCTCTGGCAAACTCCCCAGTGATGGTTCATCGAATTGACCTCTTCCCTCCGGCTCAGGAGACTGGTGTGCTCTATGTGGATGAAATTATTATTGCAGACACAAACCTAACAGGTGATCATCGAATCCACTCTCTTTCAAGGACCTGTCCATCAAAGGCTGACCTTAAACTTTTCTGCTAGGGGCTGCTGTTATTTTAATGAAGAGGGAACAGGTGATTCTCTATCTTGCCTGCCTTTTTCTAGAGAGAAGATGGGGTCAGTATTGTGCACCTTTGACCATCATGTTTCCCTCCTTGTTCCTCTTTTTTCCTATTCCCTGCAATGCTTGCTCTTGCTTCTGGTAGTTGTGCTGTTGACCTGATTTTACTCCTTGTTTGCTGAGAAGCCTTGGTTTCCTCATCCATAAAATAGTCATATTGAGGTCCCTGCTTCATTGGATTAACTGCAAAGATTAACGGAAGTGTAATGGAAAGCACTCATCCCAGATCCTGACCATAGTAAGTGCTCAATAAACATGAGCAATTATTATTACTATTAACATTATTATTACTGTTAATAAGAAGTCCAGAAGGATTTCTTGATTTCTCTATCAGTTAATATCTGTCATACAAAGTGCTGAAGAACACAGCAATATCTGGCCATATAAAGGGACTACAGTCGAAGCCGGTTTGGCTCAGTGGATAGAGTGTCGGCCTGTGGATTGAAAGGTCCCAGGTTCGATTCCGGTCGGGGGCATGTACCTTGGTTGCAGGCACGTCTCCAGTAGGGGGTGTGCAGGAGGCGGCTGATCGATGTCTCTCTCTCATTGATGTTTCTAACTCTCTATCCCTCTCCCTTCCTCTCTGTAAAAAATCAATAAAACATATTTAAAAAAAAATAAAGGGACTACAGTTCTGATTTATGACAGACTCAGCGAGAGCTAGAGGGTAACCAGGCCCTCACGAGAATAGCCTTGTCCTTCCTTCTGCCCATCCAGATTCCTCCCACTTGTCAGGGTTCAGGCCTGGCCTATTTCTCCAACAAGTCCTTTGACCTTCCTTAGGCCTCACTGGGCTTTACTTGTCCATAGGTCTTAGGGACAAAGTGCTCATCAGGGGACTTGAGACTGGCCACAGAGACCGCACACTCAGAGAAAGGGAAGTCCACCGCCAGGCAGATGGTGTCATTGCTCCCAGGGCCTCCAGGCTTCCAAGTTCTGTTTATTCTCCATTTCCCGTCAGATCCTTGTGACTTTGGGGCTCAGCTTTCCTGCTTTAAGTAGCTTCTCTTCACCCAGGAGAAGGGGAGGAAGCAATCATTTACATTTGATTTCAAAATGTGCAAGCTTTCAGCCTTTGCCTATAAAATTGCAGAGCTTGGGGATGTGTGGCAAAAGGTCTCTCTTTAGCCCTGAAATTAGGTTGTATTTGAACTCATCAAAATTCTGTCTCTTATTTGTTTCAATGGTTTAAGTGTTTTGAGGGCATCTGGTTCAGACTGTGCCACTGCTTATTTTAAACCCTGCTTATATTCTGGCACACAGAAAATAATATTCAAATGGTGTGCTTGGGTAACTGCCTGAATTCTTGGTACCTAAGATACCGGGCTAGACCTTTGGTGACCATCAAGTGCTGCCCAGATTCCTGGAGGACTGAGGGTCTCAATATTTCAGACACGTGAACTCCGTGATAGGGAACTCAGGGTTAGATAAAAATAGTTGCCTTTCCCTTTTTTTCCTCTTCTCCTTTAAATGCTGTCTTACACCTAACAAAACTTCAAAGTGCAAAACCCAGAGTTCTTTATCACTGCCCGCACCTTCCTGCCAACAAATGCTCCACTATCTGGATCCATCCTAGGAGTGAGGTGAGGAGGGAAAGAGACAGGAAGAGAGCAGAGACAAGAAAGAAGATGGGTGGTTTGGGTAAAACTATGTTTCCTGCTTTGGCTAGTTAGCGTGCTGACAACAACATTGCTTTGAGGATTTTTTAATGGCAACATAAACTTAACACAGTTGGGCTCAATATTCAGAGTTAATTGTCTGACATTTCTCTGATCAATTTAACACTGTTATATTCTCCCATCTAAATGTCCTCTGTGGAAGTTTTTTTCATCTAATGGTAGCTACCATTTATTTCTCATTTACTTCTTAGAACCCCATGAGATGGTCCTAGTATTCCCACCTTGTAGTTGACAAAAGCAAAGCTAAGAGGGGCTGAGTATCTTGCTCCAAATCCATAGCTGAGATGTGGAAACCCTGGAACCATGAGATCAGTGATACCAAAGCTAAAACTTCAATGACTCCATACCCAGCTGAGCGAATCAACATACTGAGCACCCACTCTGTGCCTGGTGCTGTCCTAAGCATTGGGTATGCAAGCATACTGCCTTTGAACTGTTTTCTGTCTCATTGTACTGTCTTGGGAAAGAAGCTATCTTTTACACAGCACCTAGTAGGAGGGGAGGAGAATATTAAATTACATTGTGCTGGTCATTTAAATCTGCCATCTCACTAAGCTCTCCCTGCTGTGCAGGTTGGTATATGTCATGATTCCCATTTTAGAAATGAGAAAATGTCTTAGGTTAATTTGATTAGCCAAATGGTAATCTAAGAGAAGTGGAAAATCAGGATTTCAACAGTGGTCTGTCTCAAAGTGTGCACTTGCCCTGCTCATGTGCTGACTCTACACTGTGGATAAATAGTAGGTATCCCCAGTATGTGCCTCGTGTGTTCAGTCTTCCTAAGGAGGATCTGCTGGGCATTCCTGGAGTAGCCAGGGAAAAGAAAGGAGGAAAGGGTGGCCACCCACACTGTGGTAGATTGTCTGTGTGAGGATCCTCCTGTGGCACAGGGAGTGATGTTTGTCTTGCTTATATCGCCTTGAACTTTGCAGTGAAATCAGACTTTGTCTCCTTACACCATGACCTTGCATTTTTTTTGTTGGCACTAAACTCCTGCCTCCTCTCACTGTGCTCTGCATCCAGCAGAGGGCGGGAATCTCAGCTTTGAGTGTATGCTGAGATCTAAGTAACTCAGCATTTCCAGCGGGAACTTTCCTCACAGCTGGCCTTCCACCTTGAGTTACTTGATATTAATTGAATTGTTGCTCTCCAGTTTCTCAGGCTGATTCTGGAACAGCTCGCCCAGGCGGGAATCTGGTGGAATCACTATCTGTGGTGGGATCCCCTCCAGTTTACCATGTAACCTCCTGGTTGGCAGGGTGTGGCTCAGAGCTCCCACTCATCACTGCAAGGTAGGAAGCTGTCTTTGTTCACTGGTCGCTCCTTAGGATTGCTAGTTGGTCCTGAAGGACACAAAGGTGGGACTTTTATTAGGAAAAGTCACCCATCTTGTTGCTTAAAGCAATGCATCTCAGTCTTAAAAATGCACCCGAAGTCTTGTTAAAACATAAATTACTGAGTTCTAAACCCACCATCTTTAATTCACTGGGTATCAGGCAGGATCTGAGAATTTGCATTCTCAGTGGGTTCTCAGGCAATGCTGCTTTTACTGGTCTGGGAACTACACATCAAAAACTAGTTCCTAGAGAATTTGTTTAAAAGTAGTTGTATGTTTGTGCTCTTCAGAGGCTCACATTGCCTCCATTTTCTGTTCACACTCCTCCTTTTATTTCTCATATTAATCTTATTAGAATTATTTGAGGATAAATGGAAGTCTAAAAAACAGATACAGCTATTTCTAAGAACACACCACCAGATGGCACAAGAGCCCCATAAGCATGGCTTGTCTTTAAAGTCAAACTTCCTAGTCAAATTTACAAAGCAGTAACTAAAGAGCAGGCTCTTCCTCTAAGCTCCTGGAGCATGTGTAGGTTCTAATTCATTCTTTTCTTTTTATTTCATTTTTCATTTTATTGAATTTATTGGAGTGACTCGTTGGTGAGTTCTAATAAAACCATGCAGATTCCAAAATCCCAGTAGGACAGGAAGAATTGAGAAGCTCAGCCTTTACAATCTCCACCCCTTCCCCCCATCTCTTTCTAATATGTTCCAAAATTAGTTATCACATGTATACCATTCATAAGATAGTGAATTAATGACAGGTGCAGAGAGCTTGACTTTGTACTCTGCTTTCCTTGATTTGGTCCTCTGGGCAGGAAAGAAGTGAAATCCATCAATAAAATGAAAGAGTGCAAACTCTTCGGTGGTGGGAGGGAGCTGCTGCACCCATCAACCTGCATTCCTGTGCCCCAAATGTCGAAGCTATTAACTCTGAACTGACAGGACTAATTTAGTTGTTTTGAAAGGTCCACTCTTAAGAGTGGTCCTTATACCCTTCCTTACTGATTTTTCCTCAAGTCCCTTCAGTCCTGGGAGCCTCCAGCCTAAGCAAGACAGGGCAGCATTCAGTCTGGCCTCTCCTAGATTCATTTTCCAACACTCATAGTGTCACTTTGTCTTACTGTTTCTGTCTCGTTGTGTGTACCCACATCAGTATATAAAACTGAATACTGTTTTTGACAGAAGTTAGATATGTTTATTGTTGAAAATTGGGAAAATATAGAAAAACACTTAAGAGAAGATAAAAATCACTTTGTCTGCTAAGGCAAAATCTCAATTAACATATTGGATCCATATTCTGGCTGCCTATTTCCCCAAGCAGTTTTTACACACATATAAACATGTATATATGCACTTTAAACCTCTTATTAGGACCAAAAATAACATACTCTAGTTGTAACATGCTCTTTTCTACTAATGGTATAACTTAAAATTTTCCTCATTTCATTAAACATTCCTCTAAAATAAAGTTTTCGATGGGTGAACGATATTCCACATCATGGTGTGTCACAATTTAGTTGACCAATTTATTAAGAGCAGCATCAGGCAGTTGGTATGTTTGTGCGCAGGTATTAGAGAAGAACTTGGCTAGCTGGAGTGGCCGATGTTTTAGCTGCAGACACCGAATGGGGAAGTTTCTGTCATTTAACTATGCCAATGTGTTTGAGAATACCAACTTCTCTGTGTACTCTGTGCTGGGGACCATAGCCATGGAGACCAGTGTCATCCCTCTGGTGCCCAGTGAAGGGGAAGGACGGGCATTCTTAAAAAATCCTAAAATTATAGCACACTTTTTCTACTATGATAAGAGAGGGGCACCAAGTACACTGTATTTGGGAGCATGAGCTCAGGGTGGTTTGGAAGCATAGGAGACTATCTGGTCTTTGAGAAGAAGCTATGTTCTGCCTGGAGCAGCATTCTGGAAGGTTACTGTGATTAATGCTCAGTGTTTGATATGCCACAGCGCTGTGCCCAATGAAGGAGCAGAAGAAGGATCTGGGATGGTCCAGGCGGCAACACAGAGACTTCTGAAAATAAGTCCACCTTTAGGAGGACACTTTCGCATCCATCTTTCTAATACAGTGATTCCTGGTAAAGGGCAAATGGGGGATGGTGCAGCTTTTCTCATTTACAGTTTTAGGGGCATTCCTAGGCAAGCAACATCCTGTGAGATTGTCAGGCAGGGGGACAATCTGAATGATATTTTGTTTATTTTCCAGGGTCTGAAAATGATCTTATTAAATAAAGAATTAGACAGTAACAGTAACATATCATTGCTAATATATTCCCAAACTTTTAGTTTTATAGATGTGTAAACAGTGGATTAGCTTCTTGGGGCTGTCATAACAAATTACCACAACTTCGTGGCTTAAAACAACAGAAATTTATTCTCTTGTTGAGACCAGAAGTCCCAAATCACATTGTTGGCTGGGCCACACTTTTTCTGAATGCTCATGGGGAGAGTCCATTTCCTGCCTTTTCCAGCATCTGGTGGCTGCCCTTGGCTATGGCTCCACCGGCTGTCTCCTTGGTCACACTGTCTCTTCCTCTTTTGTCTTAGAGCTTCCTCTGCCTTTCTCATAAGGATATTTGTGATCCAGGGCCCACCCTGACAATCCAAGATAAACTCTTCTCAGGCTTTGATTTAGCCACACCTTATGCTATGCATAAGGTAATATTAAGTCTTTGGCCTTATAATGTAATATTAATAGGTTCTGGGGATTAGGGAATTGACATTTTTTTTTAAATCCCTGCCCAAGGATTTTTTTCCCTTTGATTTTTAGAGAGAATGGAAGGTGGTGGTGGGAGCAGGGGGGAGAGGTGTTGAGTGGGGAGAGAGAGAGAGAGAGAGAGAGAGAGAGAGAGAGAGAGACATCAATGTGACTGGACCAGGGATTGAACCTGCAACCTGGGTAGTGCCCTTGATTGGGAATTGAACCTGGAACCCTTCAGTGTGCAGGCTGCTGCTCTAACCATTTAACAACACCACCCAGGGCAACATATCTTTTGGAGGGCCACCATTCAGCCCACTCCACTGAGGTTTGCCCCAAAATCATACAGATAGTTGATGGTGGGGTCCAGGTGTGAACTGGGTCTTTGATCTCAGGTCAGTCCTCTTCTCTCTGGTGTTTTCTAGGCCAAGATCCTTGGTAGCCATGGGTCTTTTGAATTAAACTCCACGATGGTGCCATATGCTATTGAGGATAGTAGTGGTCATAACAAAAATAGAAGGAGCTTTCAGATGCAATGAGAATAGTTTCTAAATCTTCAATAACATACACATTTCACAAAGGATAAGGGTTATAAATGATTATAATTTGTTATTAGCTTGTATAAACACAGGGGAATCAAAAAGGAGGCTCAGAAGAACTCAAGAGTGGCCGTATAAAAATTAGTGCATGGTCCAACAATCTTCTGCCGTCCCAGGCAGAAAGATGCTGGGCTTGCAATAAATCTTGAGTGGGAAGAATGGAGTGGTGTTTTTACTCTAATAGGGCAACTTAGGAAAAGTTGAAGGTCCTTAGGCTATTAGACTGTCACTATTGGAGTCTGATAAGTGAGTGAATCAGTGCCAACAATGCTCTGCCTCTGTGGAATCCATCACTGTTCTGTTTCCCTTATCAACAATGAGACACTTGCAGTCCCTGCGTAGACTCTTCCTGCCACCACCTTCTATTGCTGATACTCCTCACATCACTGCCTGCAGAACAACAGGGGAAGCCAGCCTTCACTTGGCCTTTTGAAATGGTGATGGCCCCAAGTTATGCAAATAATCTTTTTTTAAAGGATGGGAATTTTGTTTTCATTTAAGAAATATAGTGGTATTTTATTAACACTCCAAGGCAGTGTGGGATTTAAGAGGAAGACTCTTGAGTAGGTAGAAGGCAACCTGGATTTTAATTAAAGCCTTCCTTGCTTGGTTGGCAAGCTTCTGAATCTCCTTAGTTTTCATTTTCTTCATCTCTAAAAGAGGCATTAGGGTACCCAAATGACTCACCTTCCAGAGCTGTTGAGGGTAGCTAATGAAATGGAAACTTTTGGTTCATGAAACAGTTCAAACCCAAGTAGGACTTAAATACCCAGTGTTATTTTTCTATGGCGATGTGGAATGGGGAAGCAGGTGGTTGGGCTTAAAGGAAATTCTAATAGAGAAACTAAAGTTAAATGTTAGCATTCCTCAGCTGGGCTGGTTATGTTTTTATGGATGTCAGCTGCTGTGTGCCTCTCCCACACCCTGTGAAAGGTGGCCAACTTTTGTCTGTTCACAAAGCCAGCTACATTTTTTTTCCTGGGAAAACTCAACGTTTAATTAGACTTTCAGGCATTACTAGGATGTCTGGAGTCTATATTTTGAGTTGACAGCTGAGATAGTTTTGTCTGATGTGACTGTGCTTTCTGCTTGCTCTGAGATGTGATACTGACTAAAGGTATCACGATATAAAAAGTGGGCATCTGCTCGTATATATCTTAACTGGGCTGGGGCTTCTCTTGAAGCTATATTTTGAACATGAGAGTCTCCTGCATATTTAGAAGGTATCTTGACACTTATTCTGTTATCTTCATGATGAGATCCTATGAGGTAGAGTAATTTATGTCTTGCATTTTGGATATCACAACCTTTCCCCATAGATGTTCCTGTACATATTTCAGCTAGTCACCTTCGCAAGCTCTTACAGAACAATGCTGATGATGTCACATCCGGATATCTCAATGTCAGTGACTTCACTGTGACAGAGGATCTGAAGTCTTGCTATGAACATGTATGGACCCTCTCCTGGTCCACCCAGGTTGGGGATTTGCCCAATTTCATCAAGGTATGTATGGTAACCCTTTTGGTGGTATGGGTTTTGTGCCCTGGAACAATTTTATGAAGAAAAATATCAGAATGATATAAATGAAAACTCATAAATTACTAATTTTATCGGAATATTCAAACAAAGGGGCTCAATTATCTTCCTTTCTAGAATTTTTCAGGACACATTTTTTGAATTATATCTCTGATAAAGCAATTTGACCAATGTCTTCTTTCCTAACTCAGTGTAGGTAGAGACGTTGTTGGTCAGTGTCCACCTTACACCAATTCTGCATCTGTTATTGGATAATTTAAGCAGATGTGATTGACTTCGATTATAAGGGAGGCAGATGGCACAGCAGAAGGAATTTTAGAAAAGGATTTGCTATCTTTGGGTAATGACAAAACCAGATGCTCTTGCATATTTAGGGTTTTAAAAATAATCTAATGATCATCTAGCATTTGGTTATTATAAAATGAAATCTGAGATGGAATTTGATCCCTATTATATGGTAGTGTGGGTCATATGGTTTTCACACAAAATACTTGGGTGGCGATAGAGAGGAAGGACAGGAGTCATCTGATAGCACTTGTTTCCTTACATTTTATTGTAATATTTTGGATTGCAAACATACAAAATAGAAAAGCACATAGAAACAAAAGTATATCAAGACTTAGAGAAATAATTTTTGTAGAACTCTATTTGCAAATAGATATCTTTCTAACCTACTGGGGCTTTCATTGGTCATTACTTATGTCAGGTTTCTAGTTTTCAATCCCCAGTCATTCCATTTTTACTTTCTATCTATCAGATTATCTTAAATAGAATGTGAAAAGACCTTTTATTATTTGTTTAAACCAAGACTAGACTGCTATCCCATGACAGAATTCACCAGAAATGTGATCATCTTAGGTCTCTGGTGAAAATCTAACTGGAGTGAACCCTGCTGCAACCACTCGTGTGTTATATGATGGTGGAGTTTTTCTTGCACCCATATTTGGAGACATGTTGGTTACTGCCAACCAGCACACTCAGGTGAGAGTAGATGGGCCACCCCAAATGCAAGTACTAGTTTTACATCTCTCTCAGCCCCTCTCTAATGTGTAATGTGGATCAATCCTAAGGACAAGTTTTACAACCTATAACACAGAGACAGTTATGGCTGTCCTCTACTTCCACAGGGTATGGAAAGTAGTCTGAAAACTTAAGTGCTTTGTAAACACAACATCCTGTTATTATAATTATTGATGATATTATTATGGCATAAAAAATAGAGAACCACTGTGAGTACATATGGTTTATACTTCCACACAGTAATATTGAAAAGTAAATGAGCTAAGTCAACTCCTTTTCTTTTTAAAATGTCTTTTCTTCTTTCCCATCTGCCCATAATCCTGTTATAAATAATCTGCTTTCAATTTGAGAAAAATTTAAAATACTAAACTATAAAGAATAATATAACCAGAACCAGGGTATCTAAACTGAGGATTAATAATCATCAACATGTTGATATATATAGTATTTTTTGTCTTTATGGGAAAATAAAACAGATAAAATCAAAGTGTTCTTTATCAATTATGCCTTTAAGCTATTCCAATACCCTTTTCCTCCATAAGAAAAAAATATAATAAAATACAGTGTATGTACTTTTATCCATATTTCCCATGTAGAGAGTCCAATGAGCATATCCTTTCACATCTTTAAGTATTATAGGATTCTATTAGATTAACATTAGGTCCAGTACAAGGGAAAGACATGTACAAGCTGACTCCTGAACAATTATGGGTTAGGGGCACTGACACACTCACAATAAAAAATCTGTATCTAACTTTTGACTGCCCAATATCTTAACTACTAGTAGCTGATTACATAAACAGTGAATTAACAACATATTTTATATATTATATGTATTTCATACTGTATATAATAAAGCAGTTAGAAAAAAGGAAATATTAAAATAAGAGAAAATACATTTATAATATTTTTATAAAATACATTTACCCATGTTGTTCAAGGGTCAACTGTAGTCTCCTCTTGGGGCCCTATTTTAGGACAAAAGAAGACCCCAAACCAAGTGTCCAAATACTCCAGTTTTTAATTATATACCCATGTAGTAATGGTCGAAGGAAGGTACTACTTTTCTGGCATTTACCAGCAGAGAAAGGGCTTTCACAGGAAATATCTACCTAGTTGAAAATAGAAAGTAATAAAAAGTCCTTGTGCCGTTTGAATTTTATTAAATTTAGTTTTATATGACAGACAAGATATTATTCAAGAAGTAGCACATTTAATTGTAGAAATGTGAGGTTTCAGCACGTTTGCCATCAGTTTAAGAGTCTGACATATTTTGAGCTATTCATTACAATTTAGGGTTTATTACTGGGAAATAGAAGAAAGAAAATAAGTGAATCATGAACACATTTTAATTTGGACAAATTTCACAAGTTCTTTATTGGTATGAATACTACTGAGTACATGAAATACATGCATTTGGATTTCATTCTTTTACCTTTTTTCAGGTAGTTGTACAAGTGAATGACATACTAGCTCATTGCTCAGGTTCCTGTTCTTTCCAGTATCTTGAAGAATCAACTCCCCAAGTCCACTCTTTGTGGTATTCCCTTGGTAAGATTTGTGATTGGACATTGAGATGGTCATGAACTTTAGGCACAGAGTGATTTGTCAGCAGCCATGTACCTATTGATGGGTGGGTAGGAGATGCATCAGTTTATGGAGTGGATGTTTAGTGATGCAACAGAAAGTGTATTTGTAACTGGTATTGTTATTATTGAAAATGGATACAAGTGGATTTTTAATGACTTAAAATGTTTTATTTTTTTTGTTTCTTGAAATATTCTTTACTTTGACTTCCCCCCTTTTTATTGACAAGTCTTCTCTCATTACTTCTTTTGAGACCATTTAATATGGGGCTCTATGCTTACAATGATAAATGCCAATGTCCAGTATTTGAGTCAGCATGCAACTCCTTGAATCTGAAGATGAGAGGGAATGATGAAAGAAAACTATCATTTGATGTTAGGGAGAGTTATCTGACATGGAGTGACCCCTGAGAGATGATTTGTTCTTTTAATTTTTTTCCTTTTTTAAGATGGTGACATGGACATACTGGTTTATATTACTGGAACTAGTTTCTCCAGTGACTCCCAGGCCTTGCAGATTACAGTGAATAAAACAAGTTGCAAAGTTATTTTTTCAAATCAAACAGATGTGGTCTGCCAGATAGACCTGCTACCTGTTGGAGTGTATCAGATTTCATTGCTGGTGAGACCCTCGGGTTGTGCCATTAATGCCAGTGGAGGAGGCCTCTTCCTGAATGTGGAACCTAGACTGGACTCGGTGGAGCCTTCTAGAGCTGCAGAGATCGGTAATATGGGGAGGACCCCACATTGTATCTGACCCTCTGAAGGTAGCATTCTTGCTGGTATACAGGAACCTACTCCTGCCGTGTAATAAATTCTGTATCCACTATGATTCACAGCTTTTTGTTTTCTGCCATCAGAATTTCTTCTAATGAGCAACAGATATGTGAGCCCTTAAATGAACTCATTTGCTACATAGTTTGGCTGTGATATTAGGCACGATTGGGTCAGTCACTGAGTCACCAGGATAATTTGGTTTAGTGGAAAAAACACCAGATTGAGTGTTAGGACATATGTGCTTGGGTTTTCATGATGCCAAAATCAGATGTGTGACCTTAGAAATGTCAGTTATTTTTAGGGGACTTAGTTTCCTAATAAAGATGATGATAGACACTGTGTTACTTATGAAGTATCTCTTAGATAATCACATACCCTAACTGCTTACGCCACCTGGAAGATAGAGATATTTTCTACATTGTTCAGATGAGATAATGGTGGTTCTGTGAGAACAGTGACTTGCCCCAGGCCTTCGAATAGAAAGAGGTGGATTTAGGATGCAAACTGGGATTGTCAGATGCCAAGACGCCTTCTGCTTTTGCGTGCCATGCTGTTTTAGTTATATAATGAGCCTAATGATGCTTAACTTATAAGCCTCCTAGTTTTGTATGAGACTACAATGAGTCAACAGGTGGGAAAGTTCTTTGAAAAGTAAAAGCATTTGCATGTGTGATGTTCAGGTCTTGCCCACTAGAAGCCTTGCACACAGTGCTCACAAATAGTTGTAAACTAACATGCACTTGGATACTTGGCTAGCATGCAAAGTCAACTAGCATTTGAACAGTGGGGTATGCAAAGGGCAGTAGATCTTGTCAGTGTCAGTCCTGTGGACTGGGTGTTAGTGCCATGAAAACCAAGAATCTCTTCTGAGGAACAAGACAGTTAAAAACAACCCAGCCAATTTATAAGAATTCTTAGGAATACTTATGCATGTATATATATATATATGTTAATATATGATTTTGGGGGCTTAAAACTTAATGCCTTGGATTGTTGTTACTGTTTATCCTGCTAAACAAAGACATGTGGCTCAGAACATATTTTGAAATGGTGTTTCCTGGCCACAAATGCGTTGTTCCAAGGAACAGCTTGTTTCTGACTTGACTTTGCCTAGACAAGTGATTAAAATAGAGAAAGCTTTCTCTGATTTCTCAGTGATTAAGGGAAGAACCAGAGGATATGTGATGCTCATAATGCAAGATCATATTCGATATTAATCCAATAATGATTAGCTTGAGTTTAGGGCATATAATAGTCTTCCCAGTAGATGTGTAAGGGGCTTTGACCTCAAGTTACCTTTGCAATTCAGGCCACACAAACCTTCTTTAGCTCCTTCCACTAGATTGCAGACACCTCAGTGACAGACAGGTGACTCAGTCATCTTTCTTTCCTCTAGACAAAATGCCTTGCCTAGGCTAGGTGGCCAACTGTGCTTCTTTCCCTGGGATTGAGGGGTTTTCCTAAAGGAAAGACTTTCAGTTTTAACACTGGATCATGGAACTCTTAATGCTAAAACTCAGAAAGTCCCAGGCACATGAATAGTTGGTCCCTCATCCTATCACCCAATCAAGGCATACTGTACCAGCAATATGTAGTAAAGTAAATTGTCTGGGAGGATTGTATATCATCTCTAAATATTTTAGGAAAAGATGGAAAACTCAGAGAAGGAAAAATGTTGGCTGGGTGCAAATTGACTCAGTAAAGACTAAGGGAAAAAGAAAGGGGGAGGAGAGAGGGGGGAGCCCTAGCTGCTACTTAGTACCAACAAATATCACTCCTTCACTCACACAACACTGATGAAGCCACCCTGTGTAAAGCCCTGTGCTAGATGCTGAAGTCCTTGCTGCTCACAGTGTGGCTCTGGACTACTAGTAGTAGCTGTATCAGTTGGAAATCTGTTAGAAATGCAGAGTCTCAGGCCCTATCCCAGACCTCCTAATCAACCTGCATTTTAAGAGGATTCTTGGGCCATTTCTATGAACAGTGGAATTTAAGTAATGTTGCAGAAGAGGATTTAAAGAGAACCAGGCTGAGTCCTACCAGCAAGGAATTTACAGCATAATCCAGTATGAAATGAATATGAATAATAATATGATAAATAATATTCTAAATTACCACTTACCATATGCAGAAGCACCCTCTAAAGGATTTTAAAGGGAAATCTCGGCTTTGGAGGACACACTTCCTTGGTTCATTTCTTACTGACTTAACCTTCTCTTTAGTTATGGGACTTGGTGAGACACCTGAACTTTCAAATAGAAATGGCACAGTGTAAACCACCTCTGCAACTTTTAATCATTAACATCAACAATAATAACAACACTTTATTTAGCTCTTATTATGTGCCAGAGACTATTAATGTGGGGCATATAGTAAATTAAAATAACGTTCCTGCTGCCATGGAGGTGATGGTTAATGTGTCAGAGAAAAATCAAACAGGGAAGAGTGACAGAAGGGGTGGTTGTGATAGGAAGGCTAGTGGCACTGGAAGGTTGAGGTGGATGGCATTGGAGAATGGAGACATGGATGAGGTGAAGGATGAGTCTTGGGGAAATCTTGGAGAAGAGAGTTCTAGGTGAAGGGAACATTGAATGATAAAGTCTTAAACCAGAATAAACTTGGCTTGTTCCAAGAACACAAGCGAGGCTACAAATATATATATTCTTTGAAGAAATACCCAGATCCTGTACCCATTTAAAAAATTGAGTTATTTGTCTTTTAATCATTAATTTGTATGAGTTCTTTATGTAGTCTGGATGAGTCTCTGATATCTGATTTGCAAATATTTTCTCCCACTGGTGGTTTGTCTTTTTATTTTCTTGATAGTAGTCTTTGAAGCACAAAAGTTTTATTCAATTTTGATCAAGTCCAGTGCATATTTTATTGTTGTTGCTTGTGCTTTGGTATCATATGTAAGAAACAATTGCCTAATCCAATGTCACTAAGATTTGTGCATATGTTTTTTTTCTGTCAGAGTTTTGCAAAATTAGCTCCTGCATTTAGGTATCTGATTCATTTTGAGTTAACTTCTGCATGAGGTAGGGGTCTGAATTAGTTTTCTAGGATGCTTATCTAGGTACCACAAACGGGATGGCTCAAACAACAGCATTTGTTGTCTGGAGGCTGGAATTTACAGATCAAGGTGTTGGCAGAGTTGATTCCTTCTGAAACAATCTGCTTCATACCCATCTCCTAGCTTGTGGGGGCTCACTGGCAACCTTTGGCATTCTTTGGCTATAGAAGCATCACCTGATCTCTGCCTTCATCTTCATTTGGTGTTCTTGCTATGTCTTTTCTGTGCCCAAATTTCCCCTTATAATGAGATACCAGTCATACTGAATTAGGGGCCCACTCTATTCTACTCCAGTATGACTTCATCTTATATTAGTTAATTACATCTATAAAGGACTTATTCCCAAACAAGCTTACATTCTGAGGTACTGGCAGATAGGACTTCAACATATGAATTTTTAGGAGACACAATTCAAAACAGGGTCCAGCTTCATTCCTTTGTATGTGGATATGCAGTTGTTCCATTTTGCATATATTAGTAATAGAACTTCTTTTTTAAAAAAATATATTTTATTGATTTTTTTTTACAGAGAGGAAGGGAGAGGGGTAGAGAGAAAAATCGATGAGAGAGACATCGATTCAGCTGCCTCCTGCACACCTCCTACTGGGGATGTGCCTGCAACCAAGGTACATTCCCTTGACCAGAATTGAACTGGGACCTTTCTGTCTGCAGGCTGATGCTCTATCCACTGAGCTAAACTGGTTTCAGCTGTACATATTTTATTATTTTTTAATCCTCACCCAAGGATATGTTTTTATTGATTTTTATAGAGGAAGAGAGATTGAATCTACAACCTAAGTATATCAATTGAACCCACAACCTTTTGGTGCAGCGGTTTTTAACCTGTGGGTCGTGACCCCTTTGGGGGTCGAACGACCCTTTCACAGGGGTCGTCTAAGACCATCAGAAAACACATATTTCCCGTGGTCTTAGGAACCAACACACCGCTCCTTGGTGTAGCAAAATGTAGCAATGTAGTTTACTGTTGTTATATGAAGACTGTTGCCCATGCTACAGCACAATTCAAGACAAAATTTCATTTATTTGTAATTAGAAATAAATATTTCACAATATATAATTACATATTGTTTTTGTGATTAATCACTATGCTTTAATTATGTCCAGTTTGTAACAATGAAAATACATCCTGCATATCAGATATTTACATTACAGTTCATAACAGTAGCAAAATTACAGTTATAAAGTAGCAACGGAAATAATTTTATGGTTGGGGGTCACTACAACATGAGGAATTGTATTAAAGGGTCGCTGCATTAGGAAGGTTGAGAACCAATGTTTTGGTGTATGGTAAAATGCTCCAACTAATTGAGCATGCATGTTTTATTTATTATTTTTATTTTTTAAAATATATTTTATTGCTTTTTTACAGAGAAGAAGGGAGAGGAAGTTAGAAACATTGATGAGAGAGAAACACTGATCAGTCACCTCCTGCACAACCCCTACTTAGGATGTGCCCGCAACCAAGGTACATACCCTTGACTGGAATCGAACCTGGGACCCTTTAGTCTGCAGGCTGACGCTCTATCCACTGAGCCAAACTGGCTAGGGCCATGTTTTATTTTTTTTATGCAATAAGTTTATCAACCTTTTATGGCTTTAGGTCTGCAAAATACTTAGAATGGCCTTCCTTCTCTAAAATTACATAAAAAATAAGCCCTACCTGGTTTGGCTGGATGGATGGATTGTCAGCCTGCAGACTGGAGGGTCACAGGTTGGATTCTGATCAAGGTCACATCCCTATGGGGATGTGTGCAGGAGGCAGCTGATCAATGTTACTCTCTCATCGATGTTTCTAATTCTCTGTCCCTCTCCCCTCTTCTCTGTAAAAAATCAATAAAAAATATATTTAAAAAATTACATAAAAATAAAAATTCTACCATGTTTTCTTCTAGTTTTATAACTATTTTTTTTGGTGAAATATTATACCAGCTTGGAATTTCTTTTGGTAAGAATGTGAAAAGAACTCATTTAATTTTTTCAATACTATTCACTTATTTCATTTATTAAATAAAGAATCTATCTATTTTTACTTATGTAAAATGCCATATTTTTAATTTCCTATAGTCCTATACTTCTCTGGATTTATTTCTGAAGTTCCTATTCTGTTCCATTGATCTGTCTGGCTATTTGTAATTTATTGCATTTTAATTATAGCTTTTAATAAGATATTTTAATGTCTGGCAGAAGACTTTTTACTCTTATTTTTGAAATTTTGTAGTCTAGCTAGTGTTGTTTATTTTTTATTAAATTAAAATCAGCTTGTTTAATATAAATGTAGAATCTTGCATTGATGTTTTGGTTTAATTTAGGAAGATATGCAACCATTCTGAGTTCACTCTTTCTACTCATTTATTTTAGTTTTCTCATTTAAGTTTTAATCTATCTGTTATGTTCCTCTGTAACATTTCAGCATTTTCTTTAATTTTCTTCATTATCTTGAATTTTTCTTGTAAAGATTGTTTTCATATATTGTTATCTTTTATGCTGCTATTTTAAATTATTTTTTCTTTAATTTTACTCTCTAAATTTGAAGTCTATTGTAGTCTTGCCCTAACTCCTCAGAGCAAGATGATCTATTTAGCTTCAGGGTGTATTTCTCACAGTCATATTTTCCTGACAGATTTTCTTCAGGTTGTATGTTTCTCTTACTACACTGACCTACTTGGAGAAGATAAGCTTGCTCTTGCACCCACTTCCTGTCCTCAAGGGGTGCATGTCTCTACTAGTACCTGCTGGCTTCACTGCCACTCTTATATCCCTTTTTGGGGGGATGGCAAACCAGCATTATTGCCCTCATCAATAAAGGGGACCTCTGTTTATTAGCGAGATCAAGGGCTACTCCTCTAACTGGGAAAATGGGCTATGATAGTGGTACGATTGATGCCAGCCTCTTCTCACTGACATCTGCAGTGAGGGGACAGGGGTTCTTGGGGTTGCTCTACAGTGATCAGCGGAGAAATCCTGATGGCAGTGGGCTGTGATGTCATAGTCACTTCTACACCATCATGGAGATCAGAAATTAGTATGTATGATATCAAATCACAAAAGCTGGAAAGGTTGTTTTTTAAAGATGAGGCAATACGCAGGGGCAATACTCCAAATGATCTGCTTAAAGTGGCAGAGCAATCTGTGGCCCTGTCTCTGGGCCCACTGCTCCTTCTGCCATGATGCTTTCTTATACTTGATAATTCCAGAAACAAATATCCTATATAATAAAAGGGTGATATGCAAATTGACCTTAATGGTGGAACTACCTGGAATGACCGGTCGCTATGACATGCACTGACCATCAGGGGGCAGATACTCAACACAGGAGGGAACGCCGCTCAGCCAGAAGCTGGGCTGAGAGCTGTGAGCACCGTGGTGGTGATGGGGAGCCTCTCCAGCTTCCTCAGCAGCGCTAAGGGTGTCCGACTGCCGGCTTAGGCCTGCTCCCTTTGGGGAGCTGGCAGTTGGACATCCCCTGAGGACTCCTGGACTATGAGAGGGCACAGGCTAGGCTGAGGGACTCTCCTGCTTACCCCCTAACCTCAGTGCATGAATTTCATGAACCAAGCCTCTAGTATTTTATAGGATTGACAGGGACGGTATTTAAAAATCTAAGGCAGGAAGGGTTTTTCAGAGACCATCTACTTCTTGTTTCAGACTTGTGGCAGTATTGTAACTTCAGGATACATTTCTACCTCTCTTTCCCCTTTAGTCTCCATTGATACTTTCCTATCCAGTAGTATATATTTCTTTTCTTTCTTTTCTGCAATTTGAGCATGTATTTTGACTAAGGAGCTTCATGTTTTAATTTTATTTATCTCTTGTGAATAATTCATTTTGTTGTCTGAAATGCTATATTTGTTACAGGAGGACTCTGGGCTACCATCCGAGGCTCTGGTTTGGAAGATGTCAGCCTCGTTTTATTTGGATCTCAGTCTTGTGCCATCAATGTTACCACAAGCAATTCATGGAGAATTCTATGTCAAGTTCCACCCAGAGTAAGTGGAAACCTTTGGCATCTCCTTCTTTTTGTGTGGGTGACCTTTTCATCATGAGAGAATACTTATGTTGTTTATATTGCCTGTTCTGCTATGAAGTGGGAAGATGACTCTACCAATTAAGTCTTTTTCTTTATTTTTTTGAGTCTTTTATTTAAAAGAAGACAAGGAAGTCCCATGTTTAATAAGTATTAGTGCTACATAACAAATAAGTTTATCTAGTGAACATTCTGAGTGTATATCTTATATATCTTGTAGCCTCACTTCTAGCTTAAGCAAACAACAAATAACTTAGTTTTCTCCAGCAATTTTGTTTCCTGGGCTAGATGTGGATGGTAGAACTTAGACACTTCTAGGCTATTTTTGTTCCTATAAGACATCTTCTTAATTATTTCCTACTGCTTCCTTTTTTCCTTAAAAACAAGTTCCTTAGCTGTCCCCCTTCAGTTAGTTACTCTCATAACCATATTAAGAGCTTTGAGTCCAGGTCCTTCCCTGCTGCTTTTAGTGAGAGTCATGCTCACAGCTGAAGCAGAACTTCCTATTCAGAGTTGACGTCAGTGTCATCAACTTTCCTAGCACATCCATGACCCCAAAAGATGACTGTGTTCTAAACAAATAAAGACATCTAGAAGAGAGGGTTCAAAATAATCTTTGATCTCTGGTCCCACATTTTTATCTTATCCAGTTACTCAAATATTATGAAATGTTAGCTTTTATGTATAAACTGAATGCAGTTCCAATACATGGTTGTATTATAATTTGTTTAACTATTCCTTATTAGTGGACATTAAGCTAATTTCCAAAATTTCCTATTTTAAACAACAGAGCTTTCATCATCCCATTAACTATAGTTTTGGCCATATTTACTTTTCTCAGGATATGTAGCATCCTGTTGTCTGAAATTCCTTTTTAATTTATACTCTTACTATCACTGTACAAGTGTCTGATTTCTGGTGTTTGACCAACACTGGATTATCACTTTAATATATATTTACATTTTAATGGCTAAATTTCATAGTGTTTAGATTTCTTTCACTAAAGAGAATAAACACTAAAAAAAACAAAGCACTTTTAATTTTGATCAAAGTAACATGCAAAATTTAAAAAGAAAATAGCCGAGACCGGTTTGGCTCAGTGGATAGAGTGTCGGCTTGCAGACTGAAAGGTCCCAGGTTCAATTCCTGTTGGGGGCATGTACCTTGCTTGCAAGCACATCTCCATTGTGGGGCGTGCAGGAGGCAGCTGATCGATGTTTCTCTCTCATCGATGTTTCTGACTTTCTATCTCTCTCCCTTCCTCTCTGTAAAAATCAATAAAATATATTTAAAATAAATAAATAAATAAAAAGAAAATAGTAAAACAGTCATGCTCTCCTACCACCTCTCACCCTTCTTCAAGTCCCCCCTTTCTAAAACAACCACTTTTAATTCTTTTGAATATAGTTATAATACCATTATTTTTAAATCAATAAACCATGCTTAGATTATTATAACTATTTAAATGATGCTATTAGAATCAGAGAAAAAAGTTTTTTTCTTATATAATTAATTTTTTTAAAGAATTTTTAGACATTTTTCTTGTAATAAAAATCCTCTATTTTTAGGGAAAATATTCCAACATATCAGTTATTTTTTCCTTGAAGCTCTCTGTTTTTCTACTTCAAACAAATTTCATGTTGTTTAGATTTATTCTATAAATCTTTTCCTAGTTCTTTTCTATTCTTTCTTTCTTTTTTAAAAATATATCTTTATGGATTTCAGGGAAGAAGAGAGGGGGAGAGATAGAAGCATCAATGATGAGAGAGAATCATTGATTGGCTGCCTCCTGCATGCTCCCCACTGGGGTTTGAGCCTATAACCCTGGGCATGTGCCTTTGACCAGAATCAAACCTGGGACCCTTCAGTACCCAGGCTGATGCTCTATCCACTGAGCAAAACTATCTAGGGCCCTAGCACTTTTATTTTTTTTAAATTATTTTATATATACATATATATCTATATATATAATTGATTTTTCACAGAGAGGAAGGGAGAGGGATAGAGAGATAGAAACATCAATGAGAGAGAGACATCGATCAGCTGCCTCCTGCACACCCCCTACTGGGGATGTGCCTGCAACCAAGTTACATGCCCTTGACTGGAATCGAACCTGGTACCTTTCAGTCCTCAGGCCGACGCTCTATCCACTGAGCCAAACCGGTTTCGGCCCTAGCACTTTTCTTGATTGCTCTCCTGTGTAGAGTCATTTCTTGGAGTATATATCTTTCTCTTTTTTGGCTATTGTTTATTCTATGAGGTCATAGTCTTAAGAAACATTCTAAGAAAGAATATGTCAGAGAGAAGTTTACTGAGTACTTACATGTGTGAAAATATTCTCACACTTGATGGATAGTTTAGCTAGGTATGGGTGTTTATTTGAAATAGCCATTTTCTTGCAGAACAAATTTGTGTGTTCATTGAAAATAATTCTTATTTATTCTTTAATTAGTTGGATGCTTCACTTGTCCATTATAAGCACTTGTCACTGTGTGCAAATGTATAAGAGACTTAAAAACAGCAAGTATATTCTTTAAAAAGAATTTTCATGACATAACTGTTTATATTAATTTTATATGGACTTCTCTCAAGTCACTCTTATTTTTAAAATTGTCTTTTCAGGGAAAAGATGGATCCATTGTGAATGTGACCGTGATCAGAGGGGACCATTCTGCAGTTCTTTCCATGGCATTTACATATGTCTCTTATTTAAATCCAGTGATCATGTCTCTGAGCAGAAACAAAAGTAACATAGCAGGTAAAACATATGATATGGAAGAATCTTTTTTTTTCTTTTTATTATATATTTTTTTATTGATTTTTTACAGAGAGGAAAGGAGAGGGATAGAGAGTTAGAAACATCAGTGAGAGAGAAACATCAATCAGCTGCCTCCTGCATACCCCCTACTGGGAATGTGCCCACAACCAAGGTATGTGCCCTTGACTGGAATTGAACCTGGGACCTTTCAGTCCACAGGCCGAAGCTCTATCCAATGAGCCAAACCGGTTTCGACAAGAATCTTTTCTTATTAGATCTTTAATCCCATAAAAAGGAAAACAATGCTTATACATTTTGTTGAGCCCTCGCAGCCCTGGCTTCATCCAGAAGGTCATCCAAATGGTCATTCCACTGTTCAGCTGTTTGGTTGATTTGCATATCACGCTTTTATTATTGTAGACTAGTGGCCCAGTGCACAAATTTGTGCATGGGTTGGGGAAGCCCTCAGCCCAGCCTGCACTCCCTCCAATCCAGGACCCCTGGAGGGATGTCCAACTGCCCATTTAATTGGTAGCCAGACATCTCCCTCAAAATCTGGGCCCACTTGCTCCTAATTGTTCACCTGCCTGCCTGATCACTCCTAACTGCCAACCCTGCCAGCCTGATCACCCCCAACTGCCCCACCCCTGCTGGCCTGGTTGCCCCCAGCTCCCCCGTCCCCCCATCTTCCCACCCCCCTGGTCACCCCACACAGGGTACTGTTCAATCATTTGGTCATTTCTCACTAACCCCCCTGCCATCCTGGTTGACCCACACAGCCTGCTGTTCAGTTGTTTGGTTTTCGCTCACTAACCCTCCTGCCAGCCTTGTTGTCCTAAGCAGCCTGCTGTTCGGTTGTCCATCTGCTTTTTGGGTCATGACGGTCCCTGGCTTTTTATATATTAGGACTAGAGGCCCAGTTCATGAATTCATGCACCTTGAAAGGAACTGTGGGCTGCGAGGCTTCAGTAGACACAGGGGCAGGTCTTGGCCCATCCTCTACAACCTCACCTGGCCCTTCCTGCTGTGGCCCCTGATCTCCTGTCTGCTGGCAGTAGTGCTGATTCTGCTCACAGGTTGCAAAGTGATTGAGGCCAGTGCCAGCACTGAGTGCAAGTGGGGCTGGTGCTGTCAGTGTGTGCGAGTGGCAGCTGCTGCCCCAATTGCCCCTCAGGAGCAGGGGGAAATGGAGAAGCCCTCAGGGGTGATCAGGGCTGGCAGCTACCACTTGCACCTGCTGATGGTGCTGAGTGATCAAGACCAGTGCTGAGTCCTGGCAGCAGGTGCTAGTGGGGCCGGCGTTGGCATTAGGTGAGAGTGGGGCTGGCACTGGAAGTGGGTGTGAGTGGCAGCTCCAGCGCCAGCAGTGGATGCGAGCACCAGGTGGGACTGCAGTGTGTGGGAGCAAAGAATTTTCAGTAACTACCAGAGGCTTACCCCAATGACAGCGACTGGTACCCTGCCTTGGTCTGGCACTCCATCCTGCTGCGACCAATGCCTGCCATGTTCTGCACACACCCCCTGGTGGTCAGTGCTCATCATAGAGACTGGTTGTTCCATTGTTCGCTGTTTGGTCTATTTGTATGTTAGTCTTTTATTATATAGTATATTTGGTATGGAAGTTATTTTTCTGAAAAGTAGGAGACTGGTATTCTTATTTTAGTCATCATTGAAAAAAATCTCCTATATATATTTTCGTTCTGTAAAATTGTTAACATTTGCAATATGATAATGACATGGAAATTTAGAGGCGAAATTCAACAAATATTTATTGAGCACCTACTATGTGTTGATAGCACAGACATATAGTAGACTTTTCTTACTGTCACTAATTTACACAGTCATTAGCCTCCATTTATAGGAAAGGAAATGAAGGAACAATAAGAATAAGGGACTTGTCTAAGATGTTATCTTTAGTAAGTAAAAGAGCTGGGATTTGGACCAAACTGTCTGGTTGCAGATTCCAAGCAGTTAGTCACTTATATAATTTACTATAAAATACTGTTTTGGGTGTTATATTCTATTATAGCAGTTATTTGATGTGATTAGAGAATAGGGTATTCTTATTAGCCAAGCATTCTTATTCCTTGATACATACATACATAAAAAAAGTGAATTCTTTTTTTTCTTTTTAAAATATATTTTATTGATTTTTTACAGAGAGAAAGGAAGACGGATAGAGAGTTAGAAACATCGCCCTCCACTGGGGATGTGCCCACAACCAAGATACATGCCCTTGATCAGAATCGAACCCGGGACCTTTCAGTCCACAGGCTGACGCTCTATCCACTGAGCCAAACTGGTCTCGGCAAGAGTGAATTCTTTAGCACACAACAGTAATAAGAAATTTCACTTTTCTTTGGTAATTCAGGTGACAGGTTAGATTATATATTATAATTTATTATCATGTCAGACCATATAGATTTGCAAAGTACTAGGTAACACACCTTTCTGGTTAATTGAATGCCAGATACTAGAAGGTTTACGGCAACCATATATGTATATTATAAAAGACTATCAAATATACCCTGTACCCCACAAAAATGCCTGAAATCAATTTTTTATCTGGTACTATTTTCATTTTCCATTGTGCAAGAATTCATAAATAAAGAGAAGTATCCTTTAGCTCTCAATATTATTCAGCTCAGATAGTGCAGAAGAATTTGTTGCCTTAGGCCACCAAAGTGCGTAAAATTCGTTAGTTGTATAGATTCTTCCCAAGGAAGTAGAAAAGGGAGGAAGAAGCTTTGTGCTCTATTCAGATTTCAGTGATTTTGGCTTTTAATAAAATTTCCTACCTATAATGAAAAGAATAAATACATTGCATCAGTGCCTGAAAGGCATCTAGGATTAGCTTGACAATTGACCAGGAGCCCAAGGAGTTCATGTTATTGATATATACAACATGATGTATTATTTGCAGAATTTGCACTTGCTTTAAATCTTTCTACAGGCAGTAAAAAGAACATGCTATAAAATCCACAGAATGGTAGTCTATTGGGAAGGTCTCTTTGAAAGTTGAAGTGTGACATATCTTCATCCAGGAGATAATTTTGTTGATGGTAACATTGAAGCCAAAATGAAATCAAAGAAAGAGAGGAAGAGGGTGGGGATAGGGCCAGATAATTTGATGTATAGGACCATTAGGGTGGATTTTTAGTCAGTCAGCTCTAGATATGAATGAATCCCAGTTCAACCACTCCATAGGCAAGATATTTAACTTTCTTTACCTTTAGTACCTTTAATTGTTAGGTGGGAATTCTTTCAAATGTAAAGGATTTTTGTGAGTTTGTTTGAGCCAAACTGTCTACATATGCCAGGAAGCAGAACCTCAAGGAATTGAGATAATGCTCTGGAGAATGGCAGGTTACATTTGTATTTATACATTGCAATCAAAAGGAGGGACATAGTGGGTTACATGGAATTCATTGGTGATAGATTAAGGAGGCGGGATAAAGTAAAATGGGGGATGAGGAGAGAACCCCTGGGATTGGATAAAAAGTAAACAGATAGATACATACTTAGGTTGATGCAGGAACAATTAACATGATAATGAAGGAATTTGTGGTATCTGTCCTGGCACCCACCACATTTGGTTGTGACCCAGGGGCTCCAGAAGAAAGGGAAGTTACAAGTTACCCAGACATTTCAAGAGTATGTTATCATAGATGCAAAAAGACAGATAAGCTCAGTTAAAGTAAAGGTTGGTCTTGTCAGTGAAGATACCAGCCTAGGACATAACTACCCACCATAACAACTTTTAGTTAAAGTTTAATTTCAGACCATCCTTTGTGATTACTTTAGGACTATGAGTTTGCAAGACTGCCATGCAGGCCGCCCCTGAGTTTGTCAGGTCAGCATGTGGCCCCTTTCATCCACACAGTTATTATAAAGTTGGAGTAAAGTAGGTAAAAGTCCCTAGTCCAGGAGCTGACACAGAGTAAATACTCAATAAATGCTTTGTTAAAGAGAATGCCATAATTCTGCCAGATATTGTGTTATATTCATGAGCCAAAGATGACCTCTGCATGTTGGCCCTATGTTGTTTTCTTTTTCACAGCAGGTTGGGAGCAGGTTCAAGACTGCCAATGTCAAACTCAATTTTTTTACACACCCAATTATTTTCAATGTAGTACCCCAGAGTAGTTTTTTAGCCTTTTAGAGCCTGCCTGCTTTACATACCCTATACAACTACACCCAACATCTGCTAGATGTAGATAAGATAAACCTGGGAGCTATACAAAAACTAAATCACACTAATGCCCTTAGGAGCTCTTTGACCCAAAGACTTTCCACCACGCTGCTATATAACATCATGTAGACACTTAAACCCCTTTCTGATCACCCTTTCCCCCAGAAGTTCTCTTGCTGTCCTCCCCTTCTGGCTAGTGGTCCCTTATTGTTGCCTCCAAGATTTCTGCATTTATGTGACCCTGTCAAAGCACCACCCATATTAAACTCATTTTTTTTTTTTTTCTGTGCTCTGTCACCTTATGGTCATGTCTTTTGTCTTTCTCAACCCTGGAATTTCTTGAACTCACTATATTGAGGCTTCAGACTTCACAGTAAAAACAGGTTAGGAAGACATGAAGAAGTAAAGAAGATGTGGATGAAGTTAATCGAGGGCTTTTGAATACTGTACCACACCAGAGGCTTTCCTGGGACATCTAACTTAATCTTTACAACAAACAACATGGGATGGGCTCTGTTACTCTCTTAATGATGAAACATCCAAAGCTTTGAGAATCCAAAGTAAATCACCCAGGCAGTTAAATGAAAGAGCAAGGTTTTACATACTCAATAAGCCACAACCCCACCTCTTTTACATTTCTCTTTCAAGTATATGTCCTCCTCTAATTGGCTGTGATGTCCTACAGATGCCAGCCCTATAGCAGTTCTTAAACATTAGCAGCTCAAGGAGCATAAGAGATGCTTTCTTAAGTTCCAACTGTGTCTCTATGGACACACCAAGATACAGGAAAGGCATATTTATTTATTTTCTTTCTTTTTGATTTGATAAATCTTTATTGTTCAAATTATTACAATTGTTCCTCTTTTTTCCCCCCATAGCTCCCCTCCACCTGGCTACCACCCCTCCCTCTGCCCTTACCCCCCCCCCACTGTCCTCATCCACAGGTGTACGATTTTTGTCCAGTCTTTCCCTGCACCCCCCTCATCCCTTTCCCCCTGAGAATTGTCAGTCCACTCCCTGATTCTATTATATTCACCAGTTTATTCTGTTCATCCCATTTTTAATTTACTTGATTTTTAGATTCACTTGTTGATAGTTATGTATTTGTTGTTCGTAATTTTTATCTTTTATCATTTTCTTCTTCTTCCTCTTCTTAAAGAGTACCTTTCAGCATTTCATATAATACTGGTTTGGTGTTGAACTCCTTTAGCTTTTTCTTATCTGTGAAGCTCTTTATCTGAAACAATTCTGAATCATAGCTTTCCTGGGTAGAGTAATCTTGGTTGTAGGTTCTTGCTATTCATCACTTTGAATTTTCTTGCCACTCCCATCTGGCCTGCATAGTTTCTGTTGAGAAATCAGCTGAAAATCATAAGGGTGCTCCCTTGTAGGTAATTAACTGTTTTTCTCTTGCTGCTTTTTTTTAAAAAAAAATATATTTTGTTCAATTTTCACAGAGAGGAAGGGAGAGGGATAGAAAGTCAGAAACATCGATGAGAGAGAGACATCGATCAGCTACCTCCTGCACACCCCCCACTGGGGATGTGCCCGCAACCAGGATACATGCTCCCAGCCAGAATCAAACCCGGGACCTTTCAGTCCGCAGGCTGACGCTCTATCCACTGAGCCAAACCGGTCTCGGCTGTCTTGCTGCTTTCAATATTCTTTGTTGTTTGCTCTTGGTATTTTAATTGTGATGTGCCTTGGTGTGGTCCTCTTTGGATTCCTTTAGTTTGGGTTTCTCTGTGCTTCCTGGACTTGTAAGTCTATTTCTTTCACCAGGTGGGGAAAGTTTTCAGTCATTATTTCTTCAAATAGTTTTCAGGATCTTGCTCTCTCTCTTCTTCTGGCACCCACATAATTTTGATGTTGGTACGCTTGAAGTTGTCCCAGAGGCTCCTTCCACTATCTTCCAATTTTTGGATTCCTTTTTCTTTTTGCTTTTCCATTTGAGTGTTTTCTGTGTCTTTGTATTTCAAATCTTTGACTTGATTCTTGCATTCCTCTAGTCTGCTGTTAGGACTCTGTATAATATTTTTTATTTCAGTCAGTGTATGTTTAATTTCTAGTTGGTCCTTTTTCATCTCCTCTTGGGTCTTGCTAAATTTATTCATCTTTTCTAGGAAATTCTTGAAAAAACCTTATAACTGTGGTTTTTAACTCTATATCCAGTTGTTTGTTTTCCTCCATTTCTTTCATTTGTGACCTGTTTCTTTGTCTCCGCATTTTTGCTGCTTCCCTGAGTTGGTAGAGTAGCTTTGTGTGGTAGTTGTCCTATAGATCCCAGTAGCTCTGCCTCCCCAGTTACCTGAGGTGGACTCTCTTGGTACACCCCTTTGTGGACTGTGTGTCCAGCCTTGTTGTAGTTAAGTCTTAATTGTTGTTGGTATCACTTAGGAGAATTGACCTCCAAGGCAATTGGTTGTGAGAATCATCTGTGACTATGCTGGGAGAACTTCTGTGCCGGAGTCAGCCTTATAAGACAAGACTTGTAAAGCTGCAAAAGCCTCTGTGCTCAGCGTGGATGGGGTGGAGTCTCAGGGCTGAGCAGACAGCCTTGGCTTCCTGTCAGCCCTGCCTTACACGGCCCCTTGGTCTCAGTGTCCCTAGGTAATTACTGTAGCCCTCTCTGTGTACTCCAGATCTCTGTCTTTCTGTCTCCCCTGAGTGTCTGTTAGCTTCGGGACCTGTATGAGTCTGGGTACCCAGGGTCTCACCCAAAACTGGGATTCAGTACAGTCAGAAGTGGATTTCAGCATAGTTGGAAAGTTCTGTCTTCCTCCCACTAGAGAAAGCCAGTGCCACAACCAGCAATTCAGCCCTCTGTGTGTGCACTCGCGCTTGTGCGCCTCTAGACCTTTGACTTTCCCAGCTGCCCTGAGTTTCTGTGCACTCTTCCATTTTCATGACAGTCCAGACTACCCTCTCTGAGTCTCACCCAGAACTGGGGTTCAGTGCAGTCGGAGCTGGGACTCAGTGCAGTTGGGAGTTTCTGTCTCCCTCCTGCTGGAAGAAGCCAGCCAGGCCTTCTGCTGCCCGTCCTTTCCACATGTGTGTCTGCGTACCTCAGCTTTTTGCAGATCCTCTGAGTCTCCGTGAGCCTCTCTTTTTCCTTCTAGTTGTAGGATTTCCACTCAGCCAGCTTTCCTGTGGTTCTGGATGATGTCCATTTTGTCTTGTAGTTTTGAAATTGTTGTGCGAGGTAGCAGTTTAGGTATTCACCTATGCTGCAGTCTTGGTTTCTCCATATTTGTTTTTTTTCTTATCATTGCATGCTTGATTTTTAGCCTTTGTTAAGACTCTAGTTGTCTGAGGAGTGGGTTTCTCCTCATATATCTTTTTAACTGATTTTATAAATTGGAATAATAGCTTTAATCATATTCTTTCTTAGCATAGAAAACTGTAGAGGCCTCTACTGTCCAATGTAGAGAACCCTTAGGATAGGCCTTCTTGATCTTCAGCCATAGAACCACTGTCAACTTGGCCTATTCTAGTAGAGTCCCTAACTGTATGTACATGCATCTGGTCTTCCAGAAAGTCACCCACATTTCATTCCTTCTCTCATAGCTACTGGATAATGAAATGAGAAAGTGTTATAAAGACTTGGAGTAAACTTGTGAAATTTTTAGAATTGAATTATAAATCTCCTCTTGTTTATATTGTCCTCTTGGGTTTTAGCTTTCAAATTGAATTTTAAGCACTCTCTTGCCCATACGGCTGTTCTTGATACTTTGAACATTGCCCTGACTTGAACAACCCATTGCTTAATTGTTACCTCTGGATGGTAGGTCATACAACTAAAGCTCTTTTGGCACCTATTTTCCCACCTTTGAGGCCTTTTTGAGGGTAGGGTCTATGTGCAACTTATTTTTGTGTTCCTGTGATTGTTTAATCTTTGCACTAATAATATTTGAAGTAAAAGGAATTGAATTTGTGTGTCTATAATATACAGAGCATTTCGGTAGATTTGTTAATTAAATTAAATGCATCTAAATGTAAGGAGACTGGGTTCAGGCCTTGACATTTCCATTAATTAAGCATGAAACCTTGGTTGCAGAACCTTTGTTTCCTCAAAAGCTAAATGCCACTCCTGCTAACAGCTACATATATCTCATTAGGATAGTGTGAGGGTCAAATGGGAAAGCACATGTGAAAATGTTCTGTAAACTATAAGTACTATACTCATATGCAGCATTATTAGCAGTCCAGTGCACACTAAAGAAACAGCTTTAAATTTCTAGAAAAGTGGAAGTTAAAAAAAAGGACATGGGGTACTATTTGTTGCTTATTAAGGCCGTCCACCCACCAAACTATTTCTCGATTTGCCTCTGCTTGAAGATAACTTATTTTGTCTCTTGAGTACAATTGTCCTGACAACTTTGAGATTATACCTTTAGCTCTATAAAAGAATTGTTAGAAGTTTCATGAAAAAAAAATTAGGTTGGCATTAAAACTCTTAATTGTGGTATAATGCACAGGACTGACCATGTATTTAATAATAAAAGACAGTTTTAGAATTGAAGATGTGGCTGAGGACACAGACCCACATCACAGAGGCTAAGGAATGCTTTCCATACAGGAGGTGAGACCCTTTTCATCGGCATGGCGCCACTGGCGGACTACTTGGATTTGCATGTGGAAGTCCATATCCAGGATTCATTGGCTCGGGTTCATGCGGAGACTGCTCAGGGCCTGGAAGTGGTGCTGCCCCCATTGCCAGCTGGCCTCCACAGAATCTCAGTCTCCATCAACGGGGTCAGCATTCGTGCACAAGGGTGAGGTGAACACTTGCCATTAATCTTAGGTCTGTTTGATGGTCTAGTGATTTAGTTGAGGAATTCTAGTTTTGAGTTAGGACTTTAATTTTTATTCTTCTGAAGTTGTGAAATAAACACAATGAGAATCATAACATTTGAAAAAATCTTAGAAACCCTAGTTTAGGAACAGAATTTTTTGGAACTAAGATATCATGGCTCTTAAGAAGGGTAGGCATCTATATAGGAAGGAAGAAGATACTCTGCTTTAATAAGGGTCTGTATTTAAATAATACCTTTAATAAGATTGTGTCTTGGGCTTTGAATGCATGGCTTATAATTAACACACAAACAACTTTGCCCTGAAGTCCCTCTGCCCAGTATTTCTCTAGAAGTTTTGTCTCCTCATTTCAGAAAGTTAGCTACACTGCATGGGACTGATGTCACCACATGATACTGGCCCAGGAAAATGTCCCATCAAACATCTTTTCCCTACCTTTTCTTTACTTCACTGTTAGGCAATGTATTCATACTTGTTCCCCATCACTGCTCTCTTCTCTTCCAAATACATAACACCGTTTCTGTCCCCTCCTTACATTCGAAGTCTTTTTCTAAGCTTCTCAGTTACTTCATAGCAGTCTCCCATTTTCTTCTGTAGGGTGGATCTTCACATCCAGTACATCACAGAAGTTTTCAGCATTGAGCCTTGCTGTGGGTCCCTTCTGGGTGAGTGGCTGTGATGTGACTGGTATCATTTACCTAGAGTGAATAACTTACTGGATATCAGATTTTATTCCTGAATTCATTAACTAGTGAAATCAGAAATGGGCAACAGGGAGAGGAGTTTTTCCTATGCTCCAGGAGCTGGGTGGTATACTATGAAGACTGTGAAAACTTGGGGCATCCTTATCTCAGTAAGTTCAGGAAATTGAAGACTTTCTATGAAAAGGAGATGTGCCTGGTTTTCTTTTCCTAGTAGAAAGATGATAATGGGTAGCATGTATTAAGTGGATATTAGACAAATAAGGGAATAGCTTCCTGAATTCACCCTTTAGGTCCTGTACATATAAGGAGAAGAGGCATGAGGTTTGATGTCTTCAATTTTCTCTAGGGAGGCAAATGAAAGACCCAGAAGTAGCCAGAAACACAAATCCCAACATGGAAGATATGAGGACAAGGCAAACAGAGAAATCTAGAAAGTTATTTTCCCCCCAAAATGGAAAGCCATATATGTGCATATGAATAATCATTGCAATAGTGTATGAAATAGCACATTATCCTTTTTGAGTATAGTAAAATCCTTTTAAAAGCTACTTGGCTTCTAGTATACTACAGATTTGGTAATGATATGGAGTGTATTGCTCCAACTCCTATCTCGAAGATGGTTTGATTGTCCCTCACCTGGAGTGCAAGATAAATATAGCAGTAAATTCACAAGCATGTTTCAATGGCTCTTGATATGTCATACATGCACACACACAAACACACACACACACACACACACAACCATATAATATATGGAATACTGAAATATACAGGATCATAGTTGATAAATAGAAGTCTTGAAGATATTTGATATTTCATTATTGTATAAGTTGAATATATAGAACAATAGGCATATACTTCACAAAACAACATATAGAATAATATGAAATAATGTCATATTAGATAATATGGCAGATGATAAACTAAGGAATTTGATTTTTCATTAATATATCAATTGTATCTAGGTTTATATAAAATATACATAATGTATGATAATATAGACTAACATGTCAGATAATATAATAGATGACAAGAACACTTCAAGAACTGACTTTTTAGTAGTGTGTAAGTTGACGGAAATGGTGGCTTCTAGGATCTATTAATATACTTGAAAATGCTGTCTTAAATATTAAAACATTCTTCCTTTATAACAGTATATTGTTTTACTATGTATAAATTTCAGCCCATCTGATTCCTGCAAAAATGAATTTAACATTGATAAATTCATAAATTTAACATTGATGGGATGAGGTGATATAATTGAGGTGTGACTAACACCCGACTCTCCAGTAATTGCTCTGGGGCTAATATGGGTCTTGTGAGTTCCTGGTTCTGAATATCAGCCTTCATATTTTGTTTTTGGTATTCATGCTTTAGGTGGAACCATCCTCAGCATCGCAGGAGCAGGGTTCAGCAGGGACCCAGCTTTAATTTGGGTGCTTGTTGGCAATCGGTCCTGTGACATTGTGAATTTGACAGAGACAAACATCTGGTGTGAGACTCCTGCCCTCCTGCCGCCTCAGGGAGACTTCCTCACTGTCCCAGCACCTGTGGAGGTCTGGGCTGGTAACACGTCCTTCACCCAAAGACCTGCATCATTCCTCGTGGGGAAGGGCTTCACCTTCATGTATGAGGTGGCAGCAACACCAGTGGTCTCTGCTGTGCGAGGAGAATTCACAGATAGCGGCCTGAGCCTCTATGTGGAAGGAAATAACCTCTCCAACTCAGTGATGCTTCTGGGAGACTTGAACTGTGACCTAGAGACACAGTCTTTCAGGAGCAACATAAGCCTGTCTGGGTGCTCCTTTCCTCTCAAAGGTTTGGAGGCCAGTGTCTATCCCCTTCAAGTACGTCACAAGCAAATGGGCTTTGCTAACATGTCTATGGTACCCCAGCAATTTGTGGTGACTCCTCAGATAATGGCCATCTTGCCAGCCATGGGTTCTGCTTGTGGTGGGACTGTACTCACTGTGAGTGGGTTGGCTCTCAACTCCAGGAGGAAGTTAGTTCAGGTTGATCTTTCTGGTCCTTTTACTTGTGCGACTTTGAGCTTGGGGGACCAGACAATCCTGTGCCAGGTTGACCTGGTCGACTCCTTGCCTGGTGCTTCCTTCACAGTGAACGTCTCAGTCCTGGTCAATGGGCTACAGAGCGAGTGCCAGGGTAATTGCACTTTTTCCGTGAGGGAAGAGACAACTCCTGTCATGGATGCCTTGACCATTAACGTCAGTGGGTCTCTGATTTCAGTACTGATTAGAGGTCAGAGGTTAGTTACCACAGCCGATGAGCCAGTAGTGTATTTGGATGATCATCTTCCTTGTATTGTAACCTTCTTTAATGCAAGCCACATCACATGCTGGATAAGTGACTTGAGCCCAGGATTCCACTACCTATCAGTTGTTCATTCAAGAAATGGGTATGCTTGTTCTGGTAACATTTCCAGACACTTCCCCATTTTGCCTCAGGTGTTTGATTATTTCCCCAAGAATTTCAGCACACATGGCGGAGGCCTTTTGACCTTAGAGGGCACTGCTCTAAGAGGGCAGAACAGCACGTTGGTCTATATTGGGCAGCAGGCCTGCCTGACGGTGAACATCAGCATGGAGGTCATCCGGTGCATTGTTCCTGCAGGGAATGGCTCTGCTGTCTTGGACATAGAGGTAGATGGAAGCTCATACCAAATGGGAGTCATTGATTACAGCAACACCTTCACCCCGGAATTGCTCTCTGTTTCTCACACCGGTGAAGTCTTAACCTTTGTGGTGGCCCGGATCTCAGGAGTTGAGAATGTTGACATTTTTATCGGGGTATTACCTTGTGTGGGTGTCTCTGGCAACCTCAGGGTTCTCCAATGCATGGTCCCAGTCCTTGCTGCTGGGGAGTACCAAGTCAGAGGTTATGACCATATAAGAGGGTGGGCCTCATCCATCTTGGTGTTTACATCAAGAGTTACTATCACGGCAGTGACTGAAAACTTTGGTAAGCCAAACAAATAAGACAGAATGCTTTCTTTATATAAGTAGATTAATCGCTGCTCTAAGAGGTAGGAGATAACATCGATCTGAATGACAGAAGAAGAGAGAAGCCTGGTTGGCCTCTTACAGTTCCAGTTTCCTCTGGAAGCTGCATGTGTGAGGCTATATTTTTCATCAAAGAAATTGTGCATATTCTCTAAGTGTGTGATTGTATTTTAATTGGATGCTTTTATATAATTGAATTTGTGTGTTATATTAAATAATACCATTTATATTAAGTAATACCATTCATAATTTGATTATTTAAATAGAACATAAATGCCTATATGTCTATCTGAATTATTTTAAACATATTAAATGTGATTAATTTTTATCATTTTATATATTTTACAGATGAATTAATACTCCACTACTAGGCCAATTGCCTACTATGATTGCATTGGTTGAAATTTTTTCTTCTTTTAGATTAACTGAAGTTTTCCTTGCCTTTTCTTTTAAGGATAGTTTCGGCTTCTATTCACGTAAAGCCTTAATGCACTTGGGATAGCTCGAATTTGATTGGGCTGCAGAAAGTATAAAGGAAATTGTGGGAGTTGACTTAGACTGATGCAATACTAGCCAAGTCTTTTCTTAGAACAAATTTGTCTGGCTTCAGCTGGGTGGGATGCTATGGGAATTGGGATTTTGATCCCTAGTATGTCGGTAACTTAGCTGGGTAAGCTTCAGCTTCCTTATTTGATAAAGGGGTTTGGGTTGGATGTTCCCTAGTTCCCCTTTCTTCTCTTTGTGATTCCATGATTTTTGTAGTGAGAAAGCAGAGGTATGAAAGGCATGAGAAGCAAAGTTTTGTTTTTGAGTTTACCAGGTGGCTGTGAAAGGACCACCTGGACTTGTTATGAAGGCAGCAGAAACTCAAACTCTTCCTCAGTGTGGACTAGAAATTACACGTGTCTGAGAGTCCTGGTGACATTTACCTTTATTGCTTCTCAAACTGAAGCAAAATGTGTGTATTAAAAATTGTCATACTTTTACCCATTAGAGACAGGCACTGTCATACAGTGCTGTAGAAGTGTAAACCTGTGCAACATTATTTTGGAGAAAAATATGGGAATATTCATCAAAACTAGAAATTTACGTTTCCTCTGACCTAGAAATTCCACCTCTAAGAATTTGCAATAGTTTTATTTAAAAAGTGTACTATTCATTGCAGCACATGAATTATAGCAAGAGAGGGTAAATAATGGAAGTATTGATCAACAGAAAAATAGCTGAATAAATTATGTCATAATCATATAATGAAATTCTAAATAGCTATTAAAGTGATGAGTTAAGTCCTTATATATAGACTTGGAAAAATGTCTGTGCTATTCCTTTATAAAACAAGTTTGTATAAAAATATGCATAGAAAGATCATTTGAATAAAAAATATGTATGCTTAGAAAATTCTGGAAGGATTCACAAGAAACTCTATACATAGCTACTTTTAGTGAGTGAGATAGGTAATTAGGGAAACTTTTATTTTTAATACTTTTTTTCATAAAAACTTTAAGAACTATAAAGAAGCATTACTTCCCTAGCCAGTTTGGTTCAGTGGATAGAGCATTGGCTTATGGACAGAAGGTCCAGGGTTCAATTCCAGTCTCTGTTGCAGGTTCAATCCCTGGCCCTGGTCAAGGTGCATGTGGGAGGAAACCAATGAATGTATTTCCCTAACATCAATGTTTGTATCTCTCCCCTTCCTTTCCACTTCTAAAAATCAATGGAAAAATATCTTTGGGTGAGGATTAACAACAACAACAAAAGAAGCAATACTTTTCTATATAAAAATTATTACATTATTATAGGTTGTTGACTATGATTGGGCTCAGACCAACAAGGACTCTAGCTTCGTGAAAATAAGCTGAGGGAGGCTGTCAGGAGCCTGAAGCCAGTTGACTGTGTGGATTCTGGAGGGTGTAAAAAGAGTGATGGGCAGCAGGGAAGCATGAATTTGAATTGTGAGACAGGTAAAGAAAGATATGCCTCTATGATCGTGCATTTGTGATTGTGTTTTGAAGGCTGCCTGGGTGGACGGCTTGTGCATGTGTTTGGAGCAGGATTTTCTCCAGGGAACATCTCTGCTGCTGTGTGTGGTGCTCCCTGCCAAGTCCTGGCTAACGCTACAGTGTCTGCCTTCAGCTGTTTGGTTCTCCGTCTGGATGGTCAGTAAAAATGCCATATGTTTTTAAGAGAGTATATATGAAAATGATATTCTTTGATTAGCTTCATTTTTGTGATTAATGCTATGTGCACCTCTAATTTTTCTGTGTTCCTGGGGAAAGAATTACTCTACTTCCCATCTAAAATGGTAGCTAGAATCAAGGACCTTGTATTAAAATGGTTCATAGTAAGTTTTGTCATATTTATAGCAACAAAAATTGATTACCTTTGTTCTTGATTGCAGTCATATGATGACAGAGAATGTAATTTTGAGTTCTAAATATTGGTTCTAATGACAGCCTAAGTACCATGGAGAAAACAAACTCTTGGTCTCTGTCTGTGGTGGGACTGTTAAAAATATCTGGTTATTCCAGGTACTAGAGAAGGGATCAGATCATCAAGCTATTTCTCACATATTTACCTAATGGCTGAGTTCTTGAATTCTTAATATAGGCAAAAGAGCCAACATTAACATCATCCTCTTACTCTGCAACGTTCAGGTAATTTCTTGGAGACTTACTCAGTAAAACACCATGATCTCTCACTGCTTTGAGCTTCTTAGGAAGGAAGGTGCAAAGCTTTGATAGTCCCATGATAGGGCTTTACAACACAAGGTATTTACCCACTGCAGAAGCAGCTTAGCCAGCTGATTATCTTGTTTGCATAATCATAGTTATTGTACCTATGAATGAAAAACCATTTTTACACCTGCTCTCTGTATAGTACTATAAATTATATTCCTAGCATGTGTCTGTACCTTGAATACCATGCAGGTTTACAAAGCATTGTTTCAAGTGAGCTTGGGAAAAAATTCCAAGATGGGTAATATTGTGATGGCGGTTTGCATTGGATTGTCTTACACAAGAAGGAGAAAGAAGAGCAGGAAAAAAGAAAAGAAAGAGAAACCATTCTTACTTAAAATGCTAGAAATTGAGTTTCATTATCATCATATATATAAGCAGAACATTGTGGAGGAGATCTATGCTACTTAAAATTTTACAGTAAGAAGGCAAATAAATTTAATTCTGCAATGAGAAACTTAAGATACAGTAGAAGATTTAAGTTTAAGATGTTTTCTGTTTCACTTTTCACTCTTTCTTCTATGCATAGAATAGTGCTGGCATAGTGTATGTGCAAAATCAATGCTTGATAAAGGAATAAATGAAGGAATTAGAAAATTATGAGAACATAAAATCAATACAATATTTTTAGGTTTTAATAATAAAGCTAAAATTTTTAAAAAAGGCTTTTATGTATACACTGCTTAAATTAATTACCTTTTTAAAACCCTGTGGTATTATTTAAAGACATTTGATTTCAACTAGAAGTCCAAGATAAAAACCACTGAGGTTACAGGATTAGGTAAATTGTGGTATTGGAAGAGTGACAAGTCCTAGGGGAGGAATAATAGAAATTATTTTATTTTAAAGTTAGAAAAGGATTTGAAAAATGAGTTGGAAGCTGTAACTCTTATCATTGTCACTAGGTGTCACCAAACACTCATTGATTGTTCAAGAGCTGCTAATTTAATCTAGGGAAATGGATAAATTGACTTATTTTCTTCTTTCATGAAAAGAAAAAAAAGTACTTAAAAAAAAAACCCCAAACTCTTAATGACAGTATCCAAAGATGGAGAGGAACTAGTAAAATCCAACTCCATTGGTTCTTTACTTGAGATCCAAGGTGGTATTTGGGGATTCTATCTATCAACTACCTGAAACTGATGAAATCATTTTGAGTATATGATTATGTATATTTTTTCCTACGAAATAGGTCTAGAATGGACATGAAATAGTCAAAGGGAGTGTATCTCACAAATTATTAGAAACTACTAATAATTTCTCTTCTTGCAGATAAGATTGCATGTAATCAATCTTATATAATAAGAGATTAACATGCAAATAGACCAAACAGAATGACTGGTCACTATGATGCTCAATGACCACAAGGGGGCAGATGCTCAATGCAGGAGCTGCCCCCTAGTAGTCAGTGCACTCCATAGGGGGAGCACCATTCAGCCAGAAGCTGGGCTCATGGCTGGCAAGCACAGTGGCCTTGGCAGGAGTCTCTCCTGCCTCTGCAGCAGTGCTAAGGATATCTCCTAAGGGCTTCCAGACTTTGAGAGGGCACAGGCTGGACTGAGGGGGTGACCGCCCCCCCCAACCCTGAGTGCATGAATTTCATGCACCGGTCCTCTAGTCATTTTATATTTGTTATGTAAATTTATGTTATATTTAAAAAAGTTTTTAGAAGACTATTTCACAAGCAGCTATGATGTTCACTGACCACCAGGGGACAGATGCTCCAACTGGTAGGTTAGCTTGCTTCTGGGGTCTGGCCAATTGAGACTGGTGAGATAGGGCCGGACATTCCCTCCTGTGGTCCCTCCTGCAGTCTCTCCCTGGCCACCAGCCCTGATGTCTTTGATCTCTGGCCAGGTGGAGGGACCCCACCTGTGCACGAATTCATGCAGTGGGCTTCTAGTTGAGAATATATCATTGCTATCGTGTTTTTTTTTAAGTTTTTAATAGAATTTTTATTTTTTAAAAATAAATCTTTATTGTTCAGATTTTTACAATTGTTCCTCTTTTTTCCCCCATAGCTTCCCTCCACCTGGCTCCCACTCCACCCTCTGCCCTTACCTCCACCCCCACACTGTCCTCATCCATAGGTGTATGATTTTTGTCCAGTCTCTCCCTTATCCCCCTCACTCCTTTTCCCCCTGAGAATTGTCAGTTCACTCCCTTTCTATGCCCCTGATTCTATTATATTCACCAGTTTATTCTGTTCATCAGATTTTTTATTCACTTGATTTTTAGATTCTCTTGTTGATAGATATGTATTTGTTTTTCATGATTTTTTATCTTTACCTTTTTCTTCTTTCTCTTCTTAAAGAGTACCTTTCAGCATTTCATATAATACTGGTTTGGTGCTGATTAACTCCTTTAGCTTTTTTCTTATCTGTGAAGCTCTTTATCTGACCTTCAATTCTGAATGATAGCTTTGCTGGATAGAGTACTCTTGGTGGTAGGTTCTTGCTATTCATCACTTTGAATATTTCTTGCCACTCCCATCTGGACTGCATAGTTACTGTTGAGAAATCAGCTGATAATCATAAGGGTGCTCCCTTGTAGGTAATTAACTGTTTTTCTCTTGCTGCTTTTAATATTATCTCTTTGTCTTTTGCTCTTGGTATTTTAATTATGATGTGTCTTGGTGTGGTCCTCTTTGCATTTTTTTAGTTTGAGATTCTCTGTGTTGTCTGTACTTATAAGTCTATTTCTTTCATCAGATGTAGGAAGTTTTCAGTCATTATTTCTTCAAATAGGTTTTCAGGATCTTACTCCCTCTCTTCTGGCACCCCCATAATTCTGATGTTGGTACGCTTGAAGTTGTCCCAGAGGCTCCTTCCACTGTCTTCCAATTTTTGGATTCCTTTTTCTTTTTGCTTTTCCATTTGAGTGTTTTCTGCTTCTTTGTATTTCAAATCTTTGACTTGATTCTTGCATTCCTTTAGTCTGCTGTTAGGTCTCTGTATAATATTTTTTATTTCAGTCAGTGTATGTTTAATTTCTAGTTGGTCCTTTTTCATCTCCTCTTGGGTCTCGCTAAATTTATCCATCTTTTCTAGCAAATTCTTGAAGAACCTTATAACTGTGGTTTTTAACTCTATATCCAGTTGTTTGTTTCCCTCCATTTCTTTCATTTGTGATCTGTTCCTTTGTCTTCGCATTTTCGCTGCTTCCCTGAGTTGGTAGAGTAGCTTTGTGTGGTAGTTGTCCTATAGGTCCCAGTAACTCTGCCTCACTAGTTACCTAAGGCGGACTCTCTTGGTGCACCCCTTTGTAGACTATGTGTACAGCCTTGTTGTAGTTAAGTCTTGGTTGTTGTTGGTATCACTGGGGGGAATTGAGCTCCGAGCCAATTGGTTGTGAGAATCATCTGTGTCTATGCTGGGAGAACTTCTGTGCTGGAGTCAGAAGTTCTTATGATACAAGACTTGCAAAATTGCAAAAGCCTCTGTGTTCAGTTTTGATGGGACAGAGTCTCAGAGTGAACAGGCAGCCTTGGCTTCCCATCAGCCCTGCTCTACGTGGCTCCTGGGTCTCAGTGTCCCTTGGTAATCGCTGCAGCCCTCTCTGTGTGCACTCATGCTCGTGTGCCTCCAGACCTCTGCCTTTCCTGGTTCCCCTGAGTTTCTGTGCACTCTTGGGACCCATATGAGTCTGGGTCCCCAGGATCTCACCTGAAACTGGGGTTCAGTGCATTTGGAAGTAGATTTCAGCACAGTTGGGAAGTTCTGTCTTCCTCCCGCTAGAGCAGTGGTTCTCAACCTTTCTAATGCCGCGACCCTTTAATACAGTTCCTCAGGTTATGGTGACCCCCCAACCATACTTCATAACTGTAATTTTGCTATTGTTATGAATTATAATGTAAATACCTGTGTTTTCCAATGGTCTTAGGCGACCCCTGTGAAAGTGTCATTCGACCTCCAAAGGGGTCGTGACCCACAGGTTGAGAACCACTGTGCTAGAGAAAGCCAGTGGCACAATCAGCAGTCAGTCCTCTCTGCAGGCACTTGTGTGTGCATCTCCAGATCTCTGCCTTTCACGGCTCCTCTAAATTTCTGTACACTCCTCACTTTTTGTCTGACAGTCCAGACTACCCCTATATGAGTCTCATCTGGAACTGGGGTTCAGTGCAGTCAGCTGGGGTTCGGTGCAGTTGGGAGTTTCCATCTTCCTCCCACTAGAGGAAGCTAGCCAGGCACTCCACCACTCATCCTCTCCATGCCTGTGTCTCCATACCTCAGCTTTGTGAAACTTCTCTGAGTCTCTGTGAGCCCCTCTCCTTCTAGTTGTAGAATTTCCACTCAACAAGCTTTCCTGTGGTTCTGGATGATGTCCATTCTGTCTTTTAGTTGTAGTTTTGAAATTGTTGTGCGAGGCAGCAGTTTAAGTGTTTACCTATGCTTCCATCTTGGTTTCTCCTGTTGCTATTGTTTTTGCTAGAGCAGTAACAGCAGCATCACCTATGAATTTGTTAGAAATGTAAATTCATGAAAACTACTGGATCTGAAACATTCCAACAACTAGATATTTTGGTATTTCACTTCTGAGCTCTCTCTGAATTCTGACATTCTTTACTAATTTGAAGCTCCAAACTAGGTAACTCCTCTGTGTAAGCAAATTCTGAGCATATTGGGTAGCATCACAATATGCCTACATATACCTGGTCTCATATTTGTTTTTAAAATTACACTGCTGCTTTACTGGTTTATAATCTCTCAGTTACTATTAGTCCTTCCTTCCTTCCTTCCTTCCTTCCTTCCTTCCTTCCTTTCTTTCTTTCTTTCTTTCTTTCTTTCTTTCTTTCTTTCTTTCTTTCTTTCTTCTTTCTTTCTTTGTAACATAACTGTGCACAGCTGGAATTTCCTCATCTTATATTTATATAATTTCTTTTTTCTTCTTCTGTGGTTTACTGCCTTACTATTTTCATTTAGTCTTTTTGTTTATTTCTCTTAACTTCTCTAATTTGCTAAGGTCACTTTGAATTCTGACCCTTGCTTTGAGTTCTGTTTCTTAGTTTGACTTTGCATAATGAAGAAAGCAATGTTTCAGATTCTGGGATGCAGATGATGGCTTAGAACCCAAACTTTCCTAATTATTGTTTTGCTTATTCTGATACCACAGCACAAATGTGTTTTCTTTTCATCAGTAGAGCAGGGGGTTTAAATGTCCCGCTCTAAAAAAGTATTTTGTTGTTGCTACTTTTGGTATTCTCTCTCTCTACCTTTCTCCCAAACTGTGCTTCTAACATTAAAAGAATTTTGTTTTGTTCATGTGATGGGTTGCTAAAACATCTTGTCAGGTGATCAGCAAGATGTCTGATCTTCGGTTTTTTTGCTCTTATACCTTGAATTTTACTACATGACTTTTTCATGGAAATTTGAACTTTTCTATGAGGCAGGAAAAGCTAAAGTGATTAAGGTTACACCACTATTTAGTGGCTGAACCTTGAATAAAATTCATGGATCCTGATCCCAGCTCTGGGTAACTTTTCATCATCCACCTTGTCAATTTGTATCCACCTAATCACCCATAATAAGTTCATTATTTTATAGGTGTTGGGCCTATTTTTATTCGCCGGAGGGCTTACTAACTAGAAGTTCTCATGTTTCCTCTACCCATAGGAGTCTTACCAGTACTTGTCAGCCATTTTAATGGCCATGATTCATTCAGGACACATTCACAATCTGCTATGTGGCAGATGCTTTGGAATGTAAGAGCAACAATAATATGTTCATGTGATTGCATAAGTGCAAACCCTCTCATATGGACTTGCCTCACTTGTCCCTGTTTGATGCAGCAGTGTGATGGAGACAGGGCTTAGGTTCAAGCCGACAGTTCCTGATAACATTGTCATGTACCTGCATGGACAGGCTACCTGTAGAGATAGAAGGCTAGAGAAAATTTTTTCTTTATTTCATTCAGGTTTTCAGGTAGAGCTGCTCCAAAACCATCTCGTGTTGAGATTAATCATCCTGTTTAAGGTTATTGCCAGTCTGCTTTGTTGATGCTGTAAACATTGTGTCTTATGACCTGAAAAGAAATGGCCTAGGGGTCAAAGAGCTTTGAATAATTGCTTTTCTTCTTTATAAAAAGTTAATAGTCATAATTA
The DNA here is from genome assembly GCA_011751065.1 of Lasiurus cinereus. Lineage (NCBI taxonomy): Eukaryota > Metazoa > Chordata > Mammalia > Chiroptera > Vespertilionidae > Lasiurus > Lasiurus cinereus. The sequence goes on from JAAGEH010000018.1 coordinate 72,250,840, forward strand.
TAGGAAAATCAAGGACTTCTTTTAACCAAGAGATTCCATAAAGAGAATGAAAAGTTTAGCCACTAACCTGGAGAAGGTATCATGTAGCCGTATAACCTCCATAGATTTAGTACTCAGAATATATAAAGAACACAAATTAATAAGATAAATATTCCAATAGAGGAAAGGACAAATGAAAGAAATAGGAATTTCGTAGAAGAGAAAACATATTATTATTACACTTGTGAAAATAGTTTGATAAAAAAAATTGGTAAGCATGCAATTTAAGGCTGCAATGAGGTGCCATTATATACTCACTGGACTGGCCAAAATTAAGAGTCTGATAATCACAAGTGCTGACAATTATGTGGAGTAGCAGGAACTCAAAATTATTGTTATTAGGATTGTAACATGACACAACCATTTTGAAAACAATATGGCTCTATCTTGTAAAGTGGAACTTGTGCCTACCTTATAAACAAGCAGTTTGAAGGCATATACCTCAGATAAAATTTTGTACATGTTTATAGAAGCAAAAACTAGGAAATATCCAAAAGTCTATTAGTAAAATAAATGAAAACCATATTGCATATTCACACAGTATAGTAATGAACAGCAGTGAAAATGTATGGATAAGGTCAATGGGGGAAAAAGGAGACATGTAAAACTTATAAAGAATTAAAAGAAAGAAAAATGTATGGACAACATTTACATGTGATAATGTAAGTAAAATCTTGGAAGTATAATACTGAATGAAAAAATTAGGTATAACCCAATAATCTTTTATTCGGAATATAAAGTCATGTGAGAAAACTGTTTTAAAAATGCAAGTGGTTGTTTCTGAGAATGAAGAGGAAGAGGGTAGACTTGGTGAGGAACATCCAGATTTGAGAGTATCACAACTTCTAGATTTTTGTGTTGGTTGGCAGATTCACATGAATTTTTATTATGTTGTTTTATATTTTATAAAAAAAATTTACTTACATTATTCTGTGTGTATTATATATACATAATATATTTTTAAAGAAGTAACCTAATTATTTTCCTATTGAAGGACAGCACATGCTTCATTTGTGTAACAAAGTTCTTTTTGTGGTTAATACCTAAGCTAATGGTGACCATTTCCTGCAGTGTCTTTGGCTTCCTTGTGTGACCTGAAGCATGAGCAGGAGAGCTGTGAAGCCACCAGTCACACCTATGTGCAGTGTGATTTGACTATCACTGTCGGGGCAGAGAAACTGCCTGAATCATGGCCTTACCTCTACATTTGTGAAGAAAGTTCCCAATGCCTCTTTGCACCAGATTACTGGACAGAGTCAGCCTTTCTATTGTTCTCAGGCCTCTTCATCAGGTAACCCTGTGCTCTCCCTCCCTGACCTTTCCCACGAATGCATGGCCAATGGACTGATGGAGCCATCAGAGACTGCAGGCTGGGTGGAGATGGCTCTGGGGCCCCACCACCATTGTTAGACAAACTGTTCCATTGTGAATTCCAGTCTGCATATCAAAGCATCTCCTGTCTTTTCAAGTCTTCAAGAGAACATCTGAAAAATCTGCCCCGTAAACAGCCTGCTTTGTTCTTGCTCAGATTTTAATATTTATCTTCTAATCCAAAGCAACATCTGGTGAATGCCAATGGGGAAAGAGATTAGACATTATGAAAAACAGAAGGCTCTTTTTCCCTTTCCGTTTTCTTTTCTTTCCAAACAGATTCACAAATATGACAAAAAGACATAGAGAAATCCAGCAGATTGCACAATATTTACTCAAAAGCAGGAAGGATGTACGGGTGGAATGATTATAGATCTAGGATTTCGAAGCCATAGCTTATAAAGATTTTTTGAACTTAAGAAACAAATAAACAAATACCACAGCTTTCCAGGTATATCCCCTTTCTTAAAGAAACTTAATAAAACAGATGTGACCATGTTGGTAACTCTGTATGGCCTTAATTTCCACAAGCAGTTTCTTTCCTGTGTGGTGTGACTTTTCATTGCTGAGCATGGTCCTGTATCCTTCTAACTTCTTATCTAGATGGAGTGGTTACATTGGATAGTTTATGAAGGCCTATTTCCCATTTAAAAAAGAAAACTGTACAAGATCAATTACCCAGCATGAAAGAGATGACTGGTTCTTTTCATGGCCTTCTTACTATTCCAGGTCTTGAGACTGTGATTTAGCATGAATTTGCCACCAGAGGTTTGTGTTTAGTCAAGGAATTGGCTGGTTGCTTTATAGAAGAGCTTGAAGAACTCTGTTTAGGTTACATAGGAAATGGGATCCTAGAAGTTATACTCAGGTGAGACTGGATTTCAGAACTCACTGCTGCTGGACACCACGATGTACTTGTCACTGTCCCTGGCTCCATAGAATTGGTGGACTTGATTTAGATCCCCAGAGCTATTCCTTTGGAGTTGTTCTTCCTCCTCACTCACTGAGGCTACTGAGCTTCAGACTCCATTAAAATTGATGCCCTTATCTATTAATATCATTTTAAAAGTGCTACTCAATGTTCTAGATATTGTAGCAGGCAAAAGTGGTTGTGTTTTCTTGAGTAAGAATGGAAATAAGTGCTGTGATTTAAACAAACAAAGTGTATACTTAGTGTTGAGGGCTGCCATGAGAAGGAAAGTTAGAACAATCTACAGAGATCACTTGGACAATATGCACCAATAACCTTAAAATTCTTTGTATTTGGAGACTCAGCAATTTCACTACTAGGATTTTATTTTAAGAAAGCAGTTTGAAGTATGTAATATTTATGAAAACATGTTCTTTGAAGGTTTGAGTATCATAAAAATTTGAAATGAAATAAGTGTTCAGTAGTAAAGAATGCCTTCAAATGATAATATATTAAGAAACCTTTGAAAATCATGTTGTAGAATATTTAACCAAAGAGGGACATGCTTATAATATATTGCAAAGTGAAAGGCACAAGTCACAAAATAGTGTATTATCTATTCCTAATGGTATATATAATGCTTATATTTCTATAAGCATATAATAAATAGGTTGCTGGAGCTGACCAGCAGACTTTGAGTGACGGATGAATGATTACTTTGACACACATTTCTGTGAAAGAGGCGATAAGGGGCTAGTTGTCATTAGGAGCCAAAAAAGTCTCGATTGCCTGCTTCGTTAGCCTTTTATTGTCATAATAGCTTGACCTAAAATTAACTATTAGATACAATTAGCAGTGGTAAGTATTCTTTAGAAAGCATATGCTTCTGTTCTGTCCTTTAAGCAAAGACTTGTCTAAGTAAACACGCAGGAGTTCAGACTTTTTTGGAAAAGTCAAGGTAGGGGCTGCTGCCTTAGGCAAGTTCCCCAGAGGCCCGACCTTTCAGAGAGTCCTTCTTACAGACCTTCCAACCAAGTCCTGTGCTTCCCTACAATAGATGGTTAGAAAAAAGACTGGAAGGATATATTCTACAGCATTGAGTGTGCCTATTCTTGGGTGGCTGTAGTGCTGGTCATGTTTATTTTAGTCATTGAGTTTTTATGTATTTTTTTTCAGTGAACAAGTACTAATTTAAAAACCAGAAAACATACTTTAAGTTATACAAGGGGCATTAAGAAAGTCATGTGCCAAATGGCTTACCTTGGTTTCTCTTAAGATTATGCCTGTGAAGCCAGAGAACTATCTTAGCAGTGGACCCATTTCCATGAAATGCTTTATCTTTCTGCCAGTCACTACCAGTATGGATTTGATGTCAGTGGACAAAGGTAGACATGCATATATGTGGTGAAAATATGCCGTTAGTCTGTCTGTCCATCTGTCAGTCCGTCTGTCCACCCATCCATCCTCCCCACCCACTTATCAAGTTCCTATTATGTTTTAGGTACTGTGTCAGGAGCTGGTCTCTCCATGGTGAATAAGGCTTCAAAGTTCCTGCCCTTAAGGGTAGAAGAGAAAGTCAGACAAAAAACAATACAATCCCATCTTGTTATAAGAACTATAAAGTGATGGAAAATGATGGGGGCTACTTTATACGATGTGCTTAGAGCAGCGGTTCTGTGGGTCGCGACCCCTTTGGGGGTAAAACGAGCCTTTCACAGGGGTCGCCTAAAACCATCAGAAAATGTAGTAATGTAGTTTACTGTTGTTATATTAAGACTGTTACCCACGCTACACCATGCTTCAAGACAAAATTTGATTTATTTGTAATTAGAAATAAATATTTCACAATATCTAATTGTGATTATCACTATGCTTTAATTATGTTCAATTTGTAACAATGAAAATACATCCCGCATATCAGATATTTACATTACAACTCATAACAGTAGCAAAATTACAGTTATGAAATAGCAACGAAAAATTTTATGGTTGGGGGTCACCACAACATGAGGAACTGTATTAAAGGGTCGTGGCATTAGGAAGGTTGAGAACCACTGGCTTATAGGAAGCTTCTCTGAAGAAGTGCCTTTAGTACTGGACTAAGGAGAAGAAGGTGTCATTATGGAGAGTCATGCAGTGAGGTTAGCAAATGCAAAGGACCCATCAAGTTTTGTGAATTGTCAGTGGACAAAGGGCAATAGAGTGAGGAGGAAGGAAAGTGGCTTTAAATGAGCTCAGGGAGATCTGTAAGGCCTTGAAGGCCATAAAAGGAGCTTAGGTTCTATTCTAAGAACAGATTAAGGTAATTAAGTATCTTTCCAAAGTCATGGAAACAAGCCTCAGCAGTGCCAGGACAGGAACCCAAGGCTTCTGACTCACAGTGTGCTTAGCACAAGGCCCTGCTGTTAGCAGTAGCGATGAAAGTCTTGGCTGGACTGCGTGGGTTCAATGAGATTTCAGAGCCATAGGAAGCAATTTCAGGCTAAGTGAGGAAGACAGAATGATGCAAGTGCTTTTTATTGCCTGTCCTAGAGTGTGCATACAGGAAGATAATGGGGTTACTTTTGGATCTGATCAGACTAACTAGGTTAGTGGTCAGAAAACTTAGAACTTTCTTTACTATCATTTGTACCAAAAATTTTTACTATGTTCCTACACAATAAATATCTGTGTAGTTTGTACATGCACATCTATATAACCTATATGCATGTATCTCTATCTACACACATGTTTATATTTACATTTAAATCTCACCAACTACACTACTTATTTCATAGGATTATTATGAAAGAAAACATGGAATAGTAACTATTAAGAAACTTAGAACTTTTGTAGATGTTAGACTGTTTTTAATATCCTGGAGTTTCTGCTAATATTGATGATGGATTTTTAATGAAAAAAAATCTCTAGTGAGATAATCAGGAACAAATACAAAAAGAAATATGAGCTAAAGCTTATTAAAAAAAAGTCTAAGCTAACAGAAAAGGGTTTTAACTTTTTTGGAGCAAGAAGAACCTGATTAGGGAAGACAGTGTGTTGCTACAGGCAAATGAGAGAGAAGTAATTGACAAAGAGCTTAAAGAGGCAGAGAAAGCTCATTGGGAGGGTGGGAGCCAATAACCAAGAAAGTTGTGAAGGAAGTTGTCATTCTTTTTGTTGAGTTCATGTCGGTATCCCAGATAATCCCTATACTGAGAACCTAGCTCATATGATTGGTAATCAATGTGACAGGAGGGCACACAATAGAGAGAGGTGATGGGCACATATCTTTTATTTGATTAAAAAGGGAAAAGGGGGAATTCTGGATAGTTATACAACTAAGCTTGGTTATCCCTGATGAATTTCTAGAATGAATTTCCCTTCAAAAAAGGGAAGTAGCTATGTACCCACAATGAATGTAAATTCATGTATTTATATTTTAACAAAACTGCTACCAGCACAATACTAGTATAGTGTGAGTGGACTTATTTGACATTTAATGTGTGCCAGATTCTGTGCAAGTCATATTGTAGGGGTCATTTTGCTCCATTTCCTCAACACTTTTATAAAATAGGCACACAATAATTAGGATCTCCATTTTATAAACAAAAGCTTAGAGGGTCATGTCTTCACAATGTCATATAGATGGTAACAATATGCCTGGGGATTCAAATCTAGCTGGTCTGCTCCCAAGCTTAGCCTCTGCATGCTAATGCTTTTCAGAAAGTCAGGTGAACAAGCACAGCATGATAAATCCTCAGGCAGTTGCCACTCTGAGACTTTGAATTTACCACCATCTTAATTTAGGCATGGGGCTACCAAGTCAACAGGGAGGGCTCAGATAAAGAAAGACCACAGCCTTAGTGGTCAGCCCAAACCATGTGTGTTCAGTTCTGGGCCCCATGATGTTAACATACTGACAATCTACAATAGATTAGAAGAGAGTGGGCATGGAAATTATATCTTGGGGCTGGCGGCGGGGGTGGGGTGGGGGGGTGGGGGGTTGGGGGGGTGTAGGGATCGGGGGTGGGGAGTGGGAGGGGGAATATGGAGTTGGGAATATTTCAGTAGAAAGAAAATATTAAGAAGACATGGTAGCTATCCTGTTCATTATTTTTAGCAAATTATGGGAGCAACCATTTTGACACTGATTTGAAAAAAGATGCTCTAGTCCAGTGGTCAGCAAACTGGGGCTCGTGAGCTGCCGCGGTTTGCCGCTCTGTTGACTATTGAGTTTGCCGACCACTGGGATAGGGGCTTAATCACAAGGAACAACAACAGCCTGTAATTATTGGAATCCAGAGTCTAGGTCAGTGGTCGGCAAACTCAATAGTCAACAGAACCGCAGTTTGCCGACCAGTGCTCTAGACTGACATGATTCAGTTTCTCAAGCAGTGACCTCTTGCCCTTTCTATTGCTCTTCCTGGTCTTCCCATGTGATCTGTCATCTTCATGGCTGACATTCAGTCAGCATTTCAAACCTTAGAATGCTGCTCTAGGAGACAGGACACACAGGTTTTAATCTCAGAGCTGCCATACTTTTGTGATTGGCTTTATGCAAGTCTTCTGATCATTTTTGGGTTATATTTTGTATACCTTTACTTACTTTACTGGCTGAAATGAGATCATACATGTGAAATTGTTGAAAAGTTTAAAATATCACGCATTAATAATCTTTGAGTTAGTTGTTACAATACCTAAAGCCAGTATTATTGTTGAATAAATATAACACCTGTTGGGGACAATGCCCTGCAATATCCATGTGCTCATCTCCCTTAGAGTGAATATTTTTAGACTTTCTGCAATGCTGTTTTTCATTTTAAATGCAGTCTGGTTTCTCTCCTTAAAGCAAGAGGACTTTTAAAGGAAGTGGCTGGTAGTATAACTGGCACATATATCGAATCTCCTTAGTCTGGGCTGTTAAGTAAGTTTAATTAATTTACTAAGTTAATGTTCCACTGCTAGCAACAGAGCCTCATTGCCATCAGCTGGGGAGAGGGAATTGAAAGCCTAAATTAGCTCATTTTTTCACAGTTGGAATTAGGGACCAGTTAGCCAGTTGTGTGGGTTTTCCAATTTCTCCATCTGCCCTGGGGGTATTCAGGCAATTCACTCCCCCAACACTAAGTGTGAGTAAGAACAGGAAGAGGGAAGAAGAAACGAAACAAAACAAAACAAAACAAAACAAAACAAAACACACCTTCCTAACATTTACTTCCATTTTTGGAACTGGAAGCATTGTTTGCACATTGCCTGTTAAGTTGGGTTTGGAGAAGCTTTTGCTAATGTTCCTGAGAGGTTTGGAAAAGGAAAAGGCTGAAAGATATTTACCACGTGCATTTTCATTGCAGGGTGTGCAGATAAAGGGAAAACAAATAAACAATAAAATAATGGAAACAAAATTACAGAAATTTGCAAAATTTGACAAATGGCGGCCTGTAGTTGCCACAAGCTAATGGCTCGCAATGATTAATAAGAGTAAAAATAATTGCATTTCATTAAGATTGATGACACCCCATTTAACCTCCCCTCTCGTTTCAGCCCTAAAGTGGAAAGAGATGAAGTTCTCATCCATAATAGCTCCTGTAACATTACCATGGAAACTGAGGCAAAGATGGAGTGTGAGACGCCTAATCAGCCAATTACCGCCAAGATTACTGAGATACGGAAAAGCCGGGGCCAGAACACTCAGGTATAATCAAATCTTTTTTACAGACTGATTCAAACAGCTCAAATTTAATTTGTAATATTGTGTACATTAAAAAAACAATTTAGTCCAAATGGCAGCAATATATAATATTAAATGCTCTCAAACTTTGAGGAGCTGCTCTAATGTACAACATCTGAATTCATAGTTAGCTATAGTTAATCATATATTTTCTCAAAAATAAATGAATGCTGCCTGTTTTTTTTTTAAAACAAATTCTGAACAGATAATCTCAGCATTTTGTCCTGCTTTCTGGGTGCATGCTTAAAAAGGGCTTTCTGTGGCTTACTTCTTCATGAAATAAATGGCCTACAATTTAACCAAGTGCTTCTGGAATATTTCCAAATCACTCAGCCATCCTCAATGTCTGCTGGTCCATCCAGTTCATCTCTGTTCTGTGGAGAATAGAGTGGAAACTTCAGCTTCTGAGGAAATTAGATACAAATTAAAGCCGCAAAGTTCTGCCAGGTCATTTTGTCTGTCTTCTCTACCTCAGTTTATCTTTTTTGAAATAATCTAAACCAGCCCCTTCAAGTGGCTCTCCAAGATATCGTCTTAAAAGTCCCCAGTGAGAGTCCACAGCTTCCTCAGGGATTTTTGTGAACTGAAATCAGAGACTAAGGGCTCTTTGGAAATGCATCAGATTATCTTTCACAGCTCCCAGGCTTCTCACGGCACACCTATAAAATACAACATTTTTGGAGCACCTACTCCCTTAGGTGCCTTCTTCTTTATGAAAGCAATTTTCATATTTTTCTCTTTTTTGTCTCTTTTTATTTGGAACAAACTATTATTGAATGCCTAATATGTGGCACACATTATAGCAGATTCTCCTGTGAAAGCTGCTTCAGTTAAACCTTCCAAATTCTAAGCTATACTTTTGAGTTTGTAAGGCATGGTTTTTTTTTTATAGACTGCTGAGGTTGAATGTATCACTTATCTGAGTAACTAGGTAAGTTATGGAACCTCTCTGCTTCAGTCTTCTCATCTGTAAAGTGGGGTAAGAATAGCACACCTCAATAGGCTTGGTGTGAGGATTCTAACACAAGAGCCTTTGCCACTGAAAATGACAACAAACACCATTTAAATGTCTGTTAGCCATTACTGATTGTGCTACTTTGCTAGAAGCAGTTCTAGAAAATGATGCAGAATTATTTTTCTCCAGTGTTTGCCATTTTGACCAGATCACTTCATTTGTTAGATTTTATCTAAGTTTTCATTGTCTCAAAGGCTAATTTTGAATTTTTGAGGCCTAAATGCCTCATTCATCTTTAAATATTTATGCAGTATATTCAAGATCCTCTGCCATACTTTGAAGGAGACAAAAATAACGCATTTACTTTCAAAAATAAAGATAATTTAAAACAAAACAAAACAAAACAAAACAAATGACATGGAAAGAGACCCCACCTTCACGGAATAATAGGGAAGAGAGGCCATGTATGCAAGTAGGTAACCTTTAAAGGATACATGGTATCTATTCATCACAGCTGGATGAAATGTTGAATGCCATTTGGACTAGTCCATTCATTGGTGAGAGGAGTTTTCTGAGCTTCATAAAAAAAGATGACCTGAAAAAAGTCACAGCTAATAGTTTTGCATCATAATGCATGTGTCTAAAACGTTCTTGGGGAAGTAAGCCATTTACTCTTTAGAAGCCAGAGGGGTATGTCTGACAAAACCTCCTAGGCTGTGCCAGTGTCTCAGAGAGTCCAGTCCTGGCTGTCTTAGTGACCCTATACATCTTAGGGTGTCTGCTTTTCCTGTTTGCGGACATGTCACCTGTGTTAGGATACATATTTCCTAATCTGAGCATGGGCCTGGGGAAAACCAGCATTTGAAAGGTCCCTAACTAGAAGTAAAGTCTCTAGCTCCAAATATTATGTGAGAATCTTGGAACTGCAGTTTCACAGAATGTTAGTAAGCATCCTATCTAATAAAGAGTAATATGCAAATTAACCATCACTCTGCCATACCCACAAGCCACACCCACCAGCCTATTAGGAGCAAGTATGCAAATTAACCAAACCAAGATGGCTGTGGCCATGGAGCAAACAGGATGCTTGGGTTACCCTTGGTGATGGAGGAAGCCAGACTTTCCACACACCCTGGCCAGCCCAGGCCTCCATCCAAGGCTACAAAGTTTAAATTATAGAAGATAAATAAATCCCAACAAAAATGGCTATGGCCATAGAGCGAACAAAAAGCTTGGGTTGCCCCCAGTGATGGAGGAAGCCAACCTTTCTGCACACCCTGCTGGCCAAGGCCTCCACTCAAGGTTACAAAGTTTCAATTATAGGAGATAAATAAATACCAGATACTAGGGCCTCTGCTTGGGTTGCCAGGGGGTGTGGCTGGCCTGAAAACCACCACAGGCCCCTCACTCAGGCCACCCCATGCCCCACCCTGATCCAGGACACTCTTCAGGGCAAACCAGCTGGCCCCCATTCATGCACCAGGCCTCTATCCTATCTAATAAAAGAATAATATGCAAATTGACCATCACTCCAACACACAAGATGGCTGCCCCCATGTGGACGCAACATGTCCCCCACAAGATGGCCAGCAGGGGAGGGCCATTGGGAGGGACCAGCCCTGCAAGGGAGGGCAGTTGGAGGCAATCAGGCCAGCAGGGAAGGGCAGTTGGGAGGGACCATGCCTGCAAGGGAGGGCAGTTGGGGGTGATCAAGCCTGCAGGGGAGGGCAATTAGGGGTGACCAGGCCTGCAGGGGAGGGCAGTTAGGGGTGACCAGGCCTGCAGGGAAGGGCAGTTGGGAGGGACCATGCCTGCAAGGGAGTGCAGTTGGGGGTGATCAGGCCTGCAGGGGAGGGCAGTTAGGGGTGACCAGGCCTGCAGGGGAGGACAGTTAGGGGTGACCAGGCCTGCAGGAAAGGGAAGTTAGGGGCAAAGAGGCTGGCAGGGGAGCAGTTAAGCAAAAAATAAGGCTGGCAGGAGTGTTGGATATCCCTGGAGAGGTCCCAGAGTGGAGAGGGTGCAGGCTGAGCTGAGGGACACCACCTCCCTGTGCCTCACGCATGAATTTTGTGCACTGGGCCTCTAGTTCTATGATAAAAGGGTTTCAAAGTCACGTACATCTATGAAAGCTGGGTTAAAAAAAGTTAAATATATATATATATATATATATAT
>JAAGEH010000018.1:72262093-72547757 GCA_011751065.1 Lasiurus cinereus
TATATATATATATATATATATATATATATATATATATATATATATTTCACCAAAAGGCTTATAAGAACATTCAATAGGTGACTGCTTAATGTGAATCTCAGGGGTGGGAAAGGTCAACTTTAAATAGGGCAGTCAATGGAATTCTATTGAAGCAGGTGGTTGTATCATGCTGTAGAGGAAAGGGATTTCTAGTGGTGGAACTGGTAGGCACAGGAAACCAACACAAGAGTCCATAGGGAGAGTGCAAAGAACACGGTGTGTGTGAAGGGTTGTGTGAGTTGCAGGTTTGGGAAGGTAGGCTGGGATTGGATTGTGATTGCAGGTTAAGTGTTTAGTTCTTTAATTCATTGGGTGACAAGTCATTCTTGAGCAGTCACTGCATGATCGAAGTGTGGTTGAGACACATTGATCTGGTGCCTGCGTGGAGATGCCTTGGGAAATCTAAGAAAGGCAAGAGCATCTCAACCAGGCAAGATATAATTGAACTAGGGAGGTGGCAGAGGGAAAGGAGAGGAAGGGACACACACAATAGTAGACACTTGACAACTTGTGTTAGACAAAATGTTCAAAGATATGAAAAATTAGATGTGGCAGGTAAGAAAATTACTTGCTGACTTTTCAAATTTGTGAAAAAAAAAATTCATGTTCATGACCCCCAAATTATAATTTCTAGCCCAGAGCTCTCCTGAGCTTTAGATTACTGAACTTCATGGCCTGCTGATATCTTCACTTGTATATCTAGATTACATCTTTGATCTAACAGATTCTAAATTGAACTCCTGATTTCCACTGATTCTCCTCCCACCCCCACCGCAGTTCAATAGAGTTGATGGCAACCTTTGCCCACCTCATACATCCCCATGGCTATTTTGCAATTGCCAGTTTGTACTTCTTAACCATTTCCTCTTTTTTCACCCAGTCCCTTAGCCCCCCTTCTATCTGGCAGCTATCAATTTATTCTCTGTATGAGTTGGTTTCTGTTTTTTTTTTATTTTTTTTTGATTCTACCTACAAGTGAATTAATGAGGTGGATGAAAATCAAAATTAAGTTACTGCGAAGGGAAATTTAGATAAAATAGCAAGATGATTTGTCCCACAAATCCCTAGAAAAGCTTTGGGTATAGAGAAATTTAGGTACTAGGCTATGCATGTCAGACAGTGTTGAAATGAGGGGTAGCTAGATCCTGTGAAAAGAAGCAAGATCTATAAAGAGTAGCTAGATCCCCAGGACGCTGGTTTCCCCATTCAGTCAGCTATTCCTATCCTCTCCAAAGAAGCAGAGGCACAATTTCTGTACAAATTTAATTAGTGAGATATCAATTAGGTGCATGAAACCAAGCATAGGGGAGAAAGGAATGAAGAATGCACTTGAAATCAGGAGGATGAATATAAATATTTGCTTACTCTTCAAAGAATGATCAACTTTCCCTCAACCCCACTAAAACTTTTCCGCTGCCCAGCTCCAGAATCCTGGCAATTCAAGATTTACTCTTTTCAGAAAGGAGACTGGAAGATACTTTCTGGAGAAATTAAATCAGAATAAAGACACCTAGATTTTGACCTTTGTAAGTCCCAGAAAATCCCACTTAGATGGTCCACTTAGATTTTTACTACATTGCTCTTAAATTTGAATGAACAGACTTGTTGGTTTTGGCCATGAGAGGGTAACGAGTTTTAGACTTATTCACTTGCTGTACAAAACTACAAAACTAGTTAAAATATATTTCAGTATTAGGTAACAGCACAAGAACTTGATCTTTTAGAGAAGGGAAACACATCAGGAGAATGGCTTTCTGTCTGGGAGGACTATTCCAAATAAGCACAGGGAAAGAGAACCCAAGGAGAGAGAAGCAGTCTCTCTGGGTCGAGTTCAGGGATGCTCACGTAGGTAGTAGGTGTGGAAGAGGAGGTAGAGGAAGGAGGAATAGACACATATCTAATAACAAATGGCCAGAATTATTCCAAATGTGACAAAAACTGCAAGCCCACAGATCTAAGGAGATTAATGAATTCAAATCGGAAGAAACATCAAGCAGTCCATTCTTGGAGTTCCCAACAATGTGAAGGTATCAGTTTTACCAGTTAAAATGGCAAGTCTACATTAATATTGAAAGTCAATGCAATTAAAAAAACAAAAACAAAACAAAACCCACCAGGCACTTTTGTTTGCTTGTTTTTGGTTAAAAAAATCCAGGCTGATTAAAAAAAATATGGAGTTGCCTCAAATAGCTAAAATTACCTGGTAAAAGAATGAATTTTGAGGACTGATGACAAGGTTTATTATAAAACTCTGGTAATCAATAGGAATTCTAGTTAAGCTCTTGTTTGAAAGAGACTTCTACTGCTAAAATTTGTTTGAAAACCTGGTGCAGTATCTTGGAACCCGGAGGAGGGAGAGGGGTGAGGAGAAAGATGGAAGGCAGGTGTGGTAAGGCATAGCAAAAGGGCTTCGAGCAGGAAGTTCTTATGACAGTTAGGCTGCAGGACAGCATTAGTGAGGAGAAAAACTGAATGTTTTGGGGTTAAGGAGTAAGTGAGTGGCAAATAAATGCAGGCATCTGGTATAGATCACAGTAGGAAGAGAAAGAAAGGATACAGTAAGTATCGTGGTTGGGCAGCCCTCCTCATATTCATGTTCATTATCATTAGCGCTTAGGGATGATTTCTTAACTTAAAGATGCTTTGATTAAAGCTGTGGTTTACAAGTGTGTTACTGGATTTGAGAAGAGAGAGACTCCATAGTTCTCTCACCCCATTCATTTGTCTATGATTTCAACACTTTTCTTGGACAGGTCTGATTAAATCAGCACCATTTATTTTAGAAATATTTACATATTTAAACTCACTTTTTCTCTCCAGGTCTTGAATTACTGTTAAGAAGAGCAAAACCACACTACTTAATTAAATCCCTGCTTGTTTAAGGAGATTCTCCTAGAAAAATTGGTGCAATACAGCTCTGTGCAGAATTTTACATCATCTTTATAATGTGTATAGCTAGTTAGAGGCTAATTTGAAACTACTTTCCATTCTCTAATTGATTTTGTTGCTCTGATTACTGAACAATTTTTTAATTAAATCTTTATTATTCAGATTATTACATTTGTTTCTCTTTTTTCCCCTCCATAACTCCCCTCAACCCAGCTCCCACTCCTCCCTCTACTCTTACCTCCCTCCCGTTAACCTCATCCATAGGTGTATGATTTTTGTCCAATCTCTCCCTGCACTTTTGTTCATTCCCGTCTGGCCTGCATAGTTTCTGCTGAGAAATCAGCTGACAATCGTATCGGTGCTCTCTTGTAGGTAATTAACTGTTTTTCTCTTGCTGCTTTTAATATTCTCTCTTTCTCTTTTGCTCTTGGTATTTTAATTATGATGTGTCTTGGTGTAGTCCTTTTGGATTCCTTTTATATGGGGTTCTGTGTGCTTCCTGGACTTGTAAGTCTATTTCTTTCACCATGTGGGGGAAGTTTTCAGTTATTATTTCTTTAAATAGGTTTTCAGTATCTTGCTTTCTCTCTTCCTCTGGCACCCCCACAATTCTGATGTTGGTACACTTGAAGCTGTCCCAGAGGCTCCTTACATTATCTTCGCAATTTTGGATTCTTTTTTCTTCTTGCTTTTCCAGTTGAGTGTTTTCTGATTCTTTATATTTCAAATTTTAGACTTGATTCTTGCCTTCCTCTAGTCTGCTGTTAGGTCTCTGTATAATATTTCAGTCAGTGTATGTTTAATTTCTAGTTGGTCCTTTTCTATCTCTAGTTGATCCTTTTCCATTTCTAGTTGGTTCTTTTTCATCTTTTCTTGGGTCTTGCTAACTTTATCCATCTTTTCTAGGATATTCTTGAAACACCTTATAAGTGTGATTTTGAATTCTATATCCAGTCATTTGTTTTCCTTCATTTCTTTTGTTTGCGATCTCTTCCTTTGTCTCCACATTTTCACTATGCTGGGAGAACTTCGGTCTTGGATTCAGCCTTATGATACCAGACTTGCAAAACTGCAAACGCCTCTCTGTTGAGTTTGGGATGGGTGGAGTCTCAGGGCTTAAGGGACCGCCTTGCCTTCCAGTCTGCCCCGCCCTCCACGGCCCCTGAGTCTCATGTGACTGGGTAATCACTGGAGAGGTCCCTGTGTGTGCGCGTGTGTATGTGGGTTCTTGTAGTGCCTCTAGACTGCTGCCTTTCCGGCTCCCCTGTGCTCCGGGACCATATGAATCTGGGTCCCAAGGGTTTCGCCAGAAACTGGGGTTTAGTGGAGTTAGAAGTGGCGCAGTTGGGAGGCTCTGTCTCCCGCCCACTCGTGAAAGCCAATGGCACAATCAGCAGTCGGTCTTCTGCGCGCAGTGCTGTGCACTCCACCAGACTTCTGATCTTTTGTGATTCCCCTAAATTTCCATGCACTTCTCCCTTTTCACAGTCCAAACTCCCCCTGTATGAGTTTGGGCTGGACCTGGGGTTTAGTGTTGTGGGATAAGAGGTTCAATGCCGTTGGGAGTCTCTGTCTCTTTCCCGCCAGAGAAAGCCAGCCCGGTACTCCGGCACCCGCTTGATTACTGAAATTTTAAAAACACTTTTTCACTTTCTTCTCCTTTCCTTCCTTTTGGTTTTTCCTTCCTCCTATTTTCCCTTCTTCTTCCCCTTCTCCTTTCCCTTTCTTGCCCTGCCCTCCTCTCTTTTTCCCTTCCCTTCCTATCTTCTCTCTCTCCTCCCTCTTTTTTTCCTTTAAACCACCTCTTTTGATCAGTGTGGATCTGCAGGTTGTGTGCCTGTGGAGGAGGTGCTGTTCAAATCAGGGTTTAGCTGATAATTAGGTCACGGACCTATAATATAGGAATTTAGCTATTGTCCTCTGACCTGGAGGAAACTTACTGAGTCCTTGTGCCTGTATTTTCTGTGTGAATTGAGTCTCCTAATATATGCCAGTTACCTATGGTGAGGGCAGGGGAACTTGAGAAGTCAGGTGGTTTCCTATCTGGAAGGTAATTTATCCCCTTAGTATAATTAGGCAGGTAGTAGACACAAATAAGATTCATTGTGAACAGGAGTTCTGGGCCAGGCTTCTAGTTCTAGCAATGACCCTGTGTGATTTCAAGTGTGTGGTAAGTCATTTAACCTTTCAATTGCTTAAGGTTAGTACTAACTGCCTCCCAGCTTTGGGAAAAAGGAAGACAATACATAAAGAAGTGGATGGCCCTCCCTGTATGACTCAGTGGTTGAGCATCGACTTATGAACCAGAAGGTCAGGATTTGATTCCCAGGCAGGGAATCCTTATCACTCATTATTATAAAATCAAGTGATTATTACATTACCAGACATGAGTTTGAGTCATCTCAGGTAAATTGCTCTTAATTTTTAACTTAAAAATAATAGTTTCTGTCCTTAGTGGAAAACAGTGAGCTGTATTAGCCCTGTTACAGCAACTCTACTTATTAGTGACAGGCAGAGGACAGACCCATTGGGATATGCTATGATTATTTCCTTCCAAACTACAGTTTTGTAAATTGAAGCCATCCTGGTCTAAATAAATATTGTGTGGATTTTTTTTTTCAGTGAAAGCTAATAGTATGCAGAAATATGTGGGTCTGATAGTGGGAATGTAATGATCAGATTTCTTCTGATTCTTTCCACATATGAGACTAGCTAGCCTGCAGATAGGCATGAGTACAGTGAGATTACTTTGGTGGTAGATCCATATTAGGGTTCTTTTGATTCTGTAGAGATGAGGCTTGGTGAATGAAGAATCATAAATGTTCAAGTTAGTTTGTTGACTCCGGCATGACTCTGGACAACTAAATTTTGTAATCCATGTCTCAGTTTCTCCATCGGTGACATGGAAGGATTTTATGAAACACTTTAGCAATGGAATGTGGAAACTGTGATATGTGAATATGTGTATTTTCAGGATGTTTAATTCTCTAAGTGAGAGAAAAACTTGCTTTTCAGAGGTCCATTCATTCACTTCCTGGAGCCTGTATAGTAAATCACCTCTAGGATACCTGGTGGTGAATTCAGAACACCTAATTGTGAGTAGGCTCCCTTCCCAGGCATGATGGATTCCAGGATGAAGGGTCTCAGATATATGTTAAATGGGTTCAAAAATTAGATGTAGTTCTCTCTCTGTGTGTGTGTGTGTGTGTGTGTGTGTGTGTGTGTGTGTGTATGGTGATAATGGTGCTGTTGTATTTGTGTTGGGAGAAGGAGCAGTGAATATATGGTTTTCTACTAGATGTGTTAAACATTTTTTGAGTCTAATACATAAAGCATTTCTGTTTTAAACAACAAACAACCATCTCAATCTTGAAATACAATAGCAATTCAGTTAATTTGGAAAACTTGGGTCTTTTCCCTAGTGATATCTTCTTTTAAATCTTATTGGCTCAGCCACCCATCTTCCTCTCCAAGGTACTTGCTGTTAGTACCACTAGGCGGAAGTCTGCTCTCTCTTCAAAGAGCCATAGTACTGCCCATAAAATGTCCATTTTGTGAGAGAAGCCTGGGGAGTCTGATTAGATTGCTGCAATAGCAGCTAGAGCCCTGGATGAAGAAATTTGGGTAAAAGTGAATAGAAAGGAACATCTCATTTTGAATGAAAGAAGATGTAGTTATTCCAGCAGTGATAGAATTATGGAAATTAACTTCATCAAATTGAACATTCAGCTCACTAAGAAAGAACTTCCTTTTCTCAGGGGGTTGTTTCAGAGGAAGAAGAGAAGGTGAATGAGAAGGAGAAAAGCAGAAGCACTGGGTAGAATTAAGAGTGTTGAACTGGTTTTTGATAAAACTGTTAAGAGATGGAGATTTTCTTTATGGTATTAAATTTGTATGGGTTGACTGAAGTTAGCTTATTATTGAGTCTGTAAAATGGTTGTCTCAGGCATGGGTTTTTCTGCATAACATTTGGAATTATTGCTTCTTTTCTTACTGGTTCATTCCAGCTTTGAGGGGAGAGAGAAATATTGGTCAGCTGCCTCCTGCACACCCCCTACTGAGGATGTGCCTGCAACCAAGGTACATATCCTTGACTGGAATCAAACCTGGGACCCTTGAGTCTGCAGGCCGATGCTCTATCCACTGAGCCAAACCAGTTAGGGCAGGTTCTCTTCTTGATGGGAGATGCAGTTATAATACAGAAGGAATCACTGTGAAGAATTTCCTTATTTCCAAATAAGGGCTAGTGATTTCTTAAGATTAATCGATATTTAACAGATTTCCCAGAATTAAGAGAATGTATAACAGTTCTGCCTTTAGTTCCCTCTGTCATGGCCATCTCCAATATCCAGTTTTCTTCTATTTTTATCACAAGGAAGCTTTCCATTTTCCCACCCTTTTGAAGTTTTATGGGCCATATGACTTGCTGAGAATGTGGGTAAAAGCCTTAATGTCAAGGGCTTGACTCCCGTGCCCTCTCTTTTCCTTTGCTATGATGACTAAATAGCCCAGAGCATGGAATAAACTTATAGAGAACAGTTGGTGTATTCTGGAGAATTGCCAACATTTGTAGTGGACGTGGTGTGATTAAGAAATAAACATTTATTGTGTTGTGCCCATGAGGAATTCAAGCACAACATAATTGCACATAATCTGTGAATAGTTAGTGGTAATCTAGAGAGCGACTAATGACAGCATCTTTAATCTCCAGTCTTGTGGCTAATCCACTTCATTCTTCATGGTATCTTTAGTTTTTTGTCTATGAGTCCTATGGAATCATGGCCTGGAATATGTTCATGGTGGCTGGGGTGAAAAAGACTATGAGATGGGATCATTAGGCAGAAATTATGGACAGATGGAATTTAGTGCGGGTAAAATCAGTCTCAGTTAAAACTATGGGTTCTCCTTTCTTCTACTCTCATTGGTGCTGTGTTACCATTCTCACCCACAATCACTATGCCCTATAGATCCTCTTAAATTTTCTAGTGTTGAGAAATTAATCACCTTATTTTATAGTGTTATTGCATACTGTGAGAATTTGTGGGGAGACATGGCTATTTATGGCATTTCTGCCTGTGTTACCTCTTTATTTTTTCTTAAGAATCACCATGGAACATATGCACAAAGAAATTTGTTTCAAATGGATCATATGTTTATACTTATAGTCTATATATCTATACCTCTGTAAAGTCTGTTTATAGATATTTTTTTCATGCACTCATGATTTCTTGTTTGGTCCTTAAATTTTACCTTTTAAAAAATTTGTTATGAAGATCCTTCAATCACAATTTGAATGGAATTAAATAATAGAGACTCACAGAATGAGAAAGCTTGAGTCATAGCCATAGTTTGATCCAGCAGCTCAGTGATCACTAATGAACGAGATAGCTCTTTCCACGTCTTTGCTCTTCCTTCCATAGGGTCAGATTCAACCTATGGCTGCTTTCTCCAATAGTGCCTAGGCAATTTGTTCCCCTACTTACATTGCAGTCTCAGAAGTAGGAAGTTTCTTTCCCAGAAGCCCCCAAAACAGTGGTTCTCAACCTTCCTAATGCCGCGACCCTTTTATACAGTTCCTCATGTTGTGGTGACCCCCAACCATAACATTATTTTCCAACGCGGCATTAGGAAGGTTGAGAACCACTGCCCCAAAACATGTCTCCTCATGCCTCATTGGTCCAAATGAGTTCCTTGATCACATTTCCCTATACACAGGGTGATAAGCTTTGTTGGTTGTTTTGCCAATTAATGTCCACCGTGAATCTTAGAATAGAATTAATTACACACATAATACCTGGTTAAGAATATGAGAGTTAATAATGTTTGGATGAAAAATCTTGGGGCTGTTGATAAAAGAAAGCTCGAGAATGGACATTGGGAGGTCAGCCAACACTTGATCACAATGGCATGATCTCACTTTCTTCTTTATGGCTATAAACTAAGGCTCTTTCTCTGTTTCTCCTCACTAGTCCTTTTTAAAAAAAAATATATTTTATTGATTTTTTTACAGAGAGGAAGAAAGAAAGATAGAGAGTTAGAAACATCGATGAGAGAGAAACACTGATCAGCTTCCTCCTGCATGCCCCACCGGGGATGTGCCCACAACCGAGGTACATGCCCTTGACCGGAATTGAACCTGGGACATTTCAGTTCACAGGCTAACGCTCCATCCACTGAGCCAAACCGGTTTTGGCCTAACTAGTCCTTTTTGAGGAATTTAGACAGGAGAGTCATTGCTGATGCATGAAATTTGACAGCGGTTAAAGTGAGGCACCTCTTCTGTATAAGGAAGTTGGTTAAATGAAAAGGAAATAAAGGATTTTGTAAAGTTTCTTAGAATTCAATATAGTGTTTGCTTTAAAAAAATAAACAAGTAGATGAGAAAACATAATGACTACATAAAACATCACCTTCAGTAGCCTGCAGGACCTCAGAATCAGTTATGTGTTTCTTTTGTGATGTGCATTTTCCTGATTCAAAATGACAGTTGTTGTAATGGGGATTGCTTATCATTCAGTTCTATGTGAGATCACCATCCTCTAATAATGAAGAAAAGAGCAATATGGGGAAAGAAAACGTTTGTTATAGTATTTGTTTCTCATAATAGATCTTCCCAAACACTTTACAAACATTAATTAAACCTCCTAGCATCCCTCTGTGATGAATAACTATTTTTATGCAGTAGAGTCAACTGACCAAGGCCTCTCCTGAATTAATGTCAAAAGCAGGGACCTCAACTCACAGCTCCAATACCCGCCACCTGAGAGCATTGCCATTTAACTTCTTTCCCTTCCCAGAGGGAAAAAGTATGCACAGCCAAGCAGAAGCAAATATATTTTGCTCAGTTGCTGCCTGAAACAGATGAATATGAGTTTGAAGGGCACTACCTGCTGACTTTATGAAGACATTGAAAGAAGGGAGCAATATGACCAGCAGAAAGAGAATGCTGTTCCTGCACCAAAAAAATGAAATTATTATCCTTTACTAGTAATCCTTCTCAAATATTATTTACAGATCACTATCTGGGTGCTAGTCATTATATCAATCCCTATATGGGATTTCTAGGTGGTTATTTTTAGAGATGACAAAAGACTACAAAGCTATGAAGGAATTGGATAACATTATATGTTCAACTTAGGAAGGATTGTCTTAATTTTACAGATAAATAAGATACAACCCTTGCCTTCTGGAATGAACTGTTTGTTAGAGGAGCTATAAAAGCCCAACAACTATACTATAAGCAAAATCCTATATAATAAAAGCCTAATATGCTAAGTGTCTGGTCGTCTATGATATGCTAATGATATGCTAAGGCTGCTCAACCACTCACTATGAAGTGCACTGACCACCAGGAGGCAGATGCTCCAACTGGTAGGTTAGCTTGCTGCTGGTGGCCGATTGGGATTGAGCATGATGGGCTGGACACACCCTGGAACCCTCCTGCAGTCCTTCCTGGACTGGCCCACTCCCCACATTCCTCCCTGGCCCCAATCGTGTACCAGTGGGATCCCTTGGCCTGGCCTGCACCCTCTTGCAATCTGGGATCCTTCAGGGGATGTTGGAGAGCTGGTTTTGGCTTGATCCCACTCAACACAGGAGCTGCCCCTGATGGTCAGAGTGGTCCCACAGGGGGAGCAATGCTCAGCCAAAAGCTTGGCTCATGGCTGGTGAGTGCAGCAGTGTGGTGGGAACCTCTCCCATCTCTGTGGCAGCGCTAAGGATGTCCAACTGCAGGCTTAGGCCTGCTCCCTGCTTCTCAAGCCATCAGTTGGGCATCCCCTGAGGGCTTCCGGACTGCAAAAGAGCACAGGCTTGGCTGAGGAACTAATTTTGTGTACTGGGTCTCTAGTATAGTAAAAAAGCTATTTGCAATTTACTTTGGAAAATCAGAGAAGGCCAAGAAATCTCCTACATGGAACAATTATCACTTGGAAATTTCCTGGAGGGTGTGACATTTTGTCTGAGTCTGAATTTATGAGAATCACAAAGAGAAGGGAGGTAAGGAGCAAAGCTATACTAATGAAGAGACAAATATTACAGAGTTCCAGAGGTGGAAAACATGGTTTATAGATAAGTAATTATATTTGGCTGGAGTGTAGGAATGAAAGGAAGTAATGGAGATTAGAATGATTGGAAACAAAGATTGGGGAACCTGAGTGGTCTTGAGCATCAAACTAAAAAGTGTGGATTTAACCCAGGAGGACATGTAGAGCTTTAGAGGCTTTATATATCTCATAGCTACCACTTTGTCTCATGAGCTCATATCAGAGTCAAAATGCTAGTCTGGCTCAAGTGTGGCCTGGTGCCAGTTGGTCCTAACACACATAGCTGCTGTTCTCTTGGATCTCAGATACAAATAGATGAAAGTCAATGTTGGGGCAAGCCCATAAGGAAATGAGGCATTTTCAGCCTGTGGCCGAGAGAGATAAGGATAGGAATGAACCATCATATGGAGAAGCACCAAATGAGATAGTGACCAAAGGCACATGTAATTCTCCCTGGTGTTTTGGATTGCTAGTAAGTTATAGAGAGAGGCTGTATGAAATAGTGGTCTGGGAGTGGCTGATCTGGGTGGGTCCTGTCACCCAGGCTTGGTATGATTAGGCAATCAGTGTATGATGATAGGTAAGTCCTTGGAAAAATCTGTTTCCTTATTTGTAATGAGGAAGGGGGCTAAATGAACATTTTCCAATGTGAACTCATAGACAATTAATAATGTAGAATGACCCATTAGAGAAAAAAGGATCTGTGGTCAAATAAATTGGAGATATTCTGCAGGTCCAGTTTCACTTTGGGAGTCATGCAGTGACATGTTAAAGTTTTTTTGTTCTGCAAAAAGAAAGGCAGTTTTATCTTGCTGAGCTTAGTCTTTTCCAAACTTCTTTGATCATAAGAATCTTATTTATTTACTAGAGGCCCAGTGCATGAAATTTGTGCATGGGTGGGATCCCTAGGCCTTGCCTGCGATCAGGGCTGATTAGGTTTCCCTGCCTCCTCACCTCTTTCCCTTGCCACCTGTGCACCACCATCACATGGTCTCTCTTTCCTGCCTCCTTGCCTTCTCCTTCCCTCACCCTCAGTGTCCAATTGCTGCTGCTGCTGCTGCTGCTGCTAGCCTGCCATGTTCTGTACAACCCCCTGGTGGTCAACATACATCACAGTGAGCAATGGAACTCCCGTTCTCTCAGTTGAACTCCTAAGGAGACACTTTGCATATTAGCCATATACATATACATATACATATACATATACATATACATATGCATATACATATACATATACATACATATATATGTGTGTGTGTGTGTGTGTGTGTGTGTATACATATGTATATATAGACTAGATACTTGGTGCACAAAATTTGTGCATTGGAGGTGGGGTCCCTCAGCCTGGCTGGCACCCCCTCACGGTCCATGACCTCTCGAGGGATGTCCGACTGTTGGCTTAGGCCCGATCCTCTTGAAGTCAGGGAACGCTCTTTCCTTACCACCTGCCTGCTTGCTGCTCCTTAGCGCTGCTGCAGAGGCAGGAGAGGCTCTCATCACTACCACTGTGCTCACGAGCCATGAGCCCAGGTTCTGGTTGAGTGGCGCTCCTCATATGGGAGTGCATTGACCACCAGGGGCAGCTCCTGTGTTGAGCATCTGCCTTCTGGTGGTCAGTGTGCATCATAGCGACCAATTGTTCTACTGGTCAGTTGATTTGCTTATTAGTCTTTTATTATATAGGATTTTCCTTCCATGCAATACTTATGGGCTCCTCGTGGAACACTTTGGACAGTTGGGGCTAGATTATTATTATTATTATTTTAAAATATGTTTTAATTGACTTTTAGAGAGAGGAAAGGAGAGAGAGAAATAGAAGCATTAATGATGAAAATTATCATTGGTTGCCTCCTGCATGTTCCTTACTGAGGGTTGAGCCTGTAATCTGGACATGTGCTCTGAATGGGAATCAAACTGTAACCTCCTAGTTCATGGGATGATGCTCAATCACTGAGCCACACTGGCTGGGCTATGTACTTTATTTTAAGGGAGAAGTCTCACTCTCACATTCTCTCTGTTTCACATCTAAAAGGTTTTTCTCAGTCTAGAATTTTATAAATCCAAAGGAAGACTGCTCCTCCAGACTGGTTGAGCAAGTTTTCACACTTATAATACAGGCTTGACTACCATAAACTTTCTCTAAGAGTTGAGGCAAGAAGGTCTTTAAAAGTACCTTTGAAAGCGCTTTGAGATCCTCTGAGGCAGGCAATCCCAGTGGATTCGTCATATGACTTCGTTAGAAACCTTGTATGCTAAGGAGCTCTCGGCTTCAGCTTCTAGTGTAGAATCATCATCTTTCTTACGTACTCTATTAACCAGGAAAGAGCTGAGGGATTATTTTCTCTCTGCTTTTTTTTTTTTTTTTTTTTTTGCTTCTGTATATAATGTAATTTAACCCAGCAAAAAAGATACTGATTGTCTGTCCCACAGGACTTAATTAGCTCCCAGCTTCATGGTACAATACAGAAATAATAAGAAAAGGAAAAGTTCGGGTGTTCTGTACCTTTCCACTTCCACCTCTGGTGCATAATGAGATGTCAGGAGTGGTGACACTGATGAGACGTGTAAAACATGCTGATTGCAGGAGGCAGCAGGCGGCCTGCTCAGCTGCTGGGAACTCGGCCGGGCTGGAAGGATTGTGGACCCAGCCAGTAGCCTTTTGCTTCAGATTCCAATTTCCAACATTCCCCCACTTGCCTCCCTGCCACCTGAGTAATGGTTATGTTAACCTTTAGCTCTGCCTTCAGCACCCTGGTTGGATGTTGTGATAATTGTCATGGGGCAGATGCCATGTTTATTAAGCTGCCTGTAGCAAATCCGGACTGGTAGTGCAGGATTCTACCAGCCGGCCCTCAGGGGAGCCCATTAAGAAATTGCAAAGCTAATAAAAATTGTGCTGGATGAAGCTGCAGTCCGCTGGTGCCACTTCGTGATGGGTCGAATCTGGTTTTAAATTTTAATGGAGGCAGGGACTGAAGGTTTGAACTGGGATGCTTGTACAGCAGCCCTGGAAGTTGTACCTTCTTAACTCAGCTGGAGTGGTGCAGTGAGATGACAGCTTGCTTCACTGTACGAGGTTTCTGCACATCGAGATAGGAATTTATTCATGTTTCTGACTTGCGATCACTGTGCTGCTCTTGGAATAAGCCGCACTCTGCCATGTGGTGTGCCACTGGGGCTACAGTTTGAGTCCTCTGGCTTTACTGATTGGAGCTCCCATTGCCCATGCCCGAGAGGAATCCTGAAAACACACAGGGAACAATTCCCAGCTCTCCATCTTGGTAAAAGTGTTCCAAAACTTCTGGACTGCTAGATTCTCAAAAAGGAGATTGCATGAGATCTCTTGGAGAGTCATTCATTGCAGACTTCAGATTCATCTTCACGTTGTACCCCATCTAATCCAGGGCCCATTGCTAAAGAGGGTGATTCTTCATTCCTTTGCTAAATCCTTTCTGCAGCAGTATGTCACCTAGACACATTGATAGTTTTCAAACGTTAACATGACATGACCAAGTATATGATTGCTGTTTGGGGAAGACTGAGAAAAATGAAAGGAAAGACATAATAGAGTATTTCAGTCTTTTTGTGATGTCACCTAAAAGATTTTGGTATTGGGATACTGAAGACACACCATGGATACTATGAAGAGAAAGGTGTACTTTTTGTGAGGAGCCAAGGGAAACCCTATGCTCGAACTACCCATTAATTCTCAAATGAAGCTTTGAAGTGGTTATTGTAATCATCTCCAGTTTATACATTAAATTGCTCAGAGAGGGTTAGTGCCTTGTTTCAGGACCCACAGAAGAATTCTAGAGCCAGTGTTATTACTGCCTATTTTTTTTTTGAAAATTTTTTTCACAAAGAAAGAAAATCTGTTCTCTTTTATAAACATTTCCCAAGATCAATATGTGAAATTACAATATAAATTTGTGGAAGTAGATGTCTGGGTGGTGGCGAAAGTGCACATGTATTAAAATTTATCTCTTGTGCTTCAACTTCAGCTGTGAGCCTGGGTCTAGTTCTGGCCCCTTTCACCTGCCACAGGCCCTGCCAGCTCCTGCCTTTTCTGGGAGTTGTCCTAACACCTGTGTTCTAGATCCTTCCAGGGAGAATTTTTGCTTCCTCTACCCTTCTGCTCTCACAGTGATTTGAGTGGAAGTGTGTACACTTGTGTGTGCATGTTTATGCTGGGGTTGGTGGTAATGTGTAGTGTGAGGCCTGATATTTATATCTTCTCTGTAACTACTACAAGGGTGAAGCTTTGTTGCATAAACACATGGATAAACATAATTAAAGTTGAGCATCACTATATTGAAATCAGTTTTCAAAACTTAAAAAAATTTTTTTTATTGATTTCAGAGAGGAACAGAGAGGGAGAGAGAGAGAGAGAGAGAGAGAGAGAGAAATATCAATGATCAGAGAGAGAATCATTGATCGACTGCCTCCTGCACACCCCACACTGGGGATTAAGCCTGAACCTAAGCATTTGCCCTTGACTGGAATTGAACCTGGGGTCCTTCAGTCCACAGGCTTATGCCCTATCCACTGAGCAAAACTGTCTAGGGCTTCAAAACTTTTACTTTGACTCTTTTAGAAACTGCCATTGAGACTGTATGTATTGGGAAACACAAAAGAATCATACTTTTACCAGAGAAATAAGTTATACAAAAGGTGGTTTATTCAGAAAGACCTTAACATTTCAAAGGAAGGCCTTTGGCTTCTAAAACCAAGTTTTGCCATTTGCTACCTGGTTTACCTGCATGTTGCAGAGGTGGAGGTTTCTTAGACATAGCTGATTTTCATGATATCTTCCTGAACTCCTTTATTTAATCTGAATAATGGGTAATATTTAGTAGAAATTACTTATTTTGCAGTATAAAGAGAACCTCATTATTTACTTTGCTGAATTATTTTAGTGAAGTAATTGGGGATCAGACCTGTAGTTCCAAAATGTTTGGTTTAATCTTCCTTTTTAAATATATGGAGATGAGGCAATATATCTTATAAGATAGGGATGAGGGGTGCTGGAAGGAGATGCAGAAATTTTATAACATTTAAGTGTTTGCCCATATTAAATTGCCCCATAATTTCAGCTTCTCTCTTTCTACCTTAGCCTTTTCACAAAGTCACTTAAGTGCTTTAATATAGAATACAAGACAAAACATCCTTTAAGTGACATGTGCTTAGAGTGAAAATTTTAAAAAAAGTAATAGAAACAGGTAAAAAGAAAAGATACTCCATAATTTTAGCATTCAGTGAAATGTTGGCCAGTGAGGTCAGGAATGATACCAGGCTTGGCAATTTGGTAATTAAAGGACGTTATCTGTATTTTGAATACATAAATTTGAAGTGTCATATGTTTAATGCTGGCAGTGTATGAGTGATATATCTATGTCTATTACTATATATCTATTCATAAAATTCACCATTAAGACAAATTTAAGACTTATTTTTTAAAATGTTTTTATTGATTTCAGAGAGGAAAGGAGAGGGAGAGAGAGAAATATCAATGACAAGAGAGAATCATTGATCAGCTGCCTCCAGCATGTAGAACACTGGGGATTGAGCCCACAATCTAGGCACATGCCTGACTAGGAATTGAATGGTGACCTTCTGGTTTGTAGGTCGATGCTCAACCATTGAGCTACACCAGCTGGGCTAAGACTTTTCTATCTTAAGAAACCGTCCCATTCAGCATCATGGAAATTTTACTCTATTCTTTACTTCTTCTGTGATACAATTGGAGGAACAGTGCAATTGGCTTATTTAGGGTAATATATTTATTGGTGCCTATTTTTCTTTTAACTTTTATTAAATAATTTAAAATATGAAAGGAAAGAGAATAACATGATGAATCCTATGTACCCTCACTCACCTTCAACAGCTATCAACTTATTTACTAAAAAACAAACAAACAAACAAACAAAAACCTTAATTGACTATTTTTATATAGGTTACCTTTGAAAAAGGAATCAGTAAATGGGAATTTTAAGGATAAAGGCAAGTTTTTGTATATGGGTTGGGCTGTGCTTGGTACCTCATCAAATTTCATTGCCTGAACAACTGACTATTCATTAACTTTAAGGCAATAAATAATATATTGACCATTTATATGTGACAGGTACAAGGCATATAGCTATTTTGTGTTCATTGCTTTTGCAGCACTGTGGAGTAGGTATTATTAGCTGTATTTTACAGGTAAGGAAATGGGCACCTTTAAGATAGAAAGGCTTGCCCTCAGTGTTGGAGCTGGCAGTTTAAAATGCAGTCTGGCTAATGTTAAACTTTCCCTTAATCATGGTTCTGCCTGCAGAATAAGTTACAAAAAGGGATAGCCAATGGAATGTCAGGGGTGGGAAGAAGATGAGATGGAAAAGGATAAAGTAGTATGGTAAATAAATGAGTTAATCTAAAAATATCTTTTCAATAAAATCTTAAAACTAGTGAAATTAGAGCAATTCTAAGTGAGTTCAGTATAACTTAAAGGGCACAGCTGTCTTTTACTAAGGAATAAAAGTGTTTTAGTTCTATTTTGAAAACCAAGATTTCTTTTCACAGCCCATAGCTGCATCCCTGGCCCTGGGAATTGGAAGGGCTCTGCAAGGAGAGGGGTTTCATTCATTCCTAGCCTGATTTTGTATGAAAAGATGTCCACTGGAATAAAACAGAGAAATATGCCAAACAGGGAAAGGACAGGACTTGGGAGCAGGTATTATCAGTGCTGGGAGGGGCAACATCTGTGCAACGTTGTTAAGACCGAGCAAGTCAAGATGGCTGCAAGTAACCACAGGCTATGTGAAGAGATAAATGGTTGACCCCAGCCAATGTCAGGCTACGATTGATGCCACTATCAGCCCTACTGCCTTCCCAATGATTTTTTTTAAAAAAAATCTTTGATAGATTGTGTTATCTAGTTACTGGCACAAGGGCAATAGCCTGGAGGGGTGAAGGAAAAGGAAAGAATAAAAGGTCACTCCAGGAGGACAATCTCTGTCGGAGTAAATGAGAAAAAAAGATCTAGCTGAAAAGAGGAGGAAATAAATAAATAACAGCAGCTGCTAGATGCACGGATGGGATAAGTAAAATTGCTGTTTCCCTTTAGTCTGTCCTCTGTCCTCTCTTTCCTTCTCTCTTCTCTCCTCCTCCTCCTCCTCCTCCTCCTCCTCCTCCTCCTCCTCCTCCTCCTCCTCCTCCTCCTCCTCCTCCTCTTCTTCTTCTTCTTCTTCTTCTTCTTCTTCTTCTTCTTCTTGCTCCTCTTCTTCTTCTTCTTCTTCTTCTTCTTCTTCTTCTTCTTCTTCTTCTTCTTCTTCTTCTTCTTCTTCTTCTCTCTCTCTTCTCTCTCTCTCTCTCTCTCTCTCTGAATTTAGCAGATGTAGCTATAGGTTCTTTGTTATTCTCTTGAACTTTTTTAATGATCTGATTGGGATTGTTGAGATAAAAAAAAAACACAAACTGTAGAAGAGGTAAAATTATAGACCTTAATTAGCACCCCCATCTGTCTGTAAAATAATAATAATTCCAGAGTAAAAGATGCAAAATTCCTCTAGATAATGGAAAAATGTCTTTAATTTATTTGCACTGGGTATGTGAATTAGATTCTGTAATAACTGCCCTGTTTTCCTCCCCATGTGCATGTGTGTGCATGTGCGAGAAATGTACCTAGATGCAAAGTTATTTTCACAAGCACCTATGCACACTTTTGGAAAGACAGATAAAATTGTTTTTATTCAGTATTGCTGCACCAACAATTCTATGTTATGTTAATAAAAAGTTAAATTAGCTCTTTTCAGCCTTAAAACAAGTTTTGTAGGAGAAAACAAAAGGGAAAACTGGAGTTCATTTTTTCTTTCTTTTTTTTTGTATAAAAGAGTATGACTTTATTTAGTATGAATTTTTTTAATTGACCTGGAAAAATCTAGATGTGTCCCTCCATCCCAGCATAGAGTATCTGTAGAAGGTAAAATGTTCCAGGGGGCAAGGAGCCTGAGAGTTGAAGTGGATCCATGGCATTAATGCTTTCTTTGAGAAGACTCATGTTGGATCTAAAAAATATTGGACTCTAAAAGCTTCTCTGGAAAGAGCAGAGAAGGATATTTTGGGCAGAATGCACACTTTTCTAAGGCCAGAGGACTTCACAATGTGACTCCTGGACCTTCTCACTGGCCAGTCCTGTGCAGGGCCATCTTCATTTGGCACAGATTGGAGGATTTGCTTTGTCATCCCCTCCTCTGTCATAGGCATCAGAGTATGAAAAGAGCATGAGCCTTGAAGCTGAAAGACTTGAGTTATAGTCCCTGCCAACACCATATTACTAAGTGACCCAAGGTCCATGGCTTGATTTCTCAGAATTATAAATTCCCTCATGCATGTGATGACAGCAATGTTTCACAGTATCTTCCTGCAATGTTTTGAGACTTAAATGAGTCTAAGATGTGAAAACTCTCTGAAAGTATGAAAGCACTATTCAATTCTCACACTTCTTTTATCCATGTGGATTTTATTGGTGTGTGGTGGTGGAGGTTGGCTGTGATGTGGCCAAATGCAGTGGGATACTTGCAGAATAGAGGAATGAAGCAGTGGTTCTTGGAAATTTCCATAGAATTGTTTACAGTGGGAGCAGGATGGAGGAATGAAATTTTAGAGCTAGATGAAAAATACATACAGTAGTGTGTATTTTTGGGGCTTTTAATAATTTCTAGTAGGGCAACATAAAATATATGCTTTGGTTTGCTCTGATTTAGTTTGCTCATAAAACTAATGTTTGCAATACTCAATTTAAAATGAAAGTTTATTTTGTCAAGAATTAGTCTCATTTATTGAGGCATCAAAATTACAAATAACAAAAATACATAGATATGGAGTATATATAGTTCATTGACATATATAAGACTGTGAAGCCCACACTCAAATATCAAGATATAGAACATTTCATTAACCAAGAAAGCTAATTTTGCTTTAATTATTTTATTTATTTTTTTGCCATAAATGGTGTTGCAACAACTGAATCTAAGAAATGTATTTTTTCCTTGTTTTTAAGGAAAACTATGAGGAAAGCAAGGAATGGGCAATGACACTTACTGAGCACCTAATATTTGTCAGGCACTGAGTTAGTCCTTACACATATTAGTTAAATCAGTGGTCCACAAACCACAGCTCATGAGGCTCTTTCACAAAATACCACATGTGGGTGTGCACGTACAATGCGATTGAAACTTCATGGCCCATGTGCAGAAGTCGGTTTTCGACCTGGGCGAGTCTATTTTGAAGCAGTGGCATTAGAACACTCAAGGGGCCAAAAAGCTGCATGTGGCTCGCCAGTTGTGGTTTGCAGACCACTGAGTTAACTCATTATAATGACCCTTAAAATAAAAAATCTCCACTTTATAAATGAGGAACTGAACTTCAAAGAAATTGAATATCAAGGTTACTTAGTGAGTAAGTACTGTGTTGAGATGTTACTGAGAATAAAATCTATTTTCTTCAACTGGGAAAATAGAACAATTGCCATGATTTGGGGACCTGAGTGTCTTCCACAGAATCAGAGAAACTAAAAGTTCACATTAAAAAAAAGTTGGGCTGAAACTGGTTTGGCTCAGTGGATAGAGCATCGGCCTGCTCGATTCCCGGGTTCGATTCCGGTCAAGGGCATGTACATTGGTTGCAGGCACGTCCCCAGTGTGGGGTGTGCAGGAGGCAGCTGATCGATGTCTCTCTCCCTCATTGATGTTTCTAACTTTCTATCCCTCTCCCTTCCTCTCTGTGAAAAATCAATAAAATATTGAAAATGGTGAGCTGTCTTAGTTTAACAGAGGCCTTTTTTTTTTTCTTACTTACAATCTAAATTTTAATTTTAAAACACTAATGTTTGAGAAAGGTTTCTGGGAAATCAGATTAAATCAGGCATAAACCTGTGGAAACAAAAAAATATATATATTTAAAAAAAGTTGGAAGAAAAAGAACTTTTCTATAACTTTTTCTTGGCGACTGAGTCTAATGTAAGATCTTCCTGTTTATGGGACTCCATTTGTCTTAAAATTTCAGATTTCTAAAAATGTAACCACTTTTGAGACATGTTTTTATGTTGGTCTAGGTTGTTCTTTGGTGCTTAGGCTCCTAATATCTGAAAACAGAGCTCTGAAATCCTGGCTCCACCATTTTCCAGCATTTTGTCCTTGGGCATGTTACTCTGCCTCTGCAAGTCTCAGTTTTCTCATCTGTAAATAGAACCAATAAGATAGATCCCTCCCCTGGTTGCAGGATTTATATAGGGTTATGGAAGTGAAGGTCTTAGCGTAGTGCCTGGTGTCTAATAAATGCTCAACCAGTGTTTACCATTATTATTTCTATTGCTCCTACCTCCTACCTCCTACCTTCAGCCCTGAGTATTTTAATTGTTTTGGTTTTATTTTGATATTTTCCAAATTCAGATAAATTTAATCTGCTACCAAAATAGGAAGAATCTCTTTGAGAAAATAATTGGAATCTAAGACTGTGCCCGGCACCTGTGTTTGTGAGTGATACTGGCTGGTGCTACATCACAGTGCCCTTGTGCCCTGTGTACCCTCTGCTATTCCTAGTACTTGCTATTTTACTTGTTTGCTACTACATTGTGTGTCCCTGGAAGGTAATCTGAGAACTTAGCATTATGCCTGCAGTTCAGTAGGTGTTGTACCACCATTTGTTGAATAAATGACATTTCCAAACATTGGGCCAACTCCTCACTCTTCTATTTCCCTTGGGGAATGAGGAATAATAAAGGTGTTAATTTTTTGGACAACTGAAAAAATTTTTCTTAAAATACCAAGTCATGTCTATTTTTGATATTATCTTTGAATGTTCCTCACATTTCTGTTTTATTTTTTTAAACTTAACTACAAAGATTCCCCAAGCAGAATTATGCCTGTTTATCAGTAAGTTTTTACTTCACTCTCTTACGTTTATAGCTGAAAATATTCTAAGATAAAAAAAATAAATTCCTGTGCCATTTGTTAAGTCATAGCTATCAAAAGTACACTTCAGCCCTAGTCAGTTTGGTTTAGTGGATAGAGCATCAGCCTGTGGACTGAAGGGTTTGATTTCAGTCAAGGGCACATGCCTGGGTTTCGGGCTTGATCCCCAGTAGGGGATGTGCAGGAAGCAGCTGCTCCATGATACTCTTATCATTGATATTTCTCTCTCTCTCCTTTTCTCTTTCTCTCAGAAATCCATAAAAATATATATATTTAAAAAAGTACACTCGAATTCATTAATAGCTACTATAAATTATTAAAAAAATACTGACTATTGTATAATTTTTAGAAATAATTGAGTAGTCAGATAAGGTGAGAATAAGGGAATATATTTGTTATTCTAAATGAAATTATAATCCATAAATATTTGGATTTTCTATGGAAAAAATATATAGTAATGACAAAAATAACTTTGGATAAAGAGCCCACCTCTTGTTCCTCCCTTTTCTAGTTGTAACCTGTGAATTATCCTCATGATTTCCTGTCATCCTTGAGCATTTCCTTCTTTGTGTTTTGGGGGTGGCCCAATCTTAGTTTGGTAAATAAAACCTTGGAATTATAGATGGTTTCTAGTGCACAGATTCAGAACTTCCTTTCCTTCATAAATGAGCTTTCATCTGCATTCTTCAGAGGCACTACCCATTAGGCTATACTTTCTGCTTTTACTTCTCCGTGGCCCAGGAGTGCCTCAGGCAAAGAGTACCCCTAAATTCTCTGGCACAATATTGGCTTCAGGGAAAGAAGATGGTTCTGAACTTCATTCTGATACTGGCATCCAGGCATGTTTAAGGTCCAGATTCTGCACAGCATCACTGAGCACCATTGTTCATAGAACTATGGCATGAGATTCAGAATGGTGCTCCCATTTGGTTTACTAATCATGGAGGTGGAGACTGACAGCATGCAAGCTGTGCATGAATAGGGTACGTGGGAGCATCCTTTCATTCAAGGTCATTCCCTGTCTTTCACTGCATTCCCTTCTGAAACAAATCAACATTCCTAAAGCCTTCTTTGCTGGGAAGTAAAGTCAATAACTTGCTTCTAGGCCTTTCTCTTGGGGAACCTACTTGGTTAGTGATGGATTCATTTCCATTCAAGGAACCAGAATTTTAACTAAAAAGAATCCATACCATCTTCCTAGCCTCATTGATCTATTGTGTTCTCATTTGGAAAAAGACATTTTAATGGCATTGTCCACCTCCCCCAATAGGTATTTTTATCTTGCCTTTCTAATGACCTGAATGGACTATTTCTTTTCCTTTCTGGCCTGCCCCTTTGTCATAACTCAGTTTTCAAATCTATCCTCATAATTCAGTTCGCTGTAAAGCGAAGAACTTTATGAATACTTTCCTGCCAGACTTGAAAACAATTAGAGCAGTGACGAGAAGGAGTTAAAGAGGACCCCCCAAACCTTGAAACCAAACAGACATCACAGGGCAGGGATAGCAGGTAAAGTGGTTGCTATAAACACTTTCTCTTGAAAGCTGTGTCTTTTCAATAAACACACTGTAAGGCCCTAACAAAATATTTCCAGTTGCCTTCCTGGGTGGTGCAGTGCTGGAAGCTGTTAGCTCGTGCTCAGTTAAACTTCTCAAGTCAAAGCTCATTAATAGTGATTTTAGCCAAAGACAGCTTGTAAGGAGCTGTGCAAACTTAACTTCCTCAAATAAAATGAGAAGAAAGATGACCATTTAACATTGCTTTTCCTCCCCCTGCTTTCTTCACCTCCGCTTCGAGTTTGTTTTTGGTTTTATTGACAGTAGGTTTCAAGTTTATACTCTGCATTTTCCTTAATTTGCCTTGTCCTTTTATCCCCCCCTTGGGAAATAGGCCTATTACAAAGGTGTTGCGATGTTTCTTTGAGTTTTAGGAGGAGCGTTGTGTCTGTTTGAAGCAGGCCTGGAGGAGTCTGTGAAAGTGTGAAGGCAGAAAGTTCAGCTTTTGAGTGAGAGAAACACACTGTGATATGATTATGGGTTCAGATGCTGTTTTCAGCCTTGTCTGAATACAAATGTAAAGGGAAATTTTGTTTCTACAATAAGAATGTTTCAAATTAAAATATTAATATAAGCAATTCAATTATTGGTAGTCTGATCAGTTCTCACCATTGTGGTTATCTGGAAAATTCAATGAAAACACAGTTGTTTTTTTTTTTTTTTAACCTGGTCTGAATTTATTTGTGCAGTTGTGACTGTGGGTTGGCCTCTGTGTGAAATTCCATGACAAACTAATTAATAATTGAACTATCAATTGCAAATTCAACATCAACTTGTCCTCCCGTTTGACTTGGGATTTTGCTAGCAGCACACTTTACTGCCCTCCCCTCCTGAATCTTGCAAAGGCTCCCTGGGCACCAACTAATAAATGCCCAGGATTCCAGCATGTGTGCAAGAGGCTGAAAGAACCAGGGCAAATGACTCTGATATGACCGGCTGTGGATATCTCAGAGTCTGTCTTACTGGGCTTTGTGGCCACAGTTTTCTTAGGGAATTTGAGCTTGGATTGCACTGAAATTTTTGTGTGACTTCAGTCATTGTAGAGGTGAAGTGTAGTGGAAAGAGTGTTTAGGGGGAGTGGGTGTCGGGATGGCATTGTAGCAGGGGCTTCTTCTGAGGATTTATGGTCATTCCTCATGGGGGCAAGCATAAGTCCCAAGCAGAGGTTGACAAGCATTGTGGCTTTCTTCTACTTTTCATTGAAATAAGGACATTTTATGAACCCCCGCCCCTTGCCGCAATCATTTAATTTTTAAAAAAGCTGACTGCTTTAGGCCAGTGTTGCTCTGTTAAACAAAAGTCATTAATTGTGAACTTCCCACCATCTTTAAATTAAAAGGAACCTCATTACAGTCAGTTTTGGGTCTCAGATAAAGGTTTTAATGACATGGGATTATGTTGAGTAGACTGCATTGTTCAGAGTATTAAAAGTTGGCATGATTTCTTTTTAAAAGCCAAGTGATTATATGTTTCTGCAATTGAAAACATAGTCTGGGATTAGCTTTTATCTTCTTAACTTTCTCTTACAAACAACCAGATTTTGCCCTTCTAAGAAAAGAAACAAGCATGTATGATATTGTAAGCACTGGCTTGTATGCTGGTCTCTTCTAGACAGTGAGCTTCCTGAGAGTAAGGAATTATGTCACTTATTTTATCTTCTGGGCTTAGCATATACCTGACTCAATGAATGTTTACTGGTTGAATATAGTAAACTTCATTAATTGATACACTAACAAATTGTAGGTGGAATATTTAACTTAGGAGGAAAATCAATTTTATGGACTCCTACACATTAATCATCTGTAACAAATGGGAGCTGAGAATTACAAATAAATGCTATCCATTTATTGAGGCAGGTGTGGAGTCACTCTGCTGGCAGAGAGTGCCAGCAATTTGAGTTATGCCTTGATAAATATATTCTGCATGTTTTCAGAAACACTAAATAATTTTAATAAAGAAACTGTTAAAATTTCAGGCAAGAGAGAGTATGTGCAGCTGTAATCTACTGTGTGTTGCCTGCCTGTTCTACATGGTTGGTCTAATTCATTAATTTGGTCTAATTAACTTGTAAGTGCCCACCATGTGCCAGGTACTATGCTAGTAACTTAACACAAGTTACCAAACCTAGCAGAGGAAACATCAATATAATTAGGAATCACAAAAGCAGTAAGAGCAGAGTGCAGGGCAGGCACTGAGGAAAGGTAACTAACTTCTCAAGAGCTTGCGAAAATCATCACAGAGAGATTTAAAGTGGATGCATTGAAAGATGACTTGAAAAGATGACTGCATTACCCAGGAGAGAAGGGGATATGCTTAAGTATGGTCATGAGATATGTAGGAGACAGTGTGGCTTTTGGTATAGCTTGAGAATGGTGCCTGTTCTAGTGGAGGCATGGGAGGAGTGGGAGGCATGGTCTGACTGTAATGAGGTTGAGGAGACTGATTATGGGGTGGGGTAAAATCCAAATTTAAATATACTCATTTAAATTTGGACTTGACTCTTTAGGCATAGAGAATCAGCTCTCTTCTAAGTTCTAAACTGGTGTGTGTGTGTGTGTGTGTGTGTGTGTGTGTGTGGGCCAGGTGTGTGTGTGACTGAGAGAGAGAGAAGCAGGTGTGGAGGTAGGTCATTGGTTGTCAGGGGTGAAGGACAAGAGTGATGTAGGTGATTATATTTTTGGAGTTGGGTGACTCTGTAAGCTTGGTAGCTAGTGGTATCATTAAGCAATATTTCAGGTATATAGCTAAGTTTGTGAGAAGTGAGATAATGCAGTTTCACATATGCAGAGTGCTCCATGTAACACATAAATGGAGATATCAGCTATTTAGAGTTTAGGAGAAAGTTCAGGGTTTGAGATACATATTTAAGAGTTGTTACATGGTAGATGGCAGTAGAAACAAAGGGAGATGGTGACTACCCAGGGAAATTGTGCAAATGAGAAAGGATAAGCACGCTTGGGGACTGCCAGTGTTTCTGAGATGAAAGAGGATGCTGATCCCTGCTCATATGTGTTCTAGATTCCTCACCTCCTAAATCAGAAGTACTTGATATCACCAATGACCCCCTGTATTTTCTTCATTTTCTATCTTGTTCAGTTAGCTCATTTCCCTCAGGATATAAACTGTTTAATCTTAAGCAAACTTCTCCTAATCTTCCATTCTATGGCCCCTTTTACAAAGTGGTTTGAGTTTTCTCCTACCCTTCACAGCTACACTTTTTAAAAGAGTAACACCAATGGCTGTTTCTAGTTCCTCACCTCTGGTCCATCCTTCCCCTCAGCTTTTTGGCTTTGACAGCCCCTCAGGATCGAAATACCCCTGGCCAAGATCCCCTGCAACCTCCCACTAAATAAGAACTCCCTTTTAAACCCTCATGGCCTGCTTTTGAATATGTTCATCTTGCTGGGCTCTAATAATCACTTAACCCCACTTCAGTCCAATGCAATTTCAAAAATCTTAAATTCTATTCAATTTTTAAGGGCCCCATAACCCCCAGATAGCTCAGAAACCTGCCACGAGAATGATTATTTCTCTCTTCTCTTCATCCTGTTCTAGCACAGTACCTGACTCAATGAATGTTTACTGGTTAAATATAGTAAACTTCATTAATTGATACACTAACAAGATTGTAGGTGGAATATTTAACTTAGGAGGAAAATCAATTTTATGGACTCCTACACATTAATCATCTGTAACAAATGGGAGCTGAGAATTACAAATATATGCTATCCATTTATTGAGGCAGGTGTGGAGTCACTCTGCTGGCAGAGAGTGCCAGCAATTTGAGTTATGCCTTGATAAATATATTCTTCCTTTAGGAGTTGGCCCAGAGGGAACGAGGGTTAGGATAAAAAGACACATCACATGTGGCAGGTAAAGGAACAAGGGAAGAAGTGGTCTCCTGGGCTCCTCTGTGGGTTCATCAGAAATTCCTCTGCTGAGCTCCTTAGCTTGCAACTCTCTCTGAACTGGCTGGTCCATTGCTTATTTGGTGTGGGGGGCTTTGCTCTACCTGATAGTCCAGTCTGCTTCTTGAGAAAACTCTCTGTATAACACGCCACATTTGTTCCTTTCGAGGGGACTCACAGTCACTTTTGCTTTTCCAGCAGTGACATGAGCCTGCTTCCAAAATGTGTCCTCTTTCCCTCTACTGCTAGGCAGGGACAGCTCCAGACACAGTCTCTTGCCTTTAGACCTCTAAGGTATGAATCAAGTGCTGGTGCCTTTTCCATTAAGCTCTCCCATTAATTTTCTTGAATCCCCTCTTATTTGGCTTAGGTGAAGTGAGACTGGAGATTGAAAACATCACAAGTTACCAAACATCTCGAAGTTGTGTGGGATAAATATTTTAGCAATACTAGAGGCGAGGTGGAAAGAAACTGGAGAATAGAGAGCCTTATATGCAGAGGGTTGCCTTTATTGTTGGTTTTTCTTTATCTGGTAGTAGGATCTTGAAAAGCCCATTTAAACTCTTTGGGCTCCAGTGTTCTTAGCTGAAAAATGAGGAGATTGGATGCTCTAAAATCTTTCAATTCCAAATGAGGCCCCAGAGAAGTATTGAACCA
Organism: Lasiurus cinereus; assembly: GCA_011751065.1. Taxonomy (NCBI): domain Eukaryota; kingdom Metazoa; phylum Chordata; class Mammalia; order Chiroptera; family Vespertilionidae; genus Lasiurus; species Lasiurus cinereus. Next base: position 72,290,137 of record JAAGEH010000018.1, read on the forward strand.
ATGGGTAAGTTTAATTTTTTAATCTGCTGGTTTAGTCCAGAGAATTAGGAGCCCAAGAAGATTAGTCATTTAAGTAAAAACAAATATCTTTTGTTTACCAGTTTTTTAACTGTGTTAAAATATGCCTAATATAAAATTTACCATTTTAACTATATTTAATTATACAGTTCAGTGGCATTAAATACATTTACATTGTACAACCATGACCACTGTCTAATCTTTAGAACACTTTCACCTTCTCAAACTGAAACTTTATACCCGTCTATATATATAAAAGCCTAAGCGACTGTTATGACTGAATGACTGGATAACTGGCTGTTAGCTATGATGCACACTGACCACCAGGGGGCAGATGCTCAATGCAGGAGCTGCCCCATGGTGTTCAGTGTGCTCCCACAGCCAACCTCCCATGGCTGGCCAACTTCCCTTGCTCCTTCCACCTGGCTGGCTTCCACCTGATCGGCCCCATTCACAGGCCAGGGCGAGGGACCCCACCATGCATGAATTCATACACCAGGCCTCTAGTTAAATAATAACTCTTTATTCTCCTGTCCCCAGTCGCTGGCAGCCACCATTCTACTTTCTGTTTCTATGAATTTGACTACATAAGTACCTCATCTAAGTGGAATCACACATTTGTCTTTTTGTTACTAACTTAATATCTCTTAGCATAATGTCTTTGGGGTTCATACATGTTGTAGCAGATATCAGAATTTCCTTCCCTTTTAAGGCTGAACAATATTGCATTGCATGTACCACACTATGTCTATTCAGCTGTGATAGATGCCTGAGCTGCTAATACTGCTACAAACATGAGCATGGGTGCACAAACATTTATTCAAGTCCTTGCTTTCAAAATTTTTAGATATATACTCAGAAGTGAAATAGTTGGATTAGATAGTAATTGTATTTAATTTTGTGAGGAGCTGCTGTACCATTTCCAAAGTGGCTGCACCATTTCGCATTCCTACCAGAAATGCACAAAGGGTTCCAATCCAATTTCTCCACATTCTCACCAACACTTGTTATTTTTTTTGTTTATTTGTTTGTTTAAATAATAGCCATCTTAATACGTGTGAAATAGTATCTGTGATTTTCATTTTCATTTTCCTAATAATTAATGCTATTGAATATCTTTTCATACTCCTGTTAGCCATTTGTATACCTTTTTTTTTTTGAGAAATGTCTACGTATTCAAGATCTTTGCTTATTTTTTAATACGTTTTTGTTGTTGTTGTTGAATTGTAGGAATTCTTTGTGTGTTCTGGATGTTAATCTCTTACCAGATATATGCTTTGTAAATATTTTCCTTCATTCTATATGTTATCTTTTCATTCTATTGATAGTGTCTTTTGATACATATACGTTTTTATTTTGAAGTAAAATTTATCTACTTTTTCTTTTGTTGCTATGTTTTAGTGTCATATCCAAGAAATCATTGCCAAGTCCAATGTTATAAAGATTATCTCTATGTAAAACAAAGAAATATCTTTTGTATAAATTATGTTTGCCTAAGTTCTATCTTTAAAATCCAAATCTCTTGCTAAGTCTTCAGAATGTGATTAGGTTTCATTTAGTTTCTGCTTTCATCTCCTATTCTTTAAACCTGCTTTGAGGACCTTCTTATCACCATGGTTGCTTACAGAACTGAGCACAGTGTCAATTGTGTGAGCCCATTACACTGTCTGTAAACGTTCTTAATATATTCAAAGTATTTAAAAATGTTTTAAAGTAAATCAAGTTTAGGTTTTCTTTGGTCTATCCATATAAGAAACTTAAAGACTACCACTTCCCAATTAGTTGAGTATAGTGGGAAAGAGGAGGGAGAAAAAAAAAAAGATGTGTCTGTTTCATGTGATTGATAGACAAAGTGTTTTTTTTTATTTTCTCTCTCAATTTTCTAAAAAACACTGAAAAATTCTCAGGCAAGGGGCACTTCATCTGGAGGAGGGGATGTCAGAAAGATGCCAAGTATTAAGAAATGGGGATGGTAGAAAGCTGTGCCATAAGCTTGATAGCTTTTTCATGGGATCTACTGATGTGGTTCATACCTACTAGAATGCATGCTGAATAATTCTGTAGCAGTTACTTAAATTCACACTTTTGAAATGAGGTATTGGAACAGATATCTAAGCTTCATTAACCCCTAATTTATAGAGGGTCTTGTTGGGAATTATACTTCTTCCCATTGGGAAAAATGAGAAAGTTTTTATTTTTTAAGGCAAAACAGAGCTACATGAATAATTAATTTTCAGCAAGTTGAGAAATTGATTTCCAGAAAAGCAATACTCCCCTAACATTTGGAGAATTCTGCAAAAAGGCATTTTGCTTGTGTTCTCTGTCCTCTGATAAATCTCCAATATTGATCATTGAATTAATTCAACCTGTGTCCCTCCATAGTTGATTACTGCTGCTTTAAGGCTTGTTACATAGAAGTCTTTCTGGCTTTTAAATTTCTAAACTTGGGTGATAACTATGTTTGTGGATTGTTTAGTATTCACCATGGGTTCTGAGTTTTCTGCCTTAAAGACATACAGTAAGGACAGTTTTTTCAGGTGTTTGCATAAACTATTTGTATATGTTATATACATATGTTTATACATTTTATGTGTTTTATACAATGAATTCCAGGTGACGGCAAAGTAGATGATTAAAGTATGTCTTGATATTTGGAAATTATATTGTGCTTTATGAATTTTTGGAAGGCTTTGGAAAATTTTTGCTTTATGGGGTTTTCTGTGAAGAAGAGTTTACTAGAAAGGAAAATGTATATTTTCCATAATTCTTATTTGTCGCAGTGAAAGCATTAAATTAGATATATACACTTTTAAAAATAGCTTAAAGCATACTGCTTTAATATACTAAATAAATGGCAGTTTATTTTTGGGTTTTTTAAAATCATGGGAATATTTAAATTATATAACCACCTGCTTGTCACTCCTATCCATACTAATAACTGGCATATGAAAATTTGGAAAAATAAAATACATATTTTCCATCATGTCAAAATGGCATGTGGTTTTGATCCTGAGAATGGAGGGTTTCCATCAGACTGCCCTATCTGAAATCTCTGGGTCTATTTCCTCCTTTGCCTGGACTGCTGTTACTGGTAGTTGGTGTTATTCAATTATCTCTACATTTTAACCTTGGTGTTTACCTCTAATGTCACTCAAGTCAGTAGATGATTCATTGCATCTGGAACCTATAAACAGGTTTTGGCAGAAAAAGGACAATGTGTGGCAGCTGCATTTGGAGTAAAGGGGACAATGCATTTGAAACTGGACTCTAAGAGCTTAGAAATTCAATTAAGCATTCATGGTCTAGGGCTAGGTACCACAATGCCTGGCCCCTGGTGAGCACCCAGTGAATGTTAAATGAAGATGATGGTGATGATTTGAATCAACACAGCCTGTGTTTACAAGAAAGGCATCTGCACTGTAGTGGACAGGCAAGTTCCCCAAAGATTTTTTGAGATTTCCTCTCAGTTCTGAAACACATCATTTAATCTTTCTGGGTTTCCTCATTTCTCATGTAGGACTGATGATTTGTGATGTTAGCCTTACAACAAATAACATTTTGTATCATTAAATACCAGACAATACATGATGCTACTTAGATATTGGGAGTTCTAAAAATATAAATTAATATTTCCTTTGTCTTCCTAAAAAGTACATCAATTTTTATTCAGAAGCTTAAAAAGTGAGGTAAGGGTTATTTAGTAAAGGCCAGTGAAGATACCAGGTACAGGGTACAGGATGGGTTTCTCTGATTTCTGAGCTTGGTTTTCCTTTGCAAAGCATTGAAGCTTTGCCCTTTTATTTGTGTGAGGGAATAAAAAAGTTAGATCTTCTTTTCTCCTCTGGAAGCAATGCAAGCAAAACCAATTATATTTAAATAACCATTCTCAGAAGTGGAGTCAGAATGTGAGCTTTTAAAGAGGACACATGTGGTGGCTGTGGTCAGGATTAGGAAGGCTTTGTATGTCTTCAGCCTAAATAGAGAGAGGTTGTGAAGACATAGCAATCCTGTTGCATTTGCTGTTTATCTTTAATAGTTTTAGCACTTCCTGAGCAAATTAAAGGTCTATAGCAGGTCTTTAGACTTCTTGGCATCATAAATTTAAAAATTCTATGTTGCATGGTCTGTGGGTGGAGATTCACTTATGTAGTGAGAGAAGCCCCCTGGGGCTTCTGTTCAGCAGTAAGTCCTCCTCTCAGCAGTAACTCCAATGAAGGAAGAAAAAGCAAACATGTTCGCTATGAAAATTACTTCCCAAAGAAGGTCATTATGGTGTCATATTTATTTTCTATTGCTGAATAACAAGTAACCATAATATTAATGACTTAAAACAACTCCTGTTCATTACCTCACAGTTTCTGAAGGTCAAATGTCAGGGCACAAAGTAGCTGGGTTCTTTGGTCAGGGTCTCATATGACTGATACCTTGATAGATATTTTCACCTGGAGTTCAAGGTCTTCCTTAAAGCTCACTTAGATTATTGACAGACATCAACTCTAGAACTGAGGTTCTCATTTTCTCGTTGGCTGGGACCATTTTCAGCTCTTAGGCTGCTCTTGGATCTTTAGCTTTATGGTGGTTCACATAATCTGGCAGTTTGCTCCTTTGAAGGCCAGTGGAGTATCTCTTCTTTTAAGGGCTCATCTGAATAGGGGAAGTCCAGCTTCCTTTTGGTTAACCCAAAGTCAATTGATTTCTGAACTTAATTACACCTGCAGAATTCCTCCACTATTGCCACATTACAATGTAACCTAATCATGGGAGTGATTCCCCATGGTGTTCCCTGGCTCTGCTCCTAATTAAGGAGAGGGCATTGTGTATGACAAGTATTCGAAGGCCAGGAATCCTGGGGAGTATATCAGAATTATGCTTACATTTGGGGATTTAGAAGGTCTCTAGACACAGCCTTTGTAAAGGCCAGGTTCTGCTGGCCTTGCCATGATCTGTCCATATCTTCCCAGAGTCTACATATTTTCTTTAGTCCTGGGCTTTCCTGGAGAACCAAGGAATGGACACACTCTGAATCACTTCTGTTCCTAGAGGCTTTAATTAGGCGTTTAGTTTTAGAGGTTCAGGTTTGTGGTGGCCTCTGGGGTGGTCACAAATGAGGGGACCTAAACTCTTGGTAGAATATCCATCTCTATATTTCTCAAAGCTGGAGCATGTCTAATGCCAATATAAACCCTGGGATAAAAGTTGACTGTCTGGTTTGGATCCAAATGTAAGAAATTGGTGTGAAGTCACCTCAGATCCAGAAAAGTGTCTAGGTAGCTCCTTGCCTGTGAGCTGTGGGCATGATTCCTCCAAAGAGGCAGGAAAGGAGTAAGGGAACCACTAAAGGGAACCCAATTTGTTTCTGTTAATCAGAAACCTGCCCACTTTTCTAATTGATTGTTCACTACAAAGTACCTTGATGCTTCTTTAGCCTGGGAGCTAAATGTAATCAAGTTTTGTTTGCTTTAATTTGTTTTGCCCTTGAGGATATAATTTTTTCTACTTTATGAAGATGGTGGCCCCAACATTAAAAGCAAATAGAGAAGATGGCACTGAATACTTCTACTGTAAAATATGGATGCTTATAAACTGGCTTTCACTCTCTGGGCTTCCTACTTTTCTCTATGCAACCACATATTTGAGAAGGAGGGGAAAAAAGTTCCCCTGGTATATGCAACTGAGGAGCTGTCAAGGGTTCATAGCAGGGAGAGTGCGCTCCCATGTATTCAATCACTAAAATTAAGTGTTTTCGAAGGCAGTGCAGTCACGGGTCCATTGCATGGGGAAATAACATGCTGTAGTCCATCACTTAAAATGTTAACCTTGTCTCTTACTAGTGACTGGGAACAGAAACACATGCTCTGTGCTCGCTGGTTAAATGGCAGTATGTCAACTCTGTGGAAAAGGCTAGCATGTATCTGTCAATCTCCTGATTTGGCTCTATGTGTGTATGTGTGCGTGCACCTGTGTGTAGCATGCACACACATACACATTTCCAAGCATTTTTATGTAGCCTTCGAAGACTTGCTTTATTGCTTACTGGAAAATGAGAAGAATTGAACCAGTTTCTAGTATTTCAATGTGCATCCTTTCCTACGTTGTATTTGCTTGCCAGTCCTCAAGCTCTTAGGTAACTGCATTGTAATTACCAATTTTTCATTATAGAAAGTTTCATTTTGAACATATTTGAATGTTGATGGAGTATAGATGTAGCATACTGAGCAAATTATAGATAATCAGACAATATCATTTCTTACTGATAGCATGAATTGATAAATATCAGGAGCCAGCAGACATTTTCTGTAAAGATCCAGATAGTAAATATTCTAGGTTTTGTAGGCAATATAGGCTCTGTCCCAAATTGAAAGCAGTTATAAACAATATGTAAATGAATGATTGAAGCCATTAAAACTTTAATAAAAACATTAGGCCAGTCAGGTTTATGTTGCATTTGCTGATCCTGATATATACTTCTGAATATTTCACGTGATTCTTTTCTCTATGATCCATGCAGAATATAAGGCCTTTATGCAGTGAGATAAAGTGAATGTCCCATTGCATTAGCAGGAAGACTATAGCACTGTGCAGTATTACTCCCTTCATGCCAGCCGCCTTGTCTGTCTCCTTGCTGACCCTATAGCACAGCAAGTGGGCTCCTTCCCCAGGCTCTTCCCCAGCCAACCTTTGACTTGCATTCTAGTCTCTGCTCTGATCCTTTGCCAAAGGTGTAGTCCCTGATCATTCAGTATGAATAGCTCCTTTCAACCTTGTACTTGTGATCCACTTCACTCTATTTTTTTCCCCCAGAGCACATTGTTTGTTTTAGGTATTAAACATTACCTCTCTAAAATATAAGCTCTGTGAGGTCAGAGATTTGTTTTGTTTTGTGCCTAAATCAATGCCTAGTAGGTAGTAGTTCCTCAATAAATATTCATTGAATTCAGAGACCCATTTCCTCCTTAGTACTAGGCAAGAAAAAAGTTTGTGATTATTGAGTGAGATAATACCTGCTTGATGCACTAAAAAATGTTAGCCATTATTATTAATTTTAAAAATTAAAAGCATTTAACATTGAAAATGGAGAAGGCAATATGTACATTTTTCAGTTGTGAGTACTAGTGAGCTATAAGTAAAATGTCTAGCTGCCATTATCATTATTATTTTCTCCAACAGGTAAAATAATATTCAGGCTTATAATTCAGAAGAGACATTGTTCAAAGAGATTTGAAGACTCAAATAGAAGAGAAGATAAAGAAAGGCTCTGTAAATTTGTACTGTTTATATGCTGTAATAGTCTCCTGAAGCTGGAGCATTTCCATGTACTAAACTCTGAGCTAATATCAGTGTTCTTTGAGAAATCACAGAGTGTAAGATGTATAAAGAATTGATGGCTAAGCTAGTAAATTGAGGACAAAGAGTAAATTTGAATTTGGCACAAGTCTCTTGCAAATGTTGATATTTCTTTGAGTAGTCATACTGCTGGGCAATATGGAAGAACTTTCTCATATTATCTCATAATCATGAAGGGTTTATAAGTACCAAAAAAAGAAAGTGATCACTTAGAGTCAGCATGAACTAGCTCAGTAGGAACAAATTATGCCAAAGTAATTGAATTTCCTTTTTGTTCCCTAAGGAGTTATTAGATTATAGGTCAGGGGCTCTATTTGTAATCTTGGATTTGTAGATGTTTGACTTTTCTACAATAAGCATATTTTTTTGTTTTGTTTTTTAATCAGCTGAAATAATCTTAGCCTGTGTTAATTTATTTGTAGTGTCCAGATTAAAAAAGACCAGGTGATCAATAACACTGGATTTCATCTGTAAGACAGTCTCTACCAGGGTCAGCCACAGCCTCTGAACTCCCATAGCTTCTTGGTTTTGCCTTTAATTGTTGAATTAATCACACTTTTTACTAATTATCTAGATGTTTGTCTTTTTTCTCAATAATATCAGCATCTTAAGAACAAAGCTGAGGTCACACGTATCAGAGAGAGAGAGATAGAGAGAGATATCTTTATATTGGTTCAGGAATAACAGGTTTGGGATTTTAATTGGTAATTTAAACATCACCCAACATTATAATACAGTTATTTAAATAATCAAGAGTATTAGTTGGGAGAGCAAATGTTATTTCATAAATGGTGTGACAATGGTGAACTATTTGGGGGAAAAAAAAGCAAAAGCTAAAAACAAAATTGGAAAACTTCCCACTAACATAATTTTTTAATTAGGTGAGGATTATCATGTGAACATAAAATCTATAAATCAAGAAATGATGCTTATATATGAATGAAAAAAGGGTATCAGATGCAGAAAATAATAGAGGATGTCACAAAAGAAAATATAAATATATTTGCGTTTATAAAAATTAAAACATTTCTATGTAGAAGAGCACTGAAAAGGTTAAAAAAACAAATTTCAGCTTCATATAAAATAATTTTAGTTATTAAAACTATATTTTAAATTAAGGCTTAGTGATTATGAGGCCAAGTAAGAGTTGACTATTCATTCACTCAAGCATGCTTTTGGGGTACCTACTGTATACCAGGCATTGTTGTATGTACCGTGGGTACCTGAGAAAACCAAGGAACTCTTATGAAACTCACATTCTACTGGAGGTTGACTAACTATAAATAAATAACTGTATACCATGTTTCAGTGATGAGAAATTGAGAAATGCTTTGGAGGAAACAGAGCAGGTTAAGAAGTGTAGAAAACATTAGTTACAGGGACCTGTCTTTTCACATTTCCAAGGCTTTCATGCTGAAGAAGACATTCTGGTGAGGTGTCAAAACATCTCTTCCCTGTCTTTGTCATCTAGGAGACCCTTTGACTAGAGAGATTGCTGAAATCTCCCTCCTCCACTACCCAGCTTAACACATGCGCTCACAAAAAGTCTTTGCTTTGCCTGGTTGTTGCAACTTGCTGATTAATGACTTCTTTCAAGATAACTCTGGTGGTGTTGCTAATACATTTAAGGTGACATGTGAGATTTGCAGACGCTGCACATTCCCTAAAGTTCAGAGAAGTGCTGACATGCTGTAAGAAGAAAACAAATTGCATAAGCTTCCTAGCTGAGGCAGGGAAGTGTTTGCTTGTGTTTTCTTTTCCCGTTTATTTGGGGCTGCATATACTGAGGTAAAGATGAGGGTATGCTCTGGATAATTCTTAAATGTCTATTTCCACACCCACCTCCTTATGCCCATGTGGAAATGGTTTTCTTCACCTGCAGAATGATAGTGAGTGATTCATTTATCAAAGAAGGGAACTAAAGCTAAAGGCTGAGCATCTTGAGAGCTAGCATGGGAAGAGCTTAAGGCATTTTCGGTGAATGTGAAACCTATGTTGACCTATAAGCTGAGTTGATGACACAGAGCATGGCTTTCACCAAAAACATCATATTGATATCTGCTCAGAGGTTTTTAAATATATTGACAAGACATCTTTTTTCAATACTATCACTCTTCTTTGCTGGGATCAAAATGATAGTGATTGGAGGATAAAGATGTTGGAAAGAGAGCCATCCCCATTGTTTTAATGGGGCATTGCCCTGTGTAAGGAATTAAACTATCAGTGTGTCAACTCTGGAAATGTAGCAGAGCTAAAATTCTTATGGCACAGCCCAAGCCGGTGTGGCTCAGTTGGTTGAATGTTGCTGGTTTGGTTCTTGGTCAGGGCACGTGGCCAGGTTGTGTGCTCTAGCTCCAGTAGGGGGTGTGCAGGAAGCAGCCGATCCATATTTTTATTTCACATCAATGTTTTTTTTCTCTCTCTTCCTCTCCCTTCCTCTCTCTCACAAATCATTAAACAAATATATTTTTAAAAAAATTATTATGGCACATACACGTATTCATGGATTCACTGACAACATGCACTCATGGAGATACATTGCTCTTTTTCCCCAGGTACCTGTTAGATAAGCGGTTCTCAACCCGTGGGTCGAGACTCCTTTGGGGGTCGAATGACCCTTTCATAGGGGTTGCCTAAGACTATTGGAAAACACCTATTTCCCATGGTCTTAGGAACCAACACACAGTTCCTCTGTGTAGCAAAATGTAGCAATGTAGTTTACTGTTGTCATATTAAGACTGTTACCCATGCTATACCATGATTCAAGACAAAATTTCATTTATTTGTAATTAGAAATAAATATTTCACAATATATAATTACATATTGTTTTTTTGTGATTAATCACTATGCTTTAATTATGTTCAATTTGTAACAATGAAAATACATCCTGCATATCAGATATTTACATTACAGTTCATAACAGTAGCAAAATTACAGTTCTGAAGTAGCAATGGAAATAATTATATGGTTGGGGGTCACCACCACATGAGGAGCTGTCTTAAAGGGTTGTGGCATTAGAAAGGTTGAGAACCACTGTGTTAGATAGTTGGGGATGCATGTATTTTCTAGGACTTTTTGTATTTAACCAATCATATATTAAAGCATGAATCATCAATAAAAACGTATAGATTTAAGGATACCTTTATTATTCTAAGGAGAAGTTTGGGCACAGGAAAGCTTGGGTCTTTTGAAACTTAATGCTTGACATTTGTATTCTTTTGGAATCTACCAAACTGAATAGAGAAAGTTAGGGTGAAAAAAAATCGGCAGAAGATTTCATAGGGAAACTGAATCTGAATCTTGGGCTTAATTTAGATAACACTCATCATTTGGTTTATATTTAAATAGAGTTTGAAAATAAAGGAATGTGGGCTAAATCCATCAAGTCAGGAGATCTAGAGGATATGGGACTTTTAAGTATTATAGGCCTTATCACCTATTTGTCTATTTATTGTATCTGGAAGGTGTTTAGGCATATGTCGTATGTAATATCTATAAATATGTATATGGAGTTAACAGGTAGATTAATTTAAGAAATTATGTAATTGATTTTTATTGTGCACTTATTATGTGCCTGACACTTTTTGGGTTATTAGGAATATAACATTGGCCAAAACGTAGTCCCTGCTATTTATTTGAGTAAGCTCAATATATGATAAATACATAATGAATTCTATGATACAATACCTGGATGAAAGTATTAGGGGAAAAAGAGTGATTAGAGGTATTATTATTATTATTTTTAAAATATATTTTATTGATTTTTTACAGAGCGGAAGGGAGAGGGATAGAGTTAGAAACATGGATGAGAGAGACATTGATCAGCCACCTCCTGCATGCCCCCTACTGGCGATGTGCCCACAACCAAGATACATGTCCTTGAGGAAATGAACCTGGGACCTTTCAGGTCACAGGCCGACGCTCTATCCACTGAGCCAAACCGGTTTCGGCTAGAGTTATTATTTTAATAAGGAGACAGGAAAAGGTGTATTATTTGAGTGGAGACCTAATTAAAGTAAGAGAGTGAGGCATGCAGATACTTTGTGGAAGCGTGTTCCAGAGGACCCCACCATGAGTGAAAAGCTTGCTCTGCATGATCTAGTGACCCCAGTGACCCTTGACATAGAAATTAAGTTCTTTGATCCTTTGCTTTCTCAATTGTAAAGAGGACATAACAATATTGGACCTTTCTTTCTTCTAGTTTGGGGCTGAGTATAGCAATGTTTGAAGGTTGACAGGACAAGCCAAGATAGTATAACACAAGGAAGGTAGCTAATGATTGACACATGTTTCAGAGTAAGAGAGAAAGTCTTTAAAATTCGAGCTATGACAGGCATCATGGCTAATTCTGTCATAAAATGTTCTCAAACTAATGAATGCAAATACCATGGAATGGTCTTCCTTTTACCCCCTAATACTTAATTAATGTCTAGTTATTTCAGATCTTTCCATTGGGATTTCTATCATGAGCCCTGGGTTTCTTTGTAAGTACTTTCATTAAGCTATGGATCTGACCACTAGGTTAATGTCTCAGAAAGAATTATGCTGCTAAATTCTTCAAACTTCTTACAGCTCATCCACACATCACACCACACTAGCTAGTCTTTCTTAAGTCCCTGAGCTTAGGGTTTGAAAGAAACCTCCTGGTTTCTTTTAAAAATCTATTCCTCCCCACTCTGACCCTTGCCTCGATTTGTTCTCAGACTGTGAAGCAGAAGTGTCCTCTGAGGATGTCATTAATGACAGATCCCTGGACCTTACGCCTAGCTCTTGATTACCCCACTTCAGCAGGGAGGAAACATGCCCTTAAACAGCTTTGGACTGAGATACTATCAACATCATCTTTGAAGGGATAAGATTTCTAAAGGATCTTTTCTATATCAGACTGTATAGAAATGCAAGCTTTTCAAATGTCCTTTTATGGTGAACTCAGGACTGACATTTGCACATGATCTGGTTCACCCTTCTCTGCAGTTGACTTTACCATCCTGACTTGGCTCATTCTTTTGTACCTTTTCACCACTTTGTTCTACTCCAATTTCCTAGTACTTACTTCCCTTTTCTTATATTGATTCTATGGGAGTGAATTAAAGGATTTGTAAGAATGTATAATATATAACCTTTTAAGGAGCACCTTTAATAATCTCACCTCCCTATACCTAGTGTCTGTAAAATAAGTAGAAGGCTAAAATTCTCTTTTGCTTTTTGAGTCTGTGGATGCATAATGGGGACTTGGTTCACACGGCTCATTACAATGCTCATGTACCACACGTTCTTCTTTCTGTGGTGCTGGGCTGCTCATCACTATATCTCATGCTTTTCTCTCTTACATTGGGATGACTCATTGACTTGTTTCCTCCTTTGCAGGTATAGAAAATGAAAAGATCTTGCTTTCCTTATTTCAAATCTTTACTGGGGATTGGGTTGACAACTAGTGACTATTGAGCTGGGTATTAGTCCCCACTCCTGGAAAATCTACTGGTTCTCCTGGCAACATATTTTCCCATTTTTCTCTCTCAGAAACACTCCAGGGCACTATTTGCTGTATAGGTATAGTTATTGATATTATAAACATGTCTCCCCTCCTTAATGATCTTCTCTCATCTGCCTTAACACCTCATGAGAGGACCTTCTAGGCAGTTACTTTATAGGAACTCAGGCTTCACATTTGATTGGAATCTGTGTGGGAAGGACTGTGTGGAGAGAGGCATACACATGTTCTGTGTATTACCTTGAGGGAATCACCTTCTCCATTCTGATTTCATTATATTTATCATCATTATGGTTCCATAACTGCACAAGACATTTAGACATATTCTTGGCCTCACGCATGAGCCAAATATTGCTTTCTGTGAGTTTAATACCATTCTTTTGAAAAAAACACATGAAAAAAACCATAATTAGGAAAGCCCAAAAGTTTGAGAGAGAGCCTGAAGACCAGTTGGGGAGGGGGTGCCACTTCCTCTGGAATGCCCCATGACTTGCTCCCTGCCCCTTACTCAAAGGTTCTGGGCTACCATCTCACCTGTGTCTGAGCTTTTTCAGCACCAATGCACCAAGCACAGAGTGAAAGACAACAACACAGTAATACCAAAACAGGTAGAGTGTGGGAGAATGGATCTGAGCACTTAGAAAGAAGAATGTTCCTATAAAAAAGAGGCACTTGCAGTACAGCAAGTGAAAAATGATACCAATTACATAAGGCAAAACGCCACCCATCATGCAGAACATTTTAATTCTTTGTATTTCAGGCTATTTGCGACTTCTTTTTTTTGTCCAAGACTCAATACATGTCTGTAAAAATAAAAAATAGAATCTACCCCATCTGTTAGATAGAAGGGGGTTTATGCTAGAAAAAAAAAAGGTGAGGAAAACATTACAAGCCTGTCATTGGAGATTTCCAGTGACCAGGCACAAAGGGACTTTAGGAATATAGCTTTGCCCCTTCTATATTTTCCCCCTTTTTGATTTAGTTGTATGCAGAAGAGAGGGTGGTTAATTTTATTGAGACTTTTAAAATTTTATTTAAATTAAGTTTAGTGTAAGGAGTTCATATTTTGATTGTTTACTAATCCTATCCATCTTTAAAACAAAACAAAATAACAAAACTTTGTTTTTCAGGGTAATTTTTCCTTTCATTTCTGCCGGAGGTGGTCAAGGACTTACAGCTGGTTTCCTGAACGGGTGCCACAAGATGGCGACAATGTCACGGTGGAGAATGGCCAACTGCTCCTGCTAGACACCAACACAAGCATCCTCAACTTACTGCACATTAAAGGTCTGTAGAATTTGGAGATCAGTGATAACATAAGTATATATATTTCTGTCACTTTTATGGGAAAGGAGGGAGGATAGTTTTTTTGGATAAGTTCTAGTACTTGTTGACAGTTTATTTTTGGACCAAATTGAGATTTTGCTATGAAAGGAAGAATAGTCATAGGGTTCAAAATGAAAGCTCTTTCTTTGGATTCTTGTAAACACAGAGCTTGATTATTTTAATTTTTAAATATAAGGAAGTTACCAGTTTTCTCAAAGAATATGCTTTCTTACTGAAGCACTTTGTAGTCATGCTTGTCCAGGGCAGCCCCCACAATATAGCAAAATGCTCTGACATCGGTTAATGCTGCTGCCTTTGAAATTCCTTGCCAAAAAAGCGATGCTCTCCTGCTTTTACCCTGTTGTGGTTTTGACTTCCTGGTCCCACGGAAAGTAATATAAATAGGCTTCCTTATTGCAAAACCAGCCACTTAGCTCTAGGGTCTGGGAAGTTGGGAGAGACTAAGAATTCAAATTTCAATTTCTTCACCACATCACCAAGTGACTGATTCAGTAATTTTGCCTCTTTGTTTACTTATCTGTTAAATGACAATAAAAAGTATTGCTCATTTCAATGGCTGATAATAACATAGTTATCAAAGTGACTTTGTTCATTGGTAAGTAAAAATTGCTTGGGAAATGTGATTAGTAATAGATATTTATAAAACTCTTCACTAAAACATTATTTTTTACTAGGAATATACTTAACAGTTTCAGAAGGATTTCCTCTTGTTAAAGTAAGAGCAAGGATACATGAGAAAAAATATCATATTTTGAAGAGATTACTGATATCATTTTGAAACTTGTCTCTTACAAATGGCATTTTATCATTGTACTAGAGGTCCAGTGCATGAATGGTGGGAACCCTTGGCCTGGCTGGTGATCAGGACCTATTGGGGCCTGCCAGCTGGGGAGAAGGAACCGTGGGAGGAACCACAGCCAGCCAGGGGGAGGGACTGTGGGAGTTGGCCAGCTGCAGGAGGTTGGCTGGCTGAGGGAGCTTGGCTGCCTGTGGGAGGTTGGCTGTGGGAGCTCATTGACCAGTGGGCAGCTCCTGCATTGAGCATCTTTCCCCTGGTGGCAGCATGTGTCATATTGACTGGTCAACTAGTTGCTTAGGCTTTTATATATATAGATACTCTGGAAGCTATTTTTTCTTTATTAGAAAAGAGAAGTTTGCAGGCAAATCACTTAATTAGTACCTGTTAGGAAAAATGGTGTGTCAGTTTAGACTCTTGGCTTTGTGGTATGTGTGTGTATAACCAGTGGCCATGGGGAATGTTGACTTATTGACAGCCATCTATGGTGTGCAGACTAGCAATGACAAAGGAAAATTGCAGACTTAAAGCCTCAGCTCAGAGAGAAGATACTGGTGGGAGACCTTTAACCAGGATTCTCTTCAAAGTAGTCAAATCTGTTGGAGAATGAGATGCCCTTCAGGCACTCAAATGTTCTTGCTTTATGCTATTTGGGAGAAGTTTTCCTGTTAAAAGTCCTTAGACTCAGCCTGAGTCTCTGGATATCCTATTAGTTCCAGGTAAATGTTCAATCAAGAAATGGTGTTGATAGGGCCAAGAATGGAAGATGGAGAAGAAGCTTCAGAGGTAGAATAGAGGGTAAAAGAAATGCAGGGACATAAAGAATATACAGTTGGCTTCTCACTCTCAGAGATTTTAGGATCTGAGCAACCCAAATACAGTGGTACCTCAAGATACGAGTGCCCTAACATACGAGATTTTTGAGATACGAGCCGTCGAGCAAGCGATTTTTGCTTTGAAATACGAGCAACATTTGAGATAGAAGTAATTGCGCGGATCTGCTGGCTGCACATGACCCACCAGTTTACTGTGACTCGAGTGTCTCATAGTTTCCCATGCCTCAAAGTTACGGAACGAATTAAACTTGTATCTCGAGGTACCACTGTACTTGTCCCAATCTCTCAACTTTCAAGAATGATTTTCCTTAATATTCCTGGTTCAGGCCATATTTCATTACCATATTGTTTAGAATAAATGAGTCCAATTTGGGAGGGCAGAACCTCATCCTATGCAGGGGGAAGGTCTGTTATCTGGAGGATCCTCTTTCTTTTAGGAAGTAGGACCATTTATAGAAATGTGAGGGTAAGTAGTAGACAGCTGTTTCTGTACAGATAGGATACAACAATTGTTAGCAGGGAGCAGGGTTGCCTAGAATAAAACTTTGAGTGTTTTATTATAGAGATATGGGTCTAGAAAGAATGAGAACAGAAAAAGGATAAAGATCAAATTTAATTCAACAGATGACTTGTGAATGCTTATTAAGTGGCCTATGATAGTTGTATGAGATACAGAAAACAATCCTTAAAAAGAGTAATATGCAAATTGACCATAACTCCAACACACAAGATGGCTGCCCCCACGTGGTCAAAGATGGCTGCCCCCATGTGGACACAAGATGGCTGCGAAGAGATGGCCAGCAGGGAAGGGCAGTTGGGAGGGACCAGGCCTGCAAAGGAGGGCAGTTGGGGGTGATCAAGCCTGCAGGGCAGGGCAGTTATGGGTGACCAGGCTGGCAGAAGAGGAAGTTGGGGGTGACCATGCCTGCAGGGGAGGGCAATTGGGGAGGACCCAGGCCTGAAACGGAGAGCAGTTGGAGGGAGGGGGTACAGGCCTGCAGAGGAGGGCAGTTAGGGGTGACCATGCCTGCAGGGAAAGGTAGTTAGGGGCAATTGGGCTGGCAGGGGAGCAGTTAGGTATCAATCAGGCTGGCAGGGGAGTGGTTAGGGGGTGATCAGGCTGGCAGGCAGAAGAGTTAGGGGCAATCAGGAAGGCAAGCAGGCAAGCAATTGGAACCAGCAGTCCTGGATTGTGAGAGGGATATCTAACTGCCCATTTAGGGCAGTCGGACATCCCTTGAGGAGTCCCAGATTGGAGAAGGTGCAAGCTGGACTGAGGGACACCCTCCCCTCCCCCCCCCGTCTCATGCATGAATTTCATTCACTGGGCCTTTAGTGAAGAATAATAGTTAATATCAGGAGTGTGTATTGTCACCAAAGAAAAAAATAATTAAGGAGAAAATAGAAAAGGGTAAAATTTCTAGTTCTAAAATATGTGATACAGGCAGTAACACAGAATATATTCCAGAGTAATGCAAGTGTCAAGGATGTAAGATTAGAGTTGGATGGTGGAGAGATGGTAAAGAGCATATCATTTGTATCTGAGACTAGTTTTTATCATGTAAATATCAACATATACTTTCCTATCTCACCTATTGGAATTATACTTGTCTAATGATTTAGACCAGAACCCTTGAAGGTGTCCTAGACTTCCTTCTTTTTCTCATATCCCTAAATCTTTAATATGTGTTGCATACATAAATACTTCAATTGGTACCAACTTAGTCTTATCAACATAATTTTGAGCCAGTATTATTTCAAATGACTTTTTAATTGATTCCCATGTTTCTAATTCTTTATCTTCCTTGGTAGCAGAACCCAGTTTTTATTTGGAAAGCAATGAACTTGCTCAAATGCTATCTATTCCTGGCCTCCTTTGTGATTGAGAGTTGGCCAATGAGATGCAAGGGTAAGTGAGGTATAGGACATCTGGGAAGTTTCCTAGAATAGAACTGACATGATAGGAGGCATCTTCTATTTGTCCTTCTTCCTCTTCCATGCTTTTTGGAATGTAATTGTCATAGCTACATTTTCAGTTGTCATCTCTGCCAATGAGGTGACTTGTTAAGAATGGGGAAGTAGTCCTACCCAGTTTTTCCCTCAGAGGGTAGAGCATCGGCCTACAGACTAAAGTGTCCCAGGTTTGATTCCCGTCAATGGCACATACCTTAGTTGCAGGCTTGGTTTCTTATGTGGTCTCACATTGATGTTTCTCTTTCTCTCACCCTCTCCTTCTCTTCCATTCTCTCTAAAAAAAAATCAATGGAAAAATCTCCTTGCATGAGGATTAACCAAGAACCCCTTCTCCTCCACACTCAAAAAACCCTCACAAATAAATGAACAAATAAACAAGAAAGAAAGGCGAAGTAGAAGAATGAAAAAAACCCAGGTCCTGATGACTTTGGAGTTGCCATAGTGTCATGGCAATTGAGACTGCTTGCCTTTGAAGTTACTTTTTGTGATAGAAAAACAAGCCTTCCTGTGTTTAAGTCATTGGTATTTGACTTTTATGCTATATGTTAAAATATCCCTGAATAATTTATTTTCCATGTCCTTTAAAATATGTCATAGCTTGTTACTTCTTTTGTCAACCCCATCCCATGGCTTCTTATCTCACTAGAAATAAAGTCTCAAGTCCTCACCATTACCAAACCTCTGATCCTTGCATTGACTTTATCTTCCTCATTTACTCTGCTCCAGCTTTTCTGTGAATATACCAAGAACACACTTGCCTCAGGGCTTTTGTACATATTGCCCTATGCCTGGGATATCCTTCCTACAAATATTCATGTGGTTGGCTCACCTATTTAATTCATGAGAAAATGTCAGCTTACCAGAGAAGCCTTGTTTGGCCACCTTTACTAAAATTTTATTTTGTTTTACTTTTCTTAATAGCACCTATCACCACACGACATAGTATAAACTTGTTTGTTTAAAGTCAGTTTCCTCTGCTAGAACAAGATAAGAAAGGCAAAGGACTTCACCAATTTATTCATTACTGTTTCTCTAGTGTCTAGGACAGTGCCTGACACATAATGAGCACTCAAAGAATATGTGTTAATGGTTGAATAAATGGACAAATAAAGGGGTGCAGGTTTGGATGAAATTTAAGAAGCATAATTTTTAAACTATTGCTCTTTTAAATATCACTTTTCCTAGCTAACTTATTTTCACTGTCTTTAGTTATTCTGACTGATATATATCATACTAGATGCCTGGTGTACAAAATTCATGTATCAAGGCGGTGTCCCTGAACCTGGCCTGCACCTTCTCACAATCCAGGAATGCTGGCTCCTAACCGCTCACCCTCTTGCCTGCTTGATCACTCCTAACCACTCTGCCTGCCTGCCTGATTGCCCTTAATCCCTCTGCTTGCCTGCCTGATCACCCTTAACTGCTCGTCTGCCTGCCTGGTTGCCCCTAACCATTCTGTCTGCCAGCCTGCTGGCCCCCAACTGCCACCCCCACCAGCCTTTTCACCCCCAACTGCCACCCCTGCCACCTGATAGCCCCCAACTGCCCTCCCACCCCCGTTGGCTTGCTCACGCCCCAACTGCTCCACCACCAGCCTGATTGCCCCTAACTGCCCTCTTGCCCCCAACTGCCTGGTCTCCCTCAACTGTCCCCCACTGCCATCATGCTTACCCCCAATTGCCCCCCTCTGCTGGCCTGATTACCCCAAACTGCTCTTCCCTCCTGGCCTGATCCCCCTAAGCACCTCTGCCTCGGTTCCACTACCATGGCTTTGTCCAGAGGGATGTCCAGAAGGTTTTCCAGTCTAATTAGCATATTACCCTTTTATTAGTATAGATATTTACATCATACCCATACATATACCAATGTGTAAATGTATGTCATTATGAATTGGTAGGAATAAAAAATCGATTGGTAAGTTATTCAAGTATCTTGTTGATATAGCACAGCCTTAAACCCCTAATGTTTTCTCTTGGTCTATAATATGTGTGAAAGAATGTGAAGCTATCCAAGTATAGGACTAAATCATTATTCTCCGCCTCATCAACAGGAAGTCACTCTCTCAATGTTTATTACTATCATTTTTTATACCCATTCTTAGTATTAGAAAAATAGCTAAGTGAGATTTTCTTTATTATATCCTACATAGGCTGAGATAAAGTATGGAAAATTTCAAGTTAAACAACCCCTACTTTCTTAAAAAAATTTTACCAAACAAAATATAAAGTATTATAGTGGAAGTGCTTTCAGTCATTTTCATAATATTATACAGAATGCTTTCTAATGAAGAGTGTAAACAGTTTGAAAAGATAAGTATGAAATAAAGGTGAAAATAGATCATCTAAGAATGACATTTAGGATTGCTTCATTGAAATATTGCATCCTCTATATTATTTTGCCATTCATGGAAGCCAGCATCCTAATATCTAGAGGACAAGGCTCCTACACCAGAAAAACCAATACTTGTGCATATGGTCCTCAAGAGTCTTGGACTCTCTGTGCTGTACTTATATAAAATAGAATTGACACTTTTTCTTACAAGAACAACTTATATAGTAGAAAGGATTATAAATTTCTTTGAGGCAATTGGGAATGGTACCAGAGACAAAGATTTCTCCATTATTTATGATGCTACATACACTAATTTTTTTAACTTTATTGAAAAAATGGCAGATTATTTTGTGACCATAATAAAAGCTTTGACTATATATATTATTTTGTCCTAATTAGCAAAATATGAAGAACTTTTATTTATTTGCAATTTCTACTTCCCTCCATTTCTTCTCGCTCCTTTTTTAAATTTGTTTTTTAGGGTGTACTGTTAAACACAAAAGAGAATTAACCCAATCAATTAATACTAATGAGCTGGGTTAGAAATAGGCATATTGCCTTGATTTAGTTAATTATATTTTTCGTCCTTTTATGTTAAGATGCCTAACGGCCAAAGGCATCCCTAAATTAAAATTTATTATTTTATTCCAAGTAATTATGATGAGCCATAATAACAAAGAAGGCATATTGCCCTCATGCCAGAGACATTATGCATCCTGGGCTTTTGGCTGCAGTTGAGGAAACATTCATATTTTCATAATGAAGCCATGACTCTCTATTCTGGTGGTCAAGCAACTTGATATGAAGTGGTATAGAGATAATGATTAAGAAAGGACCAATTAGGGGAGATAAACCCTAGAAACGCCTCTTACCTTAATGCTGCGCTTTCAAAAGGAAGACATTTTGTAGTTTCTTATTACTTACAATGCCATCACTTTAAAATACTTTACAGAAACTTATTTCTAGTTTCTATTGCTGTTTAATGATGTACTGGTTTCCTTTAATGTGCTTTTCTATTTCTTGGTCTACTGATATACACCAAAGCACTTAAATGCTTGGCAGGCTGTTGAGTCAGAAAGAACTGAGTCTGAATCTGGGCTCTGTTCCTTACCTGCTTGTGACCTTCGGCAAGGTCACATAAACCTCGGGTTTTGCCTCTTTAGGGTCATGCCTCATGTAATGATAGCAATAGTAACTGAGATGGCTAACATTTATTGTTTGCTATTGTGTGGCAAGACTACAATGTATTGTCCAACTCATATGGATGTTTTGAGTATTAAATGAGGCAATATTTGTAAAGCTCTTAGCATAGAATCTAGTCCAGAGTAAGCACTCAATTTATATTAGTTTTTTTTTTTTCTGACTGATGGGCAAACAGAAGAGATGGCTGGCTATCAGGCCTAAGTTGCAATTTTATTTAGAGATTGTGGCTGCTTCTATATACAAAGCTAACTGGGTTACTGAAAGAATTAGCTGGGTAATGAAGTCCTTGGATTGCTTTTTGCCTCTGTTATCTTCAAAATGCATATTGAAGTATTTTTCTTTCTGTGGCAAGAGAAGGAAGAACTCAGAGGAGGAAGTAGCTGAGTCTATCCATTGGCTTGCCTCTCCTTGCTATTTTGGCTCCTTGGAAATGTGTTTCTCTGGTGCTGTTTGGAATATGGTCACATTTTCTCTATTTTTATTTTAGTTTTGAGGACATTCAGATCTTGTTAGTCTGTTATTTTTAGGATTTCAGTGGCATACTAATGCATATTCTTGGCTTGTTGAGATGAGGTATCTTCTCTTGACACATTCCCAAATTCCATGTAGAATTTCTTTATCCTTGGAAAGGGTTTGAGGAATTCAGAGTGAAGTATTTTTAAAAAATATACTTTTATTGATTTTTAGAGAAAATGGAAGGGAGAGAGAGAGAAATAGAAACATTGGTGAGAGAGAAACATTGATTGGCTGCCTTCTGTAGGACTCCTACTGGGGGTCAAACCGGAAATTGGAGCATGTGCCCTGATTGGAAATCTAACTGAATCACAATCTCACAGTGCATGGGATGACACTCAACCAACTGAGCCACACCCGCCAGGGCCAGAGTGAGGTATTACTCTGTTTTGATCCAATAGATTATACACATGGTCCCTTCCAGTCAGCACTCAATCAGCCCCAGTTTCAGTAGGTGCATGCTTTACCTTGCAGTGAGCTGGGTATGCTATGAGATAGGACTTCCCTAGAACATTATGTGTGGTTTCTCTATGCATCAGGTCTGTGTGAGTCTCTGGGCAGATTACCCTAGACCTATAAGTGTAAGACTTAACAGATACCGGTGTGGATTTAAAGAAAACCCATCTAAAGGCAGGCTGGAGTTTTGATAAAAAATGAAATATTCTACATTAATATTTCTCTAGTAACTATATAATGTCATGCTCAACATGTCTTGTGGGCTGATCAAATTTGTCACAAATAGGCAAGTTAAAATAATTTATCTGCAAGTGGGCTATAGAAAGAGATTAACTGGGTGGCTTCCTCTCTCAGCTGAACCACAGCTACCCTTCAAGGCAGGAGATGGGATGATTACTAGTATGTATAGACAGTGTAAGAAGGTTAACTCATTGCAGTTTGGTCAGCAAACTTGGGACCGGAGTTCATATTTGAGGCAGCTACATACACTCCTGTGGCTTTGGGCAAGGCTCTGGTCCTCAAATCAATGCACAAAATGGAAATGACATTGATTCTCTTTCCTCTATAGCAGTGGTTCTCAACCTTTTTAATGCTGCGACCCTTTAATACAGTTCCTCATGTTGTGGTGACCCCAACCATAAAATTATTTTTGTTGCTACTTCATAATTGTAATTTTGTGACTGTTAATGAATCGTAATGTAAATATCTGTGTTTTCTGATGGTCTTAGGCTCTAAGGCAGCGGTTCTCAACAGGTCGCCACCCACAGGTTGAGAGTGGCTTGTATGAAACTCTACAGATGTTAATGTATTTATTTGTTCAATCCTGTGGAGGAAGTACAGTAAAGGAGTTAGTAAACTTTATGTTTTCAAGCCTAGTGCTTCAGAAGGGGTTGGGCAATAATCTAAGGAGAAGCCTGACCAAGAAGTTAGCATCCATAAGAATTAACCTGAGATTTTTTGAAATCTATCCTTAATCCTTTTACTTTATGTATCTCTCTATGTGTCAGTCTTTTCTTGGTGACAAGTTACTATTAATTATTTTATGTGAGGTGATTTTTGCCTATGTCCAAAGCTAAGTGTATCATTGATATAATTTTTAATCAGCTAAGAACTTTAATAATTTTTATATCGATTATTTATAAATTTAACCTTAGGGTGTTTTTTTTCCCCTTCACTTTGTCTTTTTTGGCAAGGTGCAAATTTGGCTACAAGCTTAAGAAAGCAGGAACCAGGTCTGCTTTTGCTTACCTTTCCATTGTCAGGACCATTATATTTCTAGGCAATGGTAAATACTAAAATAATTATTGAATGAATAAACTAGTGAGTAAATTTATGACTTGAAGAGGCAGATAAATGTTAGCTATAAATTTCTTTATGATCAGAGTCCTTCCTGGTATCCTTAAATGTTAGTGGATTGGTTCAGATGGTGACCAATTTCCTTTACTATTTGTGTATCAGGAGATCAGAGACAAAAGCTTTGTAATGTGGGGGACAGTTGACTCTAAAACCCCTTATTTTTTCTCAATCAGGCAATGGCTTCCATTATTTAACTCCAGAGAACAGTCCCAGGCACACTTGATTAGCCTTAAATGAAAGATAAGCCATTGCTGTGAGAAGGAACATGCTTTCAATAGATGGGCAGGCAGACATTAAACAATTTAGATATTAGACAATTTACAGTTTTATGTCTTGACAACTTCGATATTATAACATGAAAAATGCTAATGCGAAGGACTAGTCCCTTCCTAGCTCAGAAGCTCTTTTCAGTAATGAAAGATAAATGTTCAAACTTCCTTACTTAAAACCCTTCCTTGACTCTCCAGTAGCCTTTCAGATCAAAACTACATAGTAAGTACCTTAATATAGCTAATAGGTCCTTTAGGACTCGGTCTCTCCTTACCTCTTTACCTTATTTGATGATTAATGATTCCCACATACATTTTATCAAGAATGGAGTGGAGCTAGATATCTGGGATGCTTTTGTATCTGCGATTCTTGGGCAGATTAAAATAAATTGGAGAATGAGCATTTTATTACTTTATTTCTTATGTACTATAATATTCTCATGGGGAGTGAGAGGAATTATCATTTTCTAAATACATAAATACTGTGAGGACACAACTATTATCTTTCATTTCTATAAACATTAAGCAAAATAATGTTTATACTATACAGAGAATAATTATATTTGGAACCTTTTGAATAAAGATCTGGAACCTGTTTTTTAAGCTTTCGAATAAATTGCTCAGGGAAGTATATCAAATTGTGGTCAATACTGTGATTTGGTCAATGCTAATTGAACTTGGATAAAGAAAAATGAATGAGATTATTTGAATGAATGAGAAACTTGGTAGCCAGGAATATTTTTACCTGCCAGATACAGACTTTGGAGAAAAGACAATTTTGTTAATTTTTAGTTTCTTGTTTTGTCTATCTTGCCTCTTCCTCCAATACTAGCTTTCTTCCTGAGGTCTTAAGTGAATTTCTAGAAATCCATGGAACAGGTAAGGGCCTTGAGCACTTACATGTCAGAAATTTTGTTGCTAAAAGGCAGTAATGGTTTTCTGGAGGTAGAGAGGAAACAAAGTTTAGTCAAACAGTAACTAATAACAATAGGTTTTTAAAAATGTATTTTCTTAATTTTTTTACAGAGAGGAAGGGAGAGGGATTGAGAGTTGGAAACATCAATGAGAGAGAAACATCAATCAGTGCCTCCTGCATACCCCCTGCTGGGGATGTGCCCACAACCAAGGTACATGCCCTTGATCAGAATCGAACCTGGGACTCTTGAGTCAACAGGCTGATGCTCTATCCACTGAGCCATACCAGTTAGGGCTAATAACAGTAGTTTTGATGACAAAGGCATTTACTTATATCTCAGTATTTGAGTTCCTTTAAATATTTCTTTATAGTTTCTCTTCCACAAATATGTTTACACTTTGTAATTGGTATAGAGTTAATTCCTTTATAAGGTTCACTTACTGAGTTTTATGTGTTATAGAAAAAGTAAAAGGTTGAGTCATAACCTTTATCTTCTTTCTCAGTTATCTGTAATGTTGGCTAATTCATCTGTAGTAGTTAAACTCTATGGTAACCTGGACATGGAAACTGCCTTCTTTATGTTTTTTTATCTTGGCTCCTAGCAGAAGGTCTGGAAAACAACAGTAACTGTTGGTTGAATGGTGAAGTGAATTAATCTTTAATTCTAGCCTTGTATTTCTCAACCTGTGAGCTGGCAGTAAACTTCACAAGACTATGGACACCTATAGCAATCACTTAATTTACCGAGAGTCATGATTTTCAAAGTATGGTCCCCATCATCGTCAGCAGCTTCAAAAGACTTGCTATAAAGGCACAATTTTGGGCCCCACAGTAAACCTCTCTAGAAGTTTACAAAGTTCAATTAGCATTGACCTAATCATAGTTTTGACCAGCTTTACAATTGATACACTTCTTTGAGCAATCTCTTTATTCAAAAGGTGTTTTAAGACCTTGAGGTGGTGTGGATGGGTGCTCAAATTTTAGTCTCTACTAGCCTAAAACAATAAAAGGAACTGGAAGTCAATTAAGTAGGAAGTGTAGGCAGGCCAGTACACTTTTCCCAAAGGCTATGTGACCCTTTGCAAAGAACAGTGGAAACTTGGCTGGAGATCTTGGATGGGTCTCTCCTGAGCCTGGCATTCTCCATTCCCTGCAGCTCTCTCTCCTGCCAGGGAAATCCGAGCTGATGAAAACGGTTCTCCCAACTGCTATTGTTTGTGGTTCAGATTCAGTGCTTTTATTTCAGATCTGTTTTTTCCTCTACATTGCCCATTTGACTGCAGTGCCAGGCTAATTAAGGAATTAGCATGTGGTATCCATTCCAGGAGGTGTGTGGTTCTTTTCCTGCATTTGGAAAACATTTTTGCAAACACTTTCTAGTTCATATTTTCTTTTTTTAATCAGGCAGAGACATTACAATTAAAATACCGTTAAAGTGATTCTGGCAAGTATTGCAATAAGCATGTTTTTTAATTAAAGAAAGAACAGGGGGGATGTGTAAGCAGCATCAGCTAAAGGGGGAAATTTCATTCGATATCTATTTTAATTGAAATGAAGAAAATAATCAGGAAAAGCAGCAACAGCAGCAGCAGCAGTCTGTGCCTGTGTGTGTGGCTCCCAGGTTGTTAGGTGTAGGTGTTCTGTGCTTGATTAATTAGTAGCCGGCCAGAGAGTCCATTCCCTTTGCCCCCAATCCTTAAAGCCTGATTTATGCCTCACATCCCCCATGAATATGTGAGGGCTCAGGCATCTATTTCCCGAGCTGCTAGTGGATAGGATTATGGACCGTGCACTGAGCTCTTGGGGGCTCTCGTTTGCCAGCCAAATTGATTTTCCGCCTTTCTGGCCGGGGACAAGCCCACCTCGAAGGCTTCCAGGCTCTGCTCCAGTGGATCAGGCACAAGTCTAATCCGGATCTTGCCAACAAAGGAAGCTCTGTGCATCCCCATCACGATGCAGGCTTCAGGCTGTGGCTGCCTTCCCCAAAAGCCATTCTTCTCCCCTCTACCTCTTGATGCTCACTTCCACTGCAGCACCAGGCAGTAGGATACAGCAGTGTACCCCAACTGTGCCCAGATCACTCTGCTAGGCAGAGTAGGGTCCATCCATCTTGAAAGAATGGTGATCTATAATTCCCTAGAGAAAAGGAATTCCACAGTCTCCCCTATCTATTAAAGTATGAATATCAGAAAGGTAACCAGATACAGGCTTTTAAACTTTTAAATAAATTATTTAGGATTAATACAAAAAGCTGAATGAATGCTAATCGATTTAGATAATTTACATCTAAAATTTTAGGTTTGGCAAATTTGAGCAAATGAAATATCTAGTTTGGGATGAAGATTGATCTATTAATTGGGGTCCTCAGATCCCTCTCTGGCTTTGCCTTCACTGACTGCTGATTTTCCCGTTGTTTAAAACTGGAGCCCCTTTCCTTGGTTCATTTTATCTGCTGGCATTGTTGTCCTCACGAAGCATACTCTTGGCATGTGCCCTTTCTCTCCTGAGCCTCCTGAAAATGACATTAAGGGTTTGCCACCTTGGTCTATCAGCTCCACAGTTCTTAGAGTTCTTCCTGCTGTCTATGTCTGTACAGCCTTCTGATTCTTATTCTAATTCACCCAACTCTTCACATTCAAGCATCTGTTACATCTTTTCCATATTCTAATCTTTAAGTATTAATATTTGACAACTTGTTCCCCTTATCCCTGTCCTGCTCTCACTCTACATATTCTCTTAGGGAGACCTCATTCATTTCTTTAACTTCAACTTTTATTATTCAACAGGATTTAATCAGCACTTACCAAGTTTCCCACATGCCAGGCACTGTTCTAGGTATAGCAGCTATGACTATGAATAAAAAAGGCCAAAATCTTGCTCTCATGGAGTTTATTTTTATAGGGAAATCATCAAGTAAGCAAATTTTATATATATATATATATATATATATATATATATTTGTTAGTTTTTCTGGGCAGCATGGAGGAACATGCAGCAAGAAAGGTGGAGAGATAGTTTGGTGGTGGTTGGGGGATTTGCATGCAGTGAGGGCAGGGGAATAAGAAGGTAGTGCAGCAGGTGGGTGTGACCCAGGGGGTAGGGGAGAGAGAGAGAGAGAGAGAGAGAGAGAGAGAGAGAGAGTGAATGGACCAGAGAGAGAACCAGCCTTGTGGGGTTGGGTAGGCTTTCAGTGAGTGTGGTGGTATAGCATTGGAGACTTTGTACAAAGTAGTGACATAAGATTTAAACAATAAAAATCACACTTGGTGCTGATTTAAGAATTTAAGAGCAGACTCTGGGGTAGGGGCAAGGGCAGAAGCAAGGAGCTAAGTGGGGGTTTGTTATAATACTCTGAGGATGAGATGAGAGTAACTCAGACTCCAGAAACAGACATGTGCGTGGTGAGAAATGGTTGGATCAGGAATATTGAAGAAAGAATGTGCTCAATTTTCTGAAAGATTGATCTTAACGTGAGAGGGAGTGAAAGTTGACTGTAGAGTTTTCAGACTGAGCAATTGAATGGATGGAGTTGCTAGTTATGGAGATGGTAAGGACTGTGAGCAGGCCTGTGTGGCAAGACGAAGAGCTCATGTTTTGGATATGCTCCGTTGAGAAGCCAGTAAGACATCTGAGTAGAGATATTGAGTAGGCAGTTAGGTATATGAGACTCCATCCCAGGGCATTGGTGGGCTTTGGAGATATAGATTTGGGAGTCATCAGCAATGAGCATATGATGATATTTAAAACTTCCAAGAAAAGATCAGACAACCACGGCTGATAAGAAACATAGTCAAGGGAATGAGTCATGGAGAACTCCAAGTGTCAGTATTTGGTATAATCAAGAAGAATCAGGTAGAGGAGGCTGGGATAAGGCTTGGGGGGTAGGAGGAAAACTTGGAGGCACAGTGCTAGGCAAATGAGGGGAAGGAGTTTCAAGAAAGGTGTGACCAAGTGTGTCCAATGCTGCTGGCCACTCAGAGAAGGTGAGGAATGAGCATGAGCTTTGGACTCAGCAATGTGGTTGCAATTCTGGTGAAGTAGTCAGGCAAGGCCCAAACTCAGGATGTTTCAAGAGAAGGGAGGGAAAAAATTTGAAGATGTATAGTATAGCCATCTCTTTTGAAGAGTCTTATTATTGTATGGTAAAATATTTATACTCCACATTTTTATATTAGGGAAAAAATAGCTAGAACTGTGTTGTTTTTCTTAAAAAGCACACCCACATACAATAAATTTTTCTGTAGTATTACATAGGATGGCTAATTGTAGGGTAAGCCAAAAGCAGGTTTTGAAGTATGTTGCAAACATTAGGTAGCTGCTTAAAGTCTCCTTTATTTGTCTTTAAAAGAAATATGAAAGAAGTTTAATGGAAAGAAGTGATTACATGTAAAAAGTTGTGTTCATTTATTTATTTTAGAGGGGAAGTAACAATAATGATGGTTGATTGATTTTTATAAAATTACCCAAGGTCACTTGTGGTATACACTTAGCTTTCGTGAACAATCATAATAAGCAATTTAAGGGTCACAGCCAAAGGGTGATTTCAGCCTTGCTCTGTATTTCAGCTTTCAGAAATGGAGCCGAGTTCTATCAAGTGGAGAACTCGAGTCCTCACACTTTACTCCCATCCTCCAGTGACTAGCCTTCAAAGCAGCCCCCTGTGTATTTGTTTTAAGCTAATGAAAGTGTGATGATGAAACACCTGGGGCCCTGGCACAGCGCTAGCTTAAGACTAAACTTTACATTCTTTCACACCAAGGAGCTTTCACCTTGGTTATTACTTACAATTATTTTAATAAAAAATAGCTGAATTCTTTATAAAATCTCTTCTGAACTTACCTCAATTTCTTTATACTTGTCACTGATAAAGTGAGGAGGGAATTCTTTGTAGCACAGAATAACAATGATCACATTAATTAATGGGTACTGTTTATCATACTATTGTCAACACAAGCCATTCATTTTCTTTGGGCTGAGCTTTCTCCCTTCATTAACGTCATTCTTAATTCCCATGGCATTTTAAAATGACTGTCTGTTTGTTTCAGTGTGTTTAATATTTTGCTTGATGGTACAAGGGATAAAGCCCAGGTTTATATATTTACCCACTAATCCTTGTAATCTGTCTCAAATCCTTTTTGGAATGAGGCAAGGTATAGCTACATTAACAAAATGAAAATAAATCATATATAAACAAGCCATAGGCAAATTTACTTAGGCTAACACATGTTTTTCCTTAAGTGTAACTGATAACAAACCTAATTAATAAAAGAGCTATCTGGGAGTGTTTGTGGAAGTGGATAGGGCATGAGTGTCGCTTTCAGGTAGTCTCAGGTGCTAAAGCTTCCTCTGGCAGTTCTGGATTGAAAGAGAAATTACAGCCTCTCTGGCAGCTCACCCAGTTTTGTGAAATAGAGGGCGATATTGACTTCATAGTCTTATTTTAAAGGTCATTTCAGACTACATATCTAAAGATTTTGGTACATGGTAGGCTCTTAATAAATGTTAACTCCTTTGCTTTCCCTGTGGTCTTATTTGAATCATTGTTTGTGCATGTAGTATCTCTTTTGATCAAAATTCAAAGTTCACTAACAGCAGAGGTGATGTCAGGAAAACATGGGTTTTGTGTTTCTGTCAGTGTCCAACATACACCTGACTGTGTTCTTATAAATGTACTAATAGATGTCAAATGTCCCAGAGCTAGAGTGAATGCATGCATCTACTCCACTTCACCGATGAGAGAAGGGACCATCCTTAGGCCCTGAATAGGACAGGTTTGGGAACTGAGTAATCCTTCGAGGCCCTGCAATTTTATGGGACTCTCTGAGGGTCATTCAGGGGCCAACAGCGGAGCCAGGACAGGAACCTTGATTCCATACCCTGCCTCTACCACTTGCTGATCAAGTTCAGTTCAGATTTCCTGACTACTTACGATGGAGGAGTCCTGCCATGCAAATCCTTGGTTCACCAGTTGAAGATAATTAGCTGGGACATTAATCAAATGTGGCTGTGAGCAAAAATGGTTTTAGTAAACATAAGAAAATGACCTGTGCCACAGGTCACATTTTTCCCCTCAGGTTCATAGCAGGATTCATTATTATTACTGCATTTCTGATGATAATTCTTGTCATCATGATGACAATGAGAAGGAAAATTAAAGTCAAAATTCCAAGTTGGTCCTTGGAAAGTCTGGGAAGCAGGGTGGTACCCGTGTAACATTAAGCCTATAGATCACCAAAGGATAGTTTCTTGCTTTGTAGATAATTTATCTTAGAGTATATAAGCTCTATTTTCCATATTTGAAAGGAAAAGTCAGGATTACCAGCAATGGGATGTTGGAAGGATGTGGTCTAGTGTTACTAGCATGATGGAACAACTGTGGAAATAGAGCAGTAATGGCAATAGTGGGGAAGTAAAGGTGTGTATGATGATGGGAACAGATACCAAACCATTGTATTATCTAATAGATCTGAGCCAAGACTAGGGACCGACAATGGTTGCTTGAAAGCATCATTTCAAGAAATCTCACTAAAATTTTCTGAGGGAAGAACTCTATATTTTACAGACAGAGAAACAGGATACCTATGTGAGGTGTGTTGTTCTAAACTGTGAAAAGAAGGAACACTTTAAGAAACTTAGTCTAAGCAAACATCCTGTGGTTGTTTTACATATGGAGTGTGGTATGGGCTTTAGGATTGAAGACTAGAAGGGCTTGTGAAAGGGGCTGAGGGAAGCTGAAGAAGAATGTTAGACAGATTATTGGGGAAAAAGAGGCCTCCATAGTTGACTATTGGGACAAATGTCTATTGATCACTGTCTGTGGACTAATGGGAGTAAATATTACTGAGTAAGTGACTGAAGGCATCTTAGTCTTATTCTTCTCTCTCTCACATTCCTCCAGTACATTTCTAGGAAACAACAGCAATTCAACTCAGTAATGTGGCACTTTGGATTTAGGACTTTGGCAGATGAAGAGTGTCTTCCCTTCACTGGCTCTCACCAGGACTTTCCTTGTTATAATAAAATCTGTACTTTGAGCAATTTCTGACACCAGGCGGCTCTCTCCATATCCTTTGCCTATCTTTAGCTCAGTAAGACAATGTATGGACTTATAAATTAAATGTAATAACATCCTTTCTGAGAAAATGGGAGTGACTGTGTGTATTTGTCCATAAAGGAATACATTCAGGTACAAATCAGATTTTCTGAAAAAAAAATTAATAGTGATATATTAAGTGCTAATTACCTATTGGTCACTGTTCTAGACACTAAGGATATAGACATGAGCAAAGCAGATAAATGTTATCATGAAGTATGCATTCCTGTGGGGGGGAGAGCAGACATTAAACATGTTAAGTGTTCTGAAGAAAAATATATTTGGGTCAGAGGTAAGGGCATTCTATCTTACATAGACTGGAGAGGAAGGCCATAGTGAGAAGTTAATCCTTGAATAGAGACAAGGGGGAATGAGGCACATGGGTATCTGCAGAAGAACATTCCAGGTGCAGGAAAAACATATACACATGTCTGACTTGTTTGAGAACCAACAAGCAGGCTAGTGTGTTTGTAACCGATGAGTTGCAAAGTGAGTTTTAAAAGATGGTGGTGCGGGGGTATCAGAGATGGGGTGGCAAATCAAAAGGGGCTTTTTGTAGCCCAATGTAAGGACTTTGATTTATTCTGAGTGAGATGGAAAGTTACTTTGGAGTTCAGAAAAGAAGACCCAAGTGTTCTCAATATAAAGTTACAACTCTGACCACTTTGTTAGAGGATAGAAAAGTCTAGTGCAGTGCTTTTGCAAACCACTTATAAGGTGGGAGATAGATTTAATAGCTTATTCAGGTTAATGTGTTTAAATATTAATTATTTTGACAATATTGAAAAAATTCTGCTTAAAATATAAATATTTTAAATCTTTTAAAGTATTAAAATAATGGAAGTATGTTTTAATATCCCAACTGTTTATTCCCATGATATTCAAATGATTTTATTATAAAACTAGAGACCTGGTGCACAAATTTGTGCACCAGTGGGGTCCCTCAGCCTGGCCTGTGGGATCCAGCTGAAACTGACTCTTTGACATTCCCTGAGGGATCCCTGATTGCAAGAGGGCACAGGCCAGGCTAAAAGACCCTAGTGGTGCACGATTGGGGTTGGGAAGGGACATGCATGATCAGGCTTGGGGAAGAATATGGGAGGTTGGCCAGCTGGGAAGGGACATGGGAGGGCTTTATGGCATGTCCAGCCCATCTCATGCAGTCCCTATGGACCAGGCCCCAGAAGCAAGCTCACCTACCAGTCGGAGTGTCTCCCATCTGGTGGTTAGTGCATGTCAGTCATAGAGAGCGGTTGAGTGGTGTTAGCATATCATTAGCATATTATGTTTTGATTAGTTGAATGGCCAACTGGATGACCAGACACTTAGCATATTAGGCTTTTATTATATAGCATAACATTCCTATTTTAGAGAAAATTTCAATATTAGAACAAAATAGTATCAATATCAGTTAAGGTTATTTGATTTGCAACTCTCATTTTAAAAAGCATAAATATTGTATGATTTCACTTATATGTGGGATCTAAAATGCAAAATAAACAAAATAAAACAGAAACAAAGTCATAGAAAATTCATAGGAAATTCAAACTTATAGAAAAGAGGAAAAGAATTAAGAACAAAAACAAATAGATAAAGGAAATTTATTGAGAAGGAATTGGGTAGCTAACAGAACTGATGGGAAGTGTGGAAAATCAGGTGTTGAAGTAATAGCATTCAGGGAGTTTTGGAGTGGTTGGGAAGATGAGGGAGCTCAGAAGTAGGAACTCTTTTTGGGCTCATTAGGTATTACCACTAGAATTACTGAGGTCTAAACATTTCCAGTCATCTCTTCCCTTTTGCTCCAGATTTCCTTTTGAAGTCTGGGTATATGACTCAGGCTAAGGTAGGATAGAACACCACAACTGACAGTCCCACTCAACTCTTTTCTATAGAGCAGAGCAAATCCTTCAGGAAATTAGAGCCTATTATGAAAAGTACAGTGGTTGTTGTTCAGCTAAAATGTTACACATGTTATGATGGTAACCCTAATTACACTTCCTTTTACCACAGGTCTTATAATTTTGACACATTTTCTTCTATTCCTATTTCCTGTTCACTTGTTGCCTAGTTTATTTTTTAACTGATTTTTTTTTAAATTCTCACCTGAGGATATTTTTTTCCCTTGATTTTCAGAGCAAGTGGAAAGGAGGAGAGGAGGAGATAGATAGATAGATAGATAGATAGAGAAACATCAATATGAGAGAGACACATCTCTCACATTGATTGGTTGCCTTCTGCACATGCCCTGACCAGGCCAGGGGATGGAGCCTACAACTGAGGCACATGCCCTTGACAAGGAATTGAACCCAGGATCCTTGGGCTGATACTCTAACCAATGAGATACTCTGGCCAGGCTTTAACTGAATTTTTATCTGCTGCTTTTATCTGCTGCTAAATGGTTAAAATGATGACTTTATCATGAGTTACTTAACCAATCCTAAGTTGCTGGACATTTAGGCTATTGTTTTTAAAAAAATAATATAAATAAAGGAGCAATGAATCGTGATAACTAATTTAAACTGGCTTGGTAATACAGTACTTCTGGGTCTGGATGCTTGATCCACTCATTTGTGCTTCTACAAGAGAAAATAAACACAGAGGATTTCATCAAACATTGGAATTGTCAATAAGACTGACAAACTTCTTTTTTGGCGATTAGGAGGCACTCTGATTTTCATGGATCAAGGAACCATTGAGCTCAGGGCACATTCCATCCTTGTTTCTGATGGTGGAGAGCTCCGGATTGGATCTGAGGACAAGCCCTTCCAAGATCAAGCTAAGATCACACTGTATGGGAGTTCCCACTCTACCCCCTTTTTCCCATATGGAGTCAAGTTCCTGGCTGTGAGGAATGGAACTCTTTCCCTGCATGGTGAGTAGGATAGCTGACCAGAGGAAATGAGATAGGGCTTTGTCTAGCCAATGTGGGAGTAATGGGGAAAATTATTAAACTACTTATAATTTTTGGTTATTAGTTGCTGAAGTGACAAAATTAGAATGCGGACACTCTTTCCTTAAGTGAAAATATTAACTGTCATGATTCCTGAGGCAGAGGACACTATAATTCTCCATTATTTACTCCTCTTTCTGTAAGAGAATGATACACCTCTTCCCACGGCTAAATGGCTTTCATTGCCTTCCTTGTGTGGAGCACACTTCCCTGTCCCACTGAGAGTGGCCTTAGCCATGGACTTGCTTCAGTCAATTGAATGTGAGTACATATAATGTACTGCAAGGGCCAAGTAGAAGTTTTAAGAGCTGTTGCAATGCTTTGCCCTTTGTTTTTATCTGAGAATAGCCTGTCCTCAGCATCAGACTTTGAATAATGACAACTGGGGCACAGCTGCAGATGACCTACTCTCATGTACATGAATGAGGAACAAACATTGTTTGTCATAAGCAACTGAGATTTGTGTTTGTAATTGCAGCCTAATGTAGTAAAAGCCAACTGACATAATTACTTCACATACACTGATGGCTATACACACTGATGGTATCACAAACTAAATGGAGACAATTTTATATTTTTGTAGTTGTGGCTGAACCTCCTTTGAAGAAGGTTCAGTTAGATTCTCTTAGATTTTTGGTTCAAACAGGGATTAGGCTGCAGTGTGTTTCTCCTCCTATTTATTTTCCACCTTCTTCCTTTCCCTCATCCTCCTCCTCTTCCTCTTCTTTTTCTTCTTCTTCTTCAGAAAAATTTCCTCTTCTTTTTATTTTTACTTTTATTTTTAAAAATTTATCTTATTAGAAGTTATATAGATGTACCCATTTTTTCCCCATTGATCCCTTCTAGCCCATCACTCACCGGCCTTATTTGCCTTCTGATCATCTATTGCCATTTTGAAACATGAACATTTTTATTTTTCTTGAGATTCAGGATATTACTGATGGTGCCAGGAAAATTCTTAATATCAACTGGAAAATGTAAATATAAAATAATGATTTTTAAATGTCTTTCAGTGGATACTTATATACTTTGGGTTACATAGCATGAGTCAAAGACAGATGAAAAATATGATCTCCAGATAGTGGCCATTCTCTAGGAAACATGATCTTGTCTGCATTGGCATTTCTGGGCTGGCATAACCAAATAAGACCCCACTATCTATTATAGAATAATAATTCTAAACATGGGCATTTAGCTATGCTGAGGAGTCTGCCATTTTGTTCTGTTAAAGCCCTGTCTATTACAGTGAGCCTCAATCATTGTTTCAACAGCTTCCTTGGAGAGAATGCAAAATCAGTATTTTTTTGTTAACTATCCACTAAGTGTTGACTATGGATCAGCCAGAGTGCTAGGCACTGGGGATAAATTTTATCAGGTTTGAAAAACCCATAGATACCTTGATAGACATTCAATATAAGGAAGACTTTTCTCTCCTATCTTTATCAGCAAACACTTACATTAATCTTGTAGCCCAGAATCCATGAGGGTCTTCTATCTATTCACACATCACCACAGTCTTCAAATGTTTGCTTTAGTCCAACATCTACTAAGGAAACCCACCCAATGTTTTGCTATTTGTCACTGAGAAAACATAGCTGGAGAAGAAGAGGGCACATCACTGTTTCTACCAGCCCATAGATCATTTGAAGTACCTTGAATCCTAATAGGGATCCTCTGGTTTGAGAGCTACTGTTTATGACACATATGACAACATTCTTGCTAGAAATGGAAATTCAAATGGAGAAGAGTGAAAACTTTCCTAATTCTTTTACCCTGCCTTTTTTTCTCTTTTACTCCAACCCTTTTCATTTTCACATACTATTATGAAGAATCAGTGAAAGAGTTAATAAATATACTTTTTTTTTGCCTATATTTTAAATGTACCCTGTGCTCCTTTATGTTTAAATAGATGTCAAATCCCAAGTGTCATTTCTTCCAATCAGTAGGGGGCAATTGCTTTTAATATGTTTTGAGATTCTGAAAGTTAAAAAAAAATATTGCTACTTGAACCTTGTGATGTTACAGGATATTGAGAGTTTAGACATGTCTTCCTCTATTGCCTTGTTTGCGTCTTCTCCCCTGCTCTTCCATCTCTTCCAATAACCCCCAGCCCCCATCTTCTCTGTAGATTATTCCCAGAGTTAGGATGACAACAACTGTTTCCCCCAAAGCCATACCAATATAGGAATGATGAAGATCTCTCCCAAGCCATAGAACTTGCACACTGGACACAGGTAAAATCAAGCTGTTTTCCACTTTGACATGCTGCTGCTGCATGTCACTCATTTGAAAGAAATATGAAGTAGGAAAGATCTAACCACTGGGAGAGAGGTATTTCCCTAGTGCAGTCTCAGTCAGAGAATCCAGTTATAGACAGAACTCATCAATCCTTTCCCTTCACCTTCCTCCTTCACCACCTGAGGTCTCAAACAGATTTCCCCTCCTGCATGGTGGTACATCATAGTTAAAATCGTTACGTAATTTTGCTGGCCTTTTCCCAGGGCCAGAGGTAGGTCTGCTGACACTGGGGCTTTGGGAAGAAACTAATTTTCTTTGGCTGTCAAGTATGCAAAACAGTGAGTGACTTGATTCCCTGCTTGGCACACAGGGTTCCCTAATGACCAGGGTTCACTCAGCTTCCAGGATGATGCAGTGAAGAGGTTCACTTTAGTGCCTAGAAGACTCTTCAGGAGGTTTTCCCAATGCAAGTTTCTGGGTCTCATCTCCAGAGCCTGGCTCCAGTGGCCTGAGGGGAACCCAGGAATGGGCACTTCAATGGAACCCTTGGATGATTTGAGTGGAGTATCCCACTGACTGCACGTGGAGAAGTGCTATTTTTAGGGATTAGTAGTTTTAGAATAATAAATCAGTGCAGGTCTGCCGCTTATCAGCTGTGACCCTGGGCAAATTAATTTCCCTAAAAGCAGGAAAACACAATCTTTACCCCATAGACTTACTGCTTGTGAACTGCTCTGAAGCATCAGGTACTTGCTAGCACTCAAACAGTGTTAACCACGGCTATTTTGATTATGTTCTTTTTCTTTTTTTCTCCCAAGGCACTGAGTATCCAATGCTAATTATCTCATTTTCTTTTAGAGGGGCCAGGGAGAGGCCTCTCTTTCAAAATTTGGCATGAGGCTAGTTCTGTCTAGAGATTTCTCTCCTTGTTAATTTCTGTATACATTTTTTAAAGCAGGGGAAGGATTTTAGCTTTGGAGATCATGAGGCAGCCACATTCCAAGGCAGCTTCTATTTTGTTCCCACACCTAGTGAAGAACACCATTTGATTGTAATCTCTCCTGGTGCAGCTGTTTCCCAGTAGTGAATAACCACCATTCCCAGTGTGGTTACAATAAAGGCTTCTCGGAAATCATTTTCATGCTCCTCAGTTTAGCCAGAAGCAGAGCACTGCTGAGCAAATGAAGCGTTTTGCAGGCGTTTTATTCCTAGTATGCAACAGTAAGAGGCCTGACTGATGGAGACCAATTTAACTTCAGCTCGGGTCCTAGAGAATCACACAAATGGGTCTGCGGGTCAGTAGTACAGCTTTTCCCACCTTCTCCCTCCCATCTCATTCTTCATTGCCACCCCTGTAACCTTTCTGCTCAGGCTGGTTTTTATCATAGATTAAAATCGCTAAGCAAACAGGCTTTGCTGTTCAGCTGTCATGAGAAAGGATGGAGATGAAAGCACATTTCATGTTTTTCTCTTAATGTAGAAAATTGCATTCATGTGCACACACATGCACACACATACACCTATGTGAATACTCAGCCACATGCAGCACTCTCTTTCTCTGGGTTTGGGTGTGGATTGGGACAGGGTGTGTTCTGAATCTCTCATGGAGTTCAGTGGCTCAGGGAGTTCTGTCCACAACTCACTTGGATATTTAATATGGCTAAAGGATCTCAGGATCCTTCCAAGAGGGGCAGTCTGGGGTTTGGGTAGTTGTAGTTAATAAGGAAATTTCACTCTTGCTTTTTGCTTTCCTCACTCTTTCTGCCAATCCAGGTTCACCACCCTAAACCGAGTGCCAATCACTTGTCACTTTTCAAGGGGTCGCTGTCAGCCTGGGCAACTTGAATTTTTGACAATGTAATTATGGCCCTTGCTTCCACAGTGGGAGTCTGAACAGCGTGGCGGGGCTTTTATTGATTGCTCAGCAGGGAAATTTATCAATGTCTCTCACTTCATTTCTAGTTCCTCCCTGAGAAATTTGGCTGACAGTTTCTTAGGAGCAAAAGCAAGCTTATGGCCTTGAATGAAGTTCTGTCTTTGTCCTTTTTAAGAAATTTACAAGATATGGGCATTAAATATAAATGGAAGTTTCTGAGAAAAGCTAGTATGTGGGGGCATGATTGAAGGAAAGCACTAGAACAATCATTACAAAGAATTTGGTAGGAATAAATAAGACCAAAGTACTCTAAATAAATAATTTTAAATATGGTTTATTTTTAAAAGTACCAAGTATCATATTCAAATTCCATGCTTTTAAAATGATTGTACCTGGCATTGTTACTGGAGCTGCCAACTGGTTCTAGGCTGTCTTAAAGCACAGTATTGTGTGCATAGTGTAGACAGGTGTGTAGAAGGATGTTCCTGGTCAGTGGTTTCCATACTGTGCTCCCTCAAATCCAAAGGTTTCTGTGGGGAGCTTCAGGTGTTTCACAAACTGCAGCGCCACCATGGCCAAGTTTGAACCTGAGTGGGGGTGGCTTGAAAGGCTTAGAAAATACTGACAAGAGAATGAAAGCTGGGTCTGGGTGGGACGTTGCCTCTCTGATGGAGAGACAGTGGCCAAACTACAAGCTGTCTTTATTTTATAGCCAGATGCCACAGGCAAAGTAAGGGCGTGGTCAAGATGTTTACATCATTCTTGTGGGTTTTGATTCTACTCAATTACATGCACCTGGTCAAGCTTTGTTCACTTCCAGCCTATATCACTTAGGCATGTGGGGCCATGTGTTCGGACCATAGGTTCAAGCTTACAACTACAGCTGTTGGCTATAATTGTGCTGGAGGGGCTCTGCCTTCCAAGCTGGGACTTGCAGATGGCCATGAGAGTACTGTGCCCTCTCATTAGTCCAAGGTTTGAACCTGTCTAAACACTGTAGCCACCACAACAAACAATGAAGTGTTTGTGTATAGGAGTGTGTGTCAAGTAATCAAGGTTTAAATTGCTCAAGTAATCAATTTATTGCTTTTATCTGTATTCTATGTTTAGTCATTGTAACATTTCATTAGAAGAAAATAGTTCCATTGCTAAAATAGTGATTGAAAGCAACTCTACTAGCTCATTCTCTTTAACTATCCTGTGTAGAAACTTTAGGGAGATCAGGGTCTCTGTGTGTGATCTCTTACTTTCCCAAGAGTGACAGAGGTTGAGGACATTTCTATCATCTGTTCTTTGTTGTGAGATGAAAAATTTTAGAGCCATTTTCATCTTACAACAGTTCCTCTATATTTGACAATATATTTTCAGATTTCTGCTCTTCACCAGCTATCAACTGTTTTTTGTCCTATCTCTTTTACATACAGAACATCTCCTCTTGCTCCTGCTCTTTACTCATTTCTTCTAGACCAGTGGTCTTCCTTCATTTCTGTCTCTGCTTCCTTTGGGCAGAAATATAAACCATGGTTCTGGTATGGCATTTTTACATGTGGCTTTACTACTCTTAAATTATTTGGTTTTAAGGGATGGAAATCCAGTGCAAACAAACTTAGACAAAACCCAAAATTTATCAGTTTTTGATCAAACTGCAAGATATTGTAAGAAGGCAACTGGACTTGGGCATGGCTGTCTCCATGCTATCAGAACTCCATCTCTCACTTCTGGATCTCGCTACATATATTGGTTTCACTGGCTCTGACTGCTTAAGGGTTTGTTCCATATGGCTACTGTATTTCCTGGTTTCATATAGACTTTGGTTTTCTACCAACAATGAACAGAGCTCTGCATTCTATCATTAGTTCCAAAACTAACCAGGGAAGGTCTCACAAGCCTAGCTTGATTTACCTACCAGGCTTAGGACTACACATGGTGCCCAGGGAGGTAGGGCACTATGATTGTTTCAGTTCAAGCCACTTTACCAACCCTCAAGGCAGGGAGACAAGGCATTGTGAGAAGATGCAACTCTGCCCTGACCAGACTTGTGTATTTGTGTGTTTGCATGAATATTTGTTATGGGGAGCTGTTTACCAAAAGAAAGGCTGATAGCCATCCCATAAAGGAGTATTGATTGGCAGAAAAAACAACAACACATAGGCATCCTTTAAGCTGATTAAACTAAATTCCTAGACTTTTGACTTCTAATTTAGTCTTTGAGATACCAAGGTGACTGAAGTCCATATTCAACTATACTTGTGCACTATTTAGTGTTGTATAGACTCTATGTGTAAAGTTGAAATCAGTTGTCATTTAGGCTGCAAGTAGGCTGAATAAATAGGTGAAATCAGGCAAAGAAAAATTCCTGTTAAGTTCCTAGCTTAGAACTCAGAACCCAGAAGGATCCCGTCAAATAGCAGAAGAGGTAAATATATATGGTTGAAAGCTTTTGCTCTGTTTGGGTATCTCCTCCCAGTGTTACCCCAAATCTTACCACTATCAAAAGATCTTATAAAAATTAAATTTTCTAGTATATGCTCTGATTTTTATTCATCCTTTTCAGGGATTTTATATTTCCTCAATATTGAAGAGTATCTTTGCCTTCCCCTAGCAATTTTTGCCACAACAATTTCATGGGAAACTTGGTGTGTGAATTGATCATAAGACTATGCAAATAGAAGAGATACATTTTTAGGGATGTTTGAAAGACTCAAATCTTCTAGACAGACTCTGACTCAGAACAGACTATATTAATCCATATCCTGATGGATCTTTTTGCCTTGTCTTTTAACCACACCTTGGGCATCATAGGTTTCCAGCTGATGTTAGATACTAAAATGACATTTGTTGAATTGTCCTGAAATCCTCACAGGAGCTAGGACCCATGTTTCAGATGTTTTACATAGTTACAATGAATGTACTATCTGCTGGGTATTTTGAACTTTATCTTTTGATTCTTCTCATTCATTTACTTTCAATCACAGTAGCAACAGTAATGCTCAGATTGGGTAGAAATAAGTTAGCCTTTCTTTCATACCTCTAGAGAAGGTCTTTAATCAAAGTATGGTTCACTGCACCACCCAAATAATCTTATAATCTTGGTTAGCTTTGGTTTAAACCTTTATGCCAAAAGAATGCCAAATGTCTCAGCATTGGAAGCAGACTTTGTGCACAATTCCTTTTCATCAGTGTGGGAATGTTTGCTGATCAGCTGTGGATGCAGCCAGCTCATCTGCATATTTAGAGGATTGCTCTGGTAGCCTTCTCCCTCCTGCAGGCACATGTTCCCTATTCAGGCAGTACCACCAGAGATTGCCCTGCAATGATGCAGAGGCTCATAGTTCACACAGAGGCAAGCTCATGCAGAATTCCCTGCCAGCTTTTCTTTTCACCCAAGGGAGCTTTCAGAGCAAGTGGTTCTCAAGGGCAGAGGGAAATGGTATGTGAAAAATGCTCCTGTTCCATCTCTTTGATCTGCCAGATAGTCTTCTATTAATGCTAATGTCATAGTCTTCTCATCTGAAGTACTGTAAATTGGATTGCCTCCAATTCACAAATAGTTTGGGTTGGTTGGTTGGAACTTGGAATACATTTTTTCTCAAAGAAATTCTGATAAACCTTGTGATGAAGGAACTAAATGAGCCTTCAAAAGTCTGTTTCACCTAAATCTTACTGTATAATGTTAATGAGGGTAGAGCAGCTGACCACTGAGTATTAGACTAATTGTATGAGGAGGTAGGTTCCATTTCCAACATGAGATTCTAGGGACACATCTCTCTTCATGTACTTTCTACTATCTCAATTTATTTTTTATTGAGTAATAGTAATAGACGATGTTCTCAGTACTTCTGTCCTTGTGGCCTAGCTGTGGGTTCTGGTGCAGTGTGGGGTCTGAGAGGAGAGAGAGTCCATTTAAAAGCAAGTGGAGTAATCTGCAATAGTTGACCTTTCTCTAATTCCTCTGGTTACTTATTAACTCATACTATTGTTAAAGATAGTATATGACCACAGGATCTGGGCCAGGTGCTGGTGGAAAGAAGAGGGAAATGAAGAATAGAAACAGTGCGAGGTGTGCGGGAGGTAGCTGGTTGATGCTTTTCTCTCATCAATGTTTCTGACTCTCTATTCCTCCCCTTCCTCTTTGTAAAAAACCAATAAAATATATTAATAAAAAAAGAGTTGATGAAAATCCCAACAGAGGAGCATAAGGTGCAAAATCCATCTGGAGAGTTCCTTCAGCTCCTTTCTTCAGGTTCAGTGGTCCATTTGGTCAGGAGTGAAAATTCATATCTGAAGCAGATCCCATGCTGTCTCGGTCATCTTTTTCTCTCAACTGCTCCTCGTGTAAGCTTTTCTTGTGCTAACACAACTCACACAAATGACCCATAAATATCTAATCAGATATGCTTGGACATGCCTAAATCTCAGATGCACACAGACCTTTGGCATAAGGAAGACGCATAGCACTGTAATGTCTATGGGAGGAGGTGGACATAAGCATGAGCTGAAATGTTGCCTGAAATTCAGTGGAAGAGGTGGGGCTTGGTTTGTATTTTGGAAGAATAGATAACTAAAGAAGGCTGGGCACACAGGTGGAAGGGACAGAATGGGCAAAAGGATAGAGATGGAAGTGATCCTGTCAAATGACTGGAAGTAATGAGACTGGGCTTCCTGGAATGGAGACTTAATTAAGAAGTCAGAGACCATAAAGTAGAGTAAAATTATGGAGAATCTTAAAAGTCAGGAAGAGAATTTGGTGCTTTGAACCTGAGTATTGTAGGCAGATTCTTTAGATTAAGTGACAAAGAAGGGATATAACTAAAATACATTAGCAAAGTTTAAAATAGCCAGAAGAATAAAAGCTAGATGCAGAGAATCTAGCTCAGCTGATTATCAAAATTTTGACAATCTCAAATCTGAAATGATGAGAATAGCTATCTCCTACATAGCTAGAAATACAACTGGCAACCATGAAGCATGCATGTTCTCATCATATTTTTTAGAAGAGTGAGTAAATTCTGAAATAATTATACTGTATTATAGAAGCTCTGTCAACATTTGAAAGGACATAAATTTATGTTAATAATGAAAAATGCACTTTAAAGATTCTGATTATTTTATTCACTTGATTAAGAATGTTTAGTTGAGAAATATTTTTGTTGTCCCTACTCTTGGTTCTTCCATGAATAGCTTGCATGTTCGTAGGTGCATAGTAGGTATTTGTTGCAAATTGAATATTGTGAACAAGTGATCACAGATTTTAATAGCATTTTACCTTTGATAAACACTTTTTTTTTGCTCTTTAGAGATTTTTTTTGTGTAAAAATTGAAGAACTAATCATAAAAATTTACATATATGTGCATATAAATAAACTTTATTTAATTTTGTTGTTCCCAAAGGTTAAAACAAACAAGGAACAAAATTAAAATTATTTTCTTTTGGGATGATTTATGTCTTAATTTTTACCTGCCTTATAATTAGACATTTTGAACTCTAAATGTTTTTTAAGATAAAATTATTGCCTAAGTAAATTTCAGAAATTACATCATTAACCCAGAGATCTTTATAAGCCTAAAACAACATTATTGGTGCAAGTGGTCACACATATACAGACAAATAAATAAAGAAGAAAGTCTAAAATGATTTGAAAATGATTTATTGTTGGCCACCCCTGTAGTTAGAGATTCAAGTATTATTATGTTACTGTAGTGCAATAGGGGAGGACAGGAAGTTGCTGTGGGCTAAAGGTTAATTATGATCTATTGCAAAGGAGGAAGGAAATGTACTAAGGAAAGAAGAAGGAGTTGGGAGTTAGCCATGTATTTT
The DNA here is from genome assembly GCA_011751065.1 of Lasiurus cinereus. Taxonomy (NCBI): domain Eukaryota; kingdom Metazoa; phylum Chordata; class Mammalia; order Chiroptera; family Vespertilionidae; genus Lasiurus; species Lasiurus cinereus. The sequence goes on from JAAGEH010000018.1 coordinate 72,334,963, forward strand.
CTAAAGTATTGCTTCAGATAATGTTTTGAAATTTTTTTGCCTTGACCCTTGCTGGGAAAGGCCAGAGTAAACTGGGAGACAGACTACCTTCTTAAATCTCTGAAAGTAAAGGAGTAGCATACTGGCACTGGAGGATCAGATAGATGCTGTGGAAACCAAGGTACCTAGATACACAGCTACCCTTCAATTTTACATAGCAATGTTCTGTGGAATCCATCAAATTTTAGTTTGAGAAGATAATTTAATACACCATGGTTCAGAGCAATCTGAGATAATTTTGACTTTGTACTCTACTATTTATAAAGTGAGCTAAAGTCTTCAGATTAGAAATTCAGTATGAATAGCTATCTGTTTTTATTTGGAATAAGAAATAGGTGGTAAAATTACATACTCAAAGCACAGAGTATTGAGGGTCTATTATGTGATAAGGTCCAAACCACATGTTTTCTGAATATTATTTTATTTAATCCTCCTAAAACCCTATAGGGGAAGGCCTTTCTACTTCTGCTTTATAACTGAGGAAACTTAACCCCACTGGTGAGTTTATTACCCAAAGGAACATGGTTAGAATATGGCAATATTATAATTCAATTGTAAATCTGACTCCAATTCTTGCGTTTTTTTTGTATCATGCCATTCTCAATCCTGGGTTACTTTTTATTGCTGCCATGTGACAGATTAAAAAACAATAACAACAATGCAAAGGTAAAGGCATTGGTGCTTATTGAGCCTGAAACTTTCTTTTGCAGGTTATTTGTTCACAGGACTCTTTGGCTGAGTAATACCACATTTGTGTTAACTATTTGAATGTCTGAAGGTATATTTTCTTCCCACTGCTTTAGGTTCACTACCAGAAGTAATTGTCACTCATCTTCGAGTGGCTGCCTCTGCCTGTGACACAGTGTTGGCTCTAGAAGATGCTGTGGAATGGCACTCTGGGGATGAAGTTGTCATCATCAGTGGAATGGGTGTTGAAGGTACCAAACCCATGGAAGAGATTGTCATCGTGGAAACTGTGCACAATGCAGACCTCTATCTGAAATCACCCTTGAGGTACTGAATGATAGCTTGGGTCCATTTAGATGAAGAAGATGAGGTCTTATCTGGATATTTTTTTTTGGTCTTTTAATGATGTATTTTTAATTAAATAATGTTAGGTGTTATGACAAGAAAAATTACGAAGCATGCATTGTTTTGAAGATTTATATTTCTTAAATAAGTTTTTCTTAAAAAACTCTAGAACTCCCATGTTAGATGGTCAGACCAATAGTCATCATAGTTTACTAATTTTCACTTACTTTTGCCAGTAGTTCACTTTTTTGTATTTGAGTTTCTAAAGAAATAGACTACCAAATAGGGTATTATGTGAATATAGTCGCTTACTATTCCTGATAAGATTCAGAGTGGTGTCTACAGATGTGTCTTTTTCTTTCTTTCTTTTTTTGGAAAGATATTCTCACAACTTCACAGAGATTTGGGTAGGTGGAGAGCACCATATTCTAAAGGCCACAGTGGCCCTGCTCAGCAGGAGGATTATCATACGAGGAAATCTCACCAGCGAGAGGACAAAGTTCCTTGCTTCATGCCAGGAGGCTAACACTTCAGAAGGTAGAGAAGTATTTTGTTGGGAGGTCCAACGAGTGAAAAAGAATGTTCTTGCTGTTGAATGATACGTGGCTTTGTTGACTTCTTTCAAAATAGAATAAACCCTTAACCTTTGCATGTGCATAAGATTCTGTATTATGAATATTTTGTTATGAATATTAGTTTTCAGAATGCTCTTGATAAGTTGTCATTTCATTTCTTGCCCTTGACAACCTTGTGAAAGAACTAGACAAAATCATCCACTTGAGTAATGAACTATTTCTTTTGGAAAATAAAATGTTAAATAATTAAATCTGGAGAGTTGAATTAAATTTTGAGGGTTGAGGTTATATTGTAGTCTTAACTCTGATTCCAAGCACTTTCTAAAATTCTCAGGAAAACTGTTCAAAGCCCAAGTCATGAATGCAATCAGCACATTCTTACTGATTAGGCTTGTTGGCCTCTTCCCTCCCCTCCACCTCCACTTTTGGAGTTTGTTTTCTGAGTGATAACCACCTAGTTTAAGTAAGTGGTTAAAAAGTCAATTTATCTTCTAGAAGAATAACAGGCACTGGATCACACTGATGTGCCTATTAAACATCTATTTCAGGGATGGCTAGTTTAGTAGGTTATGCTTTGGTTTCTCAGGCTGTAGATTACGAGGCTTTCACAGGTTGTGCAGATACCATTTGTCAACTTTGGTTTAGGATGGTGTGGGTGTCAAGGATGACTCCCAGGCATGAGCCCTGGATGGATGATGAGGCTATTTCTTAAGATGGGAACAGGAACAGATTTTTTGGGGTGGGAGGGTGGAAGTCATGAGCTTAATTTTGTTCATGTGGAGACTGAAATGCCAGGCAGCATCAGAGTTGAGATATATGGTAGTGTCTGGAGACTGGAAGAAATGTCAGATGGAGTTAAAGATCCGAGTCACATATAGAAACATGTGGCTATAACGTTAGGATGGATCAGGAGAGAGGGACATGGACCCTACCCCCACCACCTCAGTCTTCCAGTTCACAAAAGTGTTATTCTATAAAATGTTTGGATGCAGTGCGTTAGAATCCATTGACTACCAACTTTAATAATTCTGCTGAATTGAGATCTGAATTCTTTTCAAACACTGTAGGATTTCTCATATAGGTATTCTCAGATCAAATTGTGCAAAAATTGCATTTGACCATCTTCCAAGTGAGACCATGAATCTGGGTTTAGGTCATGATAAAACTGTTAGCTTCTAATGGGAAAAAAATCCCTGATTTCAGCACAACTCTTTAACATTACTACAAAATTCTCAAAGTAAAATTGAATTCATAGCTTCACTAAAAACATATGTCACTCACTTCTTCTTTCTGTGGGACTGACATATGTGAATGAGATAGCTAAACACAATAATCTGAGTCCTGACCACTTAAATATCTTAGGGACCACTAATACCATCAAAATTGTGATAAATCATAAGCATATAAAACAGCTTTTCTTTCTTTTTCCTTTTTTTTTTGCATTCTGTAAAGAGTTTATTGTAAAGTAATTTAATCTGTTTTTTAAATTAAATCTTTATTATTCAGATTATTACATTTGTTTCTCTTTTTTCCCCTCCATAGATCCCCTCCACCCAACTCCTACCCTTCCCTCTGCCCTTACCTCCCTCCCATTGACCTCATCCATAGGTGTATGATTTTTGTCCAGTCTCTCCCTGTACACCCCTCACCTGTTTCCTACTGAGAATTATCAGGCCACTCCCTTTCTGTGCTCCTGATTCTATTATATTCACCAGTTTATTCTGTTGATCAAATTTTTAATTCACTTAATTTTTAGATTCACTTGTTGATAAATATGTATTTGTTGTTCATAATTTTTTTGGCTTTTACCTTTTTCTTCTTCCTCTTCTAAAAGAGTACCTTTCAGCATTTCATATAATACTGGGTTGGAGTTGATGAACTCCTTTAGCTTTTTCTTCTCTGTGAAGCTCTTTATCTGCCCTTCAATTCTGAATGATAGCTTTGCTGGATAGATTATTCTTGGTTATAGGTTCTTGCTATTCATCAGGTTGAATATTTCTTGCCACTCCCATCTGGCTTGCATCATTTCTGTTGAGAAATCAGCTGACAATCCTATGGGTGCTCCCTTGTAGGTAATGAACTATTTTTCTTTTGCTGCTTTTAATATTCTCTCTTTGTCTTTTGCTCTTGGTATTTTAATTATGATGTGGCTTGGTGTAGTCCTCTTTGGATTCCTTTTATATGGGGTTCTGTGTGCTTCCTGGACTTGTAAGTCTATTTCTTTTACCAGATGTGGGAAGTTTTCAGTCATTATTTCTTTGAATAGGTTTTCAGTATCTTGCTCTCTCTCTTCTTCTGGCACCCCCACAATTCTGATGTTGGTACGCTTGAAGCTGTCCCAGAGTCTCCTTACATTATCTTCACATTTTTGGATTCTTTTCTCTTCTTGCTTTTCCAGTTGAGTGTTTTCTGCTTCTTAATATTTCAAATTTTTGACTTGATTCTTGCCTTTCTTTAGTCTGCTGTTAGGACTCTGTATAATATTTTTTATTCCAGTCAGTGTATGTTTAATTTCTAGTTTGGTCCTTTTTCATCACTAGTTGGACCTTTTCTATCTCTAGTTGGTACTTTTCTATCTCTAGTTGGATCTTTTGCATCTCTAGTTGGTCCTTTTGCATCTCTTCTTGGCTCTCACTAACTTTATCCAACTTTTGTAGGATATTCTTGAAAAACCTTGTAAGCGTGGTTTTGAACTCTATATCCAGTAGTTTGTTTTCCTCCATTTCTTTTGTTTGTGATCCCTTCCCTTGTCTCAGCATTTTCACTATGCCGGGAGAACTTCTATGTTGGATTCAGCCTTATTATACCAGACTTGCAAAACCCCAGAAGCCTGTTGAGCTTGGGATGGGTGGGGTCTCAGGGCTTAAGGGACAGCCTTGCCTTCCACTCGGCCCTGCCCTCCACGGCCCCTGAGTCTCATGTGATTGGGTAATCACTGGAGCAGTCCTTGTCCGGCTTCCCTATGCTTCAGAACCACATAAGTCTAGATCCCCAGGGTTTCACCTGAAACTGGGGCTTAGAGGAGTCAGAAGTGGCACAGTTGGGAGGGTTTGTCTCCTACCCACTCATGAAAGCCAGCAGTACAATCAGCAGTCTGTCCTCTGCGCGCAGCACTGTGCGTGCCACCTGACCTCTGATCCCTTGTGTCTCTCCTAAATTTCCGTGCACCTGTCCCTTTACACAGTCCAACTCCCCCTTTATGAGTTTCGGCTGGATCTGGGGTTTAGTGTCGTAGGATAAGGGGTTCAATGTCTTTGAGAGTCTCTGTTTCCCTCCTGCCAGAGAAAACCAGCCAGATTCTCAGGCATCCGTTCTCTGCACGCACACGTCTCTGTACCTCAGCTTTTTGCAGCTCCTCTGGGTCTCCGTGAGCCCCTCTCTTTCCCTCTTGTAGAATTTCCACTCAGCTAGCTTTCCTGTGGTTCTGGATGATGTCTGTTCTGTCTTTTAGTTGTAGTTTTGAAATTGTTTTGCGAGGCAGCAGTGTAGATGTTTACCTATGCCGCCATCTTGGATTCTCTCAAAACAGCTTTTCATTTACCTGTTATATATTCATTCTCTTGGTGCTAACGAGTGATGGTACTTTGTAATTTACTATGGATTATTTACTGTGGATTGGTACATTGTTTTGTATTAGCAGCACTTCTTCTTTGGTTTCTTAACATGGACAATAAAGAATCAATTCAGGAGATGGTTTTTTAGTTCACACCACCACCAAATGCCATATGCCAATAGAAAGAGTCCTGGATCCTGAAGTGACCACACTTTGTAGCAATGATATCTGTGTGTACTACATCCATGCAATTTGCTGTTCCCTCTGGGAAGGAGGTATTGGTGCAGGGGTTGGAGCCCTTGGCTATTTCTGCAGTGGCATTATTGTTATCACCAAACTAGAGAGCAGCAAAGTAAAGGGGAAGCCCATTGGATAGTATAAGACTAAAGAAAGAGCCACAATTACATTCAGTATTTACATCTTGCTCCCTATAGTTATAAACCACGAGAAGGTCATTTTATTACACACTTCCTCCAGGTGGTCTTTTGAGTTGAAATAAACATCTCTTTTGGTTGAACTAGTGGGCCATAGTCAGCCTCTTTGTGATAGTAATTAAGGTAATTGATTTGGGGTTGGGAGCTTCTGGAAATAATAGAGTGAATGCACCATTATGTCCTATTGGATGGTTTAATTAATAATCAAAAAAGGAGAATCGAGGTAAACTAAGATTATTAAATGAAATAGTCAATAATGTTTTGTCTTTATTGCCACCAGTGCCTTTCAAACTGGGAGATAGGCCTATATGTGTCACATTGCATTTGTATTTCAGGTAATTTGCAGCACTGTTTGTACTCCAAGAATGAGAAGATGCTGGGATCCAGAGACCTGGGGGCCAGAGTCATCATTCAGTCCTTCCCAGAGGAGCCCAGTTGGGTACAGTTGCAGGGAGTGCAGTTCCAAAACTTGGGGCAAGCTTTCCATAAGCATCTGAGCTCCCTAACTCTGGTGGGATCTCTGAGAGGTAATGTGGTCCAGGTCTATGATTTCTCATTTTAATTATTTACCAATGTTATCCATATAAATTGAAACAATTTTTTAAAGATACTCTCTGGCAATCTTAGGCCAACAAGTTAATTGTTATTTCCAAGCAGGTTAAAAATATTACTTCATAGCTTAAGAAATAAGGACCACATCTTTTCATGCAGATACAATTTTAAAAGATCAGGGTTGGTCCATAACAGTAGTCTTCACATGGCCCTTAACTTCTCTTTAGAGCTGACCACCATATGTGGAGAGAGTGACTACCAAAGATGATGGCCAATGGAAATCTTGACAGCCATGCGCTCTTTTGTGGTTTGGCCATACTGTCTTCTTCCTCAGATGTCTCTCCTTTCTAACATTTCACCCTTAGACTTTACCCTGCTTATCCTTGTAGAATTGCCCATTTTTAAAATTTGATTTCTAATTCCAAATCCTCATTTTCTGAGTTTCATCATTGTGGGAGAATGTTCTTAGTTATATTATAGCTTGCTTTGGAGATGATCTCCAAAGAGATAGAAATCTGGGGAGCCATTCAGATTCCCTTCTAATCATTACCTTACTCTTTGCTATTCAGATTCCTATATACAGGGCTGCACCGTGTGGGGATCCTTCAGCCGAGGGCTCAGCATATCCAGGACCTTGGGCCTGAAGGTGGATAGTAATGTGTTCTATGATATTTTAGGTCATGCACTGCTAGTAGGTAAGTGAAAGGAGCTTGTTAAATTTGGTATTTTTGAGTAAGACACGCAGTATTTCAAAAGAAATTATCCCAAAGTTTGAATTTTCAATTTATAAAAACTTTGCTCATTAGAAATAAGCCATAGTTAAATGTCTAAAAAGTCATAGTTAAAATTTCTAAATTTAGTTATTAGTGATTGGCTAACTAAGCTTTACCAATAGAAAACATATCACTTGAAAGTGATGAGTAGTACAGGTTAGTTATTATAAAATGGACAGTTTTAAGACTTATGTCAGCAATTTTCACAATAAATTAAAATAAATATGTCATATAAATATGTTTTGTAGCATGTCATGGAATGTCAAGTCTGGTTGATGGACAAGGAGTTAAAAATCTTGAATTCTGTTCTTAGTTGCTCCTGTGATTTGCTGAAGAAACCCATCTTTCAAAACCTTCTAACTGCTCACCTATATCCATTTTTCTTCTTAAATTTATTCCCCTTGAAGAACACAGAATTATGGTTTAAAATTTCAAATTGCATTATATCACTTCTCTCCTCAAAACCATTTAAGAGTTTCTTTTCTTTCTTTAAATAAATCTTTATTGTTCAGATTATTACAGTTGATCCTCCCCTGCCCAATAGCTCCCCTTCACCCGATTCTCACCCCACCCTCTGCCCTTACCACCCTCACTGTCCTCATCCATAGGTGTATGATTTTTGTCCAATCACTTCCCGCACCCCTACACCCTTGCCCCCCCCCAAGAATTGTAAGTTTATTCCCTTTCTATGCCCCTTATTCTATTATATTCACCAGTTTATTCGTTCATCAGATTTTTTATTCACTTGATTTTTAGATTTACATGTTGATAGATATGTATTTGTTGTTCATAATTTTTATCTTTACATTTTTCTTCTTTCTCTTCTTAAAGAATACCTTTTAGCATTTCTATAATATTGGTTTGGTGATATGAACTCCTTTAGCTTTTTCTTATCTGTGAAGTTCTTTATCTGACCTTCAATTATAAATGATAGCTTTGCTGGGTAATCTTGGTTGTAGGTTCCTGCCACTCCCTTCTGGCCTGAACAGTTTCTATTGAGAAATCAGCTGACAATCATATGGATGCTCCCTTGTAGGTACCTGTTTTTCTCTTGCTGCTTTTAATATTCTCTTTGTCTTTTGCTCTTGGCATTTTAAATATGATGTGTCTTGGTGTGGTCATCTTTGGATTTCTTTTGTTTGGAGTTCTGTGCGCTTCCTGAACCTTTAAGGCTATTTCTTTCACCAGGTATGGGAAGTTTTCTGTCATTATCTCTTCAAATACATTTTCAATATCTTGCTCTCTCTCTTCTTTTGGAACCCTTATAATTTGGATGTTGGTATAATTGAAGTTGTCCCAGAGGCTCCTTACACTTTTTTCACATTTTTGGATTCTTTTTTCTTTTTGCTTTTCTGGTTGGATGTTTTTTGCTTCTTCGTATTTCAAATCTTTGACTTGATTCTTATGATCTTCTAGTCTGCTGTAGGATCTCTGTATATTATTCTTTATTTCAGTCAGTGTATGCTTAATTTCTAGTTGGTCCTTTTTCATATCCTTGGGGGTCTCACTAAATTTATCGGCTTTTTCTAGAAAATTCTTTTTTTAAAATTTTTCATTAATGTATTACATGTACAGTGGTATCTCGAGATACGAGTTTAATTCATTCCGTAACCTTGAGGTGTGGGAAACTGTGAGACGGTCAAGTTGTGGTAAACTGGTGGATCATGTGCAGCCGGCCGATCCGCGCGATTACTCCTATCTCAAATGTTGCTCTTATCTCAAAAATCTTGTATGTTAGGGCACTCATATCTCGAGGTACCACTGTATAAATATCTTCCGATACCCCCCCCCCAATTCCCATGCATACCCTAACCCCCCAATGTCTTGTGTTCATTGGTTATACTTATATGCATGCATACTAGTCCTTTGGTTGATCTGTTATCTACCCCAACTCTCCCTAACCTTTTCGCGGTAATTTGATAGTCTGATGCTTTACTGCCTCTGTATCTATCCTTTTGTTCATTGGTTTATAATGTTCTTTATTATCCATAAATGAGTGAGATCATGTAGTGTATTTCTTTTATTGACTGGGTTATTTCACTTAGCATAATGCTCTACAGTTCCATCCAGGTTGCTGCAAATGATAAGAATCCCTTCTTTTTTATGGCAGCATAGTATTCCATTGTGAAGCTGTACCATAGTTTTCTGATCCGCTCATCTGCTGATAGGCACTTAGGCTGTTTCCAAATTGTAGCTATTGTAAATTGTGCTGCTATGAACATAGGGATGCATAAATCTTTTCTGATTGGTGTTTCTACTTTCTTAGGATATATTCCTAAGAGTGGGATTGCTGGGTCAAATGGGAGTTTCATTTTTAGTTTTTTGAGGAAACTCCATGATCTTCTCCAGAGGGGCTGCACCAGTTTGCATTTCCACCAGCAGTGCATGAGGGTGCCTTTTTCTCCGCATCCTCGCCAACACTTGTCTTTTGTTGATTTGTTGATGATTGCCATTCTGATAGGTGTGAGTTGGTATCGCATTGTCATTTTGATTTGCATCTCTCAGATAATTAGTGACTTTGAGCGTGTTTTCATGTGTCTCTTGGCTTTCCTTCTGTCTTTTTTCAAAAAGGTTCTATTTAAGTCTGTTGCCTATTTTTGAATTGGGTCATTTCTCTTTCTTTTATTAAGTTGTATAAGTTGGCTGTAGATGTTGGAGATTAAACCTTTATTAGTGATAACATCTGCAAATATGTTCTTCCATACAGTGGGCTTTCTTGTTGTTTTGTTAATGCTTTCATTTGCTGGGCAAAAGCTTTTTATTTTTATGTAGTCCCATTTGTTTATTTTCTCTTTAGCTTCCATTGCCCTTGGAGCAGTATCAATGAAGAAGTTCTTTCGGCATATGTCTGAGATTGTGCTGCCTATGGATTCTTCTAGTATTTTTATGGTTTCCCATCTTATGTTTAAGTCCTGTTTCCATTTGGAGTTTATTTTTGTGTATGGTGTAAGTTGGTGGTATAATTTCATTTTTTTTTGCATGTATCTGTCCAATTTTCTCAACATCATTTATTGAAGAGGCTATCTTGACTCCATTGTATGTTTATGCCTTCTTTGTCAAATATTAATTGAGCATATTGGTTTGGGTTGATATCTGGATTCTCTATTCTATTCCATTGGTCTATGTGTCTGTTCTTATGCCAGTACTAGGCTATTTTGAGAACAGTGTCTTTGTAATACAGCTTGAAATCTGGTATTGAGATCCACCTACTTTTTTCTTCTTTCTCAGGATTGCTGTGGCTTTTTTTTTTTTGTTCCGGATGAATCTTTGGAGAGTTCTTTCTAGGTCTGTGAAATACGTTGTTGGTATTTTAATGGGTAGTGCATTGAATCTATAGATTGCTTTGGGTAGTATGGACATTTTATTGATGTTTATTCTCCCAATCCATGAGCATGGTATGCTCTTCCATCTGTTTACATCTTCCTCTATCTCTTTTTTCAGTGTCCTGTAGTTTTCTGTGTATAGGTCTTTTACCACCTTAGGTTTTTTCTGTATATAGGTCTTTTACCACCTTAGTCAGATATCTTAATTTTTTTAGTGTATAGAAATGCCATAGATTTCTTGGCATTAATTTTGTATCCTGCTACATTGATGAATTCATTTATTATGTCTATTAGTTTTGGGATAGAGTCCTTTGGGTTTTTTATGTACAGTATCATGTCACCTGCAAATAAGGACAGCTTATTTTTCAATTTGGATACCTTTTATTTTTTCTTCTTGTCTAATTGCAAGGCCTAATCCTTCCAGTACTATGTCAAACAGGAGTTGTGAGAGTGGGCATCCCAGTCTTGTTCCTGTTCTTAGAGGAAATGGTTTTAGTTTTTGCCCATTGAGTATGATGTTAGCTGTGGGTTTATCATATATAGCTTTTATGATGTTAAGGTATGAACCTTTTATTCCCATCTTGCTGAGACTTTTCATCAAGAAAGGGTGTTGGATTTTGTCAAGTGCATTTCTACATCAATTGATATGACCATGTGATATTTATCTCTCAATTTGTTTATGTGATGTATCATGTTTATTGATTTGTGTATATTGTACCATCCTTACATTCCTGGGATAAATCCTACTTGGTCATGATGTACTGCTGGATCCGATTTGCTAGAATTTTGTTGAGGATTTTGGCATCTATGTTCATGAGAGATATTGGCCTGTAATTTTCTTTCATTGTGTTGTCTTTATCTGGTTTTAGTATTAGGGTGACGCTGGCTTCGTAGAAGCTGTTTGGAAGTGTTCCTTCTTTTTGAATATTTTTGAATAGTCTGAGGAGGATAGGTTTTAATTCTTCCTTGAATGTTTGGTAAAACTCTCCTGTGTCGCCATCTGGTCCCAGGTTTTGGTTGCTAAAGCTTTTTGATGACTGCTTCAATATATTCCATAGTTATTGGCCTATTAAGATGTTTAGATTCTTCCTGATTGAGTTTTGGAAGGTTATATTTTTCTAGGAATATGTTCATTTCCTGCAGGTTGTCAAGTTTGTTTTAATAGAGTTGTTCATAGTACTTTTTAACATTCCTTTGTATTTTGGAGGGGTCTGTTGTTATTTCTCCTCTTTCATTTCTGATTTTGTTTATTTGGGTCTTCTCTCTTTGCTTCTTGGTGAGCCTGGCTAGATATAAATCAATCTTGTTTATCCTTTCAAAGAACCAGCTCTTGGTTTTATTGATCTTTTGAATTGTTTCTTCGGTCTCCATGCTGTTTAACTCTGCTCTGATCTTTACTATTTCCTTTCTTCTACTTACACTGGACTTTTCTTGTTGCTCTCTTTCTATTTCTGAGTTGTAGGGTTAGGGAATTTATTATCATTATTTCCTGTTTTTTTTTTTTTTCAGTAGGCTTGTAAAGCAATGAACTTCCCTCTCAAGACTGCTTTCACAGTGTCCCATAAATTTTGTATTGTTGTGTTATCATTGTCATTTGTTGCCATGATATTTTTTATTTCTTTCTTGATCTCTCTGGTTACCCCATCATTGTTTAATAGCATGCTATTTAGTCTCAATGTGTTTGATTTCTTTATATTATTTTTATTGTAGTTTATTTCCAGTTTTATGCCACTGTGATCTGAGAAAATGCTTGATATGATTTCTATCTTTTTGAATTTGAAGAGACTTTTCCTATGACCCAACATATGATCTATCTTTGAAAATGACCCATGTGCACTTGAGATGGATATATATTCTGTGGCTTTGGGGTGAAATGTTCTGAAGATATCAGTTAATTCCATCTAGTCTAGTTAGTCATTTAGGATCGATGTTTTTTTGCTGATTTTTTGTTTAGAGGATTTGTCCAATAGTGATAGTGGGGTATTAAAGTCTCCTATTATGATTGTATTGCTGTCAATCTCTCTCTTGATATCCTCCAGGCATTTTGCTTTTATGTATTTGGGTGGTCCTGTATTGGGTGCATATATATTTACCAGAGTTATTTCTTCTTGTTGTAGTATTGGGTGCATATATATTTACCAGAGTTATTTCTTCTTGTTGTAGTTATTTCTTCTTTAGTATTATAAAATGGCCTTCCTTATCTCTTGTTCTGTCTTCACTTTAAGATCTAATTTGTCAGATATAAGTGTTGCTACCCCAGCTTTTTTTTCATTTCCATTCACCTGAAAAACTTTTTTTCATTCCTGCACCTTTAGTCTGTATGCTACTTTTTTACTCAGATGGGTTTCTTTTTGACAGCAGATATATGGGTCATGTTTTCTTATCCAATCCATTACCCTATGTCTTTTGATTGGAGCATTTAATCCATTTACATTTAAAGTTATTATTGATAGGTACTTAACTGTCACCATTTTTATTCTTTACTCCTTTGTTCCCTCTTCGCTTCTTATTTCTTTTTTTACTGCAGACCCTTTAACATTTCTTGCATTGCTGGTTTGGTGGTAATAAATTCCCTTAGACCTTTTTTGTCTGTGAAGCTCCTGATTTCACCTTCAATTTTGATTGAAAGCCTTGCTGGGCACAGTATTCTTGGATTCAGACCCTTCCTTTGCATGACTTTGTATACAGTGGTACCTTGAGATACGCGTGTAATTCGTTCTGTAACCTTGAGGCATGGGAAACTATGAGACGCTCGAGTTGCAGTAAACTGGTGGGTCGTGTGCAGCCGGCCAATCTGCGCGATTACTTGTATCTCAACTGTTGCTCGTATTTCAAAGCAAAAATTGCTCGCTCGATGGCTCGTATCTCAAAAATCTCGAATGTTATGGCACTCGTATCTCGAGGTACCACTGTATTTCATTCCATTTCCTTCTGGACTGATGAGATTCTGTTGAGAAATCAGTTGCTAGTTTGTAGGTAACTTTCTTTCTCTGGCTGCTTTTAAGATTCTTACTTTGTCGTTGGTGTTTGCCAATTTAATTTTACTGTGCATTGGTGTAGGTCTTTTGGGGCTCATTTTGCTTGGGACTCTGTGAACTTCTTGGATTTGTGTGGGTTTTTTCTTTTTTATATTGAGGAAGTTTTCTGTCATTATTTCTTCAAACAGGTTTTCTATTCCTTGCTCAGTTTCCACTGTTTCTGGGAACCCTGTTATGCGAATATTGTTTTGTTTTTCATGTCATCCCAAAGTTCCCTTAGACTCTCCTCTTGCTTTTTAATTTTTTTTGTTAGAAGCTGCTGTACTTTGGTATTTTTTCCTTGTCTTCTAGCTCACTGATGTGGTCCTCTGCTTCTTCTAGTCTACTTTTGATGCTTTCTATCAAGTTCTTTACAGCAGTGATATCATTTTTCATTTCTTCTTGATTATTCTTCATTTCCTCTTGGTTCTTCTTCATTTCCTCTTTGTTCTTACTCATATTGTCGAATTTGTCTTTCATTCTTTTCAGCCACCTTATGACCATTTGTCTGAATTTTTTCTCTGACAGGTTGCTTGGCTCCATTTCATTTACTTCCTTTTCTGGTAATGCCTGCCTTTCTTTCATATGTGGGCTGTTTCTTTGTCTGCTCATGGTCTTTCTTCTTCCGTTGTCTGGTTATGTAGTTCTCTCTCCTTATCCCAGGTGAAATCTGAACTTTTCTGTGTAACATGTGGAGCTCCTCTGAATCTGAGTGTTTGTGCCGATTGGGTAGTTGTGTTCTGGGTTCTGCAGCTGTTCGGTGGGTGCCACAGCTGTAGCTTTTCAGGTTGCCGTAAACATCCACTTTCCCCTTCAAGATGGTGCGGTCTCTGCATTCGCACTGGTGGCTCCAGGAGACAAAACCCCGTGGCAGTGGGGCTGCATGGTCAGGGGAACCCCTTCCAGCAGTCCCCCACCTTCTCCTGGAGGATAACTGTCCCTTAACTCACTAACAAACACTCACAATGTGACCTCTCTCTGTCTGCTCAGTGACAAGGCTCTGAACACGTTTGTCTATTCCGCTGCCATTTTTTCCCTCCCTTTTCCAGAAAATTATTGAAAATCCTTATAACCGTGATTTTGAACTCTTTATCCAGTCATTTGCTCTCCTTCATTTCTTTTGTTTGTGACCTGTTTCTTTGTCTCTGAATTTTGGCTGCTTTCCTGGGTTGATAGAGTGGATTTGTGTACTTGGTGTCCTATGGGGCTCAGTGGCTCAGCCTCCCCAGCTACCTGAGGTGGACACTCTTGGTCCACCCCCTTGTGGGCTGTGTGCACAGTCTTGTTGTAGTTAAGTTTTGATTATTATTGGTATCACTGGGAGGAATTGGCCTCCAGACCAATTGGCTGTGAGAATCAGCTGTGTCTATGATGGGAGAACTTCTATGCTGGAGACACCCTTATGGGGCAAGACTTATTTCAGTGGGGCTATGGTGTTCACTGAATCTGCCCCCTGAGTGTTTTCCTTATGGATCTGAGGAATTGTAATCTGGATGGTCCCACTCTAACTACTGTGCACACTTGCTCTTGGATCTCTTAGGAGGTGCTAATTTAGCCTCTGCTCGAGGCCATCCAGCAGGAGGTATGGAGAGATCTACAAATTCCTCTTCTTTGTTTAGGGTTTGGAGAAGCCCAGACGAGGCTCAACTGTGAAGCAATGCAAGCTTCTGTGGGCCCTTGGCCCTTCTTTTGGGTGTTCTGGGTATTTCTGACCCAGATGCAGTTTGTTAGGTAATTTTAGACTGTAAAGGGCCAGGTCATTCATATGTTAAAGCCTCTGCTCACAGCTTGGGTTGGGCAGGATCTTAGGGAATTAATAGGGTGGCTGATCCTCATCCTTGCCCTAAGAGGCCCTGGGTCTAAGTTTCCCGAGGTAATGGCTGCAAGAATCTCTGAGAGAAAGCTTCCCTTGAGTTCTGCATGGTACCAGACAGTCCAGTTTCTCCCTGAATGAGTCTGGATCTCCAGAGTCTCGCCCGGAACTGGAGTTCAGAGCATTCGGGAGCTTGTGACTCCCTCCCAATTGGAAAAGACAACCATGTCCTCAGTTGCCAGCCCTTGCAGTGTGTGCTCCATACCTCCACACTTTACTTCTGTACCTTCTCTGAGTCTCAGTGTGCTTTTCTCTTCCCTTTTAGTTGTAGAATTTCCACTCATCCAGCCTTCCTGTGACTTTGGATGATGTCCATTTTTTCTTTTAGTTGTATTTTTGAGGCAGTAATTTCAGGTGTTTACCTATGCTGCCATCTTGATTTCTCCTAAGAGTTTCTTATTGCCATTAGAAAACAATCCAAAATCCTTAACCTAGCTTAAAGGACTCTCTCCCTGATTTTACCTCTTGTCTTGCCCTTTTTCTCTCTCTACTTTAGCTACACAGATCTATTTTATTCTAATTCTTTCTAAAGGCTACACTTTTTGCTGCCTCAGGACCTTTGCACAAGTTTTCTTCCTCGATTCATATGATTTAGTCTTCTTCACAAGGTTCTGTGTTTAAGTTCTCTTAGCACCAATCATTATTGATTAAAAATTACAAATCTGGTTTCAAATAATCAAATTAATGTCTGTTTTTACCATCATATTTCATGTGAATACTGTTTTCTTAGCATTAAGCACATTAACTAGTAGCTATCTTTGTTGAATAAATTAATGAATTAATGAATAAAGAATCTTTGGTTATATCAGAATAAAAAAGCAAATCGAGGTTTTCACTGAAAGTAAAATTAAAACTATATTTCCTAAATAATGTTTTATATTTAAATTAACTCTGTGGTACAATCAGTGAGAAAATATACATGTTTCATTTCAGAATAATCTGCTAAAGACAAATCACTTAGACTATGACTAAGAAGTAAAATAGTAGGTCTTTGTTCTTTTTAAAATTTAAAGTGAACTTCTGATTCATGATACTCTAGAACTAAAAAGTTTATATAATCTGTATCTCTTTGGTTCATAGATAAAAACACAAAAATAAAATCAAAACAAGCTACCCCACAAAAAAGAAATAATATTGCACTATCCCTCTTTTTCCTGGCTGATTTGACGTGTGCTGAGGTAACATGATCTTTTGTTCC
This sequence comes from Lasiurus cinereus, assembly GCA_011751065.1. Lineage (NCBI taxonomy): Eukaryota > Metazoa > Chordata > Mammalia > Chiroptera > Vespertilionidae > Lasiurus > Lasiurus cinereus. The sequence continues at coordinate 72,351,332 of JAAGEH010000018.1, forward strand.
CAGGTACATACATGGAGACCAGATATATCCCTTGGGAGGCTATTCTTGAAAGAAAAAAAGGTAAATATGCAAAGTGGTTTAAAATTTCTTACAATCCATTTAAGTTGTCATATATTTTATAGACAGGCCTGATAGAAGAATGTTAGATAGCTTAAATTTGTTGAATACAATAAATGTTTTGTATCTATATATAAAAGCCTAAGTGACTGGTTGACTGTCCAACCAGTACCTATGACATGCAATGACCACCAAAGGACAGATGCTCTGATGAGTAGCTATGATGTACACTGACCACGAGAGGGCAAATGCTCAATGCAGGAGCTGCCAAGCTGCGGTTACTTGGCAGTTGTGGTTCTCTGGTGATGCACCCAGAACCAGAAAGGAGAGAGCCAGATTCTGGGATGTGTCACCTGAGAACTGCCCTCTCACAATCTGGGACCCTCTAGGGGGATGTTGGAGAGCCAGTTTTGGCCCAATCCCTGCAGGCCAGGCCAAGGGATCCAATCGGTGCACAAATCTGTGTACTGGGCCTCTAGTATATATAAATGAGTATATGTACATATATCTCTATTAAGTGAATTATAATGTGTACTAGTAGAAATATGAGTGTTGGGTTATATAATTTTTAATTATATTTTGAGTTGCAATGCTTTAATTTATCTTTTCTTAAATTAGACAGGTCAGAACAAGGAAATATAGTAAGAAACAATGTGATCATCAGTGTTTCTGGTGCTGAGGGACTCTCCAGTCCTGAAATGTTGACACCATCTGGTATCTATATCCGCAACCCCACCAATGTTGTAGAGGTAAGTTGTTTGCAGTTGAGTCATCAGTGGTATGGTGTAAAATGTTTATTGCTGTGTATTCAGGAACTATGATTTTTATGTTAAATAAGTGCTTTACGATAACTGTAATCATTTCTCAGAGTCCTATGAATGCTTTCGAAGCAATATCTATATGGATCAAGCAAAGTAGATGCTGATTCTTTTCTGGTTACTTAAATACAAACATATCTTCCTGAGCTATACATTGGGGTGCCGCTTTTGGTCTCAATTCCAGTATTAATTACCTATTTAAACTTTACTATATTACTATAATCATATGGTCATATTATTGCCCTTTAAGAATGTTCAAAACTAAGGGTCAGTGAAGTCAGGAGGTATAGGAGGCATGTCAGATTCCAGGATGAATGAAGTATACTCTAATGGACTAGATTTTTTATCCCATTATTTAGTACAACTTATTACTTTTTATTGATAAATTTCTCTGAACATGTTAAGAAATTAAATTTTCTAGTACAGTTTAACCAATAGTCTATGAATGAGGAATTGTGTCAGAGTAGTGGAAAAAACATTTAGTTTCCTTGTTTCCAATGATTTTATCCAATGGGTATCCCACTCTTTTAGGACATACCTCTGGGCCTCTACTGTATTGTCACAATTATGTGAGGTTTCTGAGGAACTGAGAGATGAATACTGCTGTCTTTCTCTGATTATCTGTTTTCGATTACTCTAAGCTGAATAACCTCTAAAAAAAAAAAGTTATGGTTACCTCCACAACCCTCTTCTACACTCTTAATTACATTTTTTTCCCAAGCCCAGCACTTACACATCATTTTGAGTACCTAATGGGGACAGCTAATATGCCAGTGAGAAAGGACACAGAACTGCATGGGTTGAAAGAAAGCAAACTTTAGACCCAAAGCAATTAGAGCAGCATTTAACTTGGTGATTACAGGTCTAGTTGTGCAGCTATGCCAGCAAGCTTTGGAGCCTAAAGAACTACATTTCTGCAGACTTTGTTGGGTAGAAGCATCTTTTTTTTTTTGACTGCATAAGAATATCTATAGGTAAAGACTCTCAGGGTTTCCCAGTTCATCTTCTTAGATAAACTGGAATGTACCTATATTGGATGCCAGGAGTTCTGTCCATTTGACTGCTTCATTGGATAGTATGTTGTATTCTGGGCAGGTGTCTTGACCACTTGTCAGTCCCAAGAAGAACTGAACTGGCTGTAGGTTTATAGGTTCAGGGAGCTAGAGGGCCATCTAAGAAGCTGAGGGCCATCTAAGAAGCTGATGGAGAACTAACAAAACAAGTTGTTAGTTCTCCATTAAATGATTTTCGTTTCCATCCCTTTACTTTATTTCTCTTATGTTCACTTTACAAAATTTAAAATGCACATATTTCGAGAGTGAAGTTTCAGTTGTTTAAGCCAGTAGTGTAGATTGATTAAGTATAGTCATCAGGTATGTTCCTGACATTTCCTTCAATGCCTTCAAATTCTGTAGTTTTCTTTTCATTAGCTTATTAGCTTCTGGAGCCCAACACAAAGTTTGAAACACAGTAGTTCCTCAATACAAAAGAATTAAATAGAATGAATGAATTAATTAATATAGGTATAATTACATATTCAAAGAGTGAGGGGGGAAGAAAGCGGAAAGTAAGGAATAGATTTCAAGATCCCGAAATCATTTTGATGTCTGAAAAATAAGACATTTAATCTATAACAACATTTATACCCTTTAGGACTCATCTCTCAGTGTTAAATGCTTCACAGTCCACTCCAGTTTCTCAGCTGTGGCACTAGTATTCTGTCATGCTGTCTCTTTCGTATTCTATTGTCTGGAATGAGCTATTACCAAGGATATAATTGATAACTGGACATACATGGCAACCTAAAAATTATGAATTTATGTTGAACTTTTGGGCCAATTAAGGTCATTATAGTTATTGAGCAAAGAGTACATTAGTGTTTACTAAGTATGCTCTCTGGAAAATACAGAGAGTACACTAAAATATATTTTAGAAATACACCTTTATTCCAAAGGGATAACAATAGGGCACCATAACAGTACAATGTGGTGTGTGTGTTTGTGTGTGTGTGTGTGTGTGTGTGTGTGTGTGTGTGTGAGTGATATGTGGAACTGAAAGAGATGTGGTAAAACAATAATACCTTCTTCCATGGTTTTTCTGATATTCAAGATGTGTTCCTTGTTTTGAAGAACTGTTGTATGGGTGGTGATTTATGTTCCTCTATGTGAAGGGATTAGAGTCACACTGACCCTTAAGAGAATACAGTCAAGCCATATGTATGCTTAGAGTTATTTTACCCCTCCTCCTGTCTTATTTTTCAGTTTTTTTTAAAGTCTGGCAAAATATTTTTAAAAAAGCCAGGTATTACTCTCATTAACTAGGGTTTTTCTATTTTAAACTTCCAATTCTGAAATAATTTTATATTCAGAACACGGTGCAAAAATACAACACAACATTCCTGACAGTCACCCAGTTTCCTTCCTCCCCTTCCCCCCAATGATAATGTAACCATGACTATCACCATAGATCAATAGAAAAATCAAGAAATTGACATTGGGACAATGCTATCAACTGAACTAAAGCCCTTGTTTAGATTTGAAGAGATGAACCTATTCCTAATGCATGGGCAACCAACCCCAAAAGCCTGAACTCCCTACCACATACCTGAGTCTGACTTTGAAATATCTGGCCTGGTGGGCAGGCAGTGAAAAAACAGAATTAATTCTTAAGTCTGTGCAATAGGTTTATGGTTGGATATTATTCCCAGAATCTAGGAACAAACACATAGCCACAGCACACAGAATTTTCCTTGATGTCCAAGCAATCATCTTTACAGTTTACTCCCCTTCAACCTTGTGTGGTGCAAGGGAATTTCAAGTGTGATAATTACTTTTTAGTTTTCATAGCCACAAGTGGTGCTTCCCTCCCCAGACTTCAGCTACACCAAGTCCAGGGAGAAGCAAAACCTGAGCTGTGTGCTTTCTTGCTAGTGAGACTCAAGTGTGATATTCCTGAGTCTCCAGGGGTCTTGTGATATTCCTCTGTACACTTCTTAGACAGGCCTTTTTTTGTGCTTTCCAGAAATGATTTGGTGATGGTTCTACATGCCTCACCTATAGCTCTTGGAGCACTCTGTTTCCAGCTGCCTTTCCTTGACAGCTCCAGCATCTGCATCTTCAACTCCTTCTAGGGATTTCTTATTATCTGCCCAGAGGCTCCAGTTCTGCAGTCAACCTCAGGTTAGAGAAGGCCTGCTTACCTCCAGAGCTCCAAATACCCATGCTTATAGTGGTGTTGGAAATTTCCTATGACCAGACTCTTGTTTAGGATATCCCACAGAAAAACCCTGAAAACAAACCCTTTGGAAACACCCATATAATTTGAGGGGAATTTGTTCTGGTTTGTGAATCAATTTTGTAAGGAATTCTGTATTTAAAGGCCCAGTTTCAGTTCTCTCACTCTCCCCACTCACTAGCTAATGTATATTTAAGAGCTGCCTCAAGGGTTAACTCACTTTTTTTCTTCTTCTTCTAGTAACTATAGATACACACCTCAAGGAGCTGTCTTACTTGAGCAGTTAATTTCTCTCTGGAATTTTTCTTGCTTGAATGTCCATAATACAGTGACTTCCGCAAAAAATTGATTTCCACACAAAATTCCCTGCTTGCCTTAAACTCTTCCCACAAGCCGCCGGCTGCCTGCATAAATATGTGGATTTCCTCATGAATCATTTGTAGCATACCCAATTGCAATGGATAGTGAAAAGAGCTGGGAAGCAATGTGATCTGACTGTTCAAGTGCGTCTTTTATAAAAAAAAAACTGCTCTTTATCGGCTAACAGAAGACGGAAGTTGGAATATCCTGCCCATCTATGAATGCACTTGGAAAGCATTATATAGGATCACCCAGGTGCTGCATAAATACTAATGACACTAGGGCAGATGAAGCAACAAATCTATTCATTTGCTCAAAATATGTGTGCTGTGTGCACTTGTTTGGCAAAGGTGATGAATAAGGATGTAGCCCTTGCAAAATATTATTTAAATGTTTGAATCTAGCCCTCCTGCATAAGTCTGAGCCATGAACTAGCATTTCACTGGTAAAGAAATAGAGGTGTATGTCCAAGGGCGATAATTACTTCTAACCTCTAGTGCACCTACCTGTATCAATGTTGAAATACTGACAGGAAAAGGTGGTGTTTAAGAAGCCCCCATTTCCTATTCCTCAATTTTTATGTACTCAGGCCTTTCCCATGGCTCATAGGTATGGCAGAGACACAGGTACTTGACACTGGCTATGGAGAGTGGAGCTTCGTTTGTAATTCCATGAGGAAGTTGCCAGTTGTATAATCATAACTGAAAATCAACAGCTGTGTTACTTCCTTATATACCTATGAAGGCTTGAGAGATATTTTGGGCACTTATATTTGCCAACCTAGTGACAGCAAGTCTTCCTGAAGTCAAGAATCATGAGTGCATGTCCTCTTCTCTAGCATGAGGGAAGAATTAAGATAAAAAGAATGCCTAATGCTGGATTTGGTTGTTTGCAAAGATATTAATATCCTATATTTTTGTTGCAATGGAATTGTTTTTTTAGTTTCTCTTTCTATGGAGCCTTTATGCTAAGTGAATAAGCCAATCAGAGAAAGACAAGTATCACATGATCTCACTCATATGTGGATTCTGATGAAGAAAATAAACTGATGAACAAAATAGATCCAGAAAGCAGAAGCATGGAACAGACGAAGCATCTTAGAGGGAATGGGGGTGGGGAGAGTGTGGCAGGAAGAGATCAACCAAAGAACTTATATGCATACCGGTGACCCGGTGCATGAAATTCATGCACAAGGGGAAGTGTGTCCCTCAGCCTAGCCTGCACCTTCTCCAATCTTGGACCCTTCGGGGGTTGTCTGACTGCTGGGTTAGGCCCCATCTCCACAGGAATTGAGCCTGAACCGGCAGTCAGACAACCCTCTCATAATCTGGGACCATTGGCTCCTAACCACTCACCTGCCTCCCTGCCTGATTGCCCCTAACTGTTTCTGTCTGCAAGCCTGATTGCTTCCTAACTGCTCCCCTGCTGGCCTGATTGATGCCTAACTGCTCCCCCACCAGCCTTAACGCCCCCAACTGCCCTCCCCTGCTGGCCTCATCACCCCCAAGGCTTTTGCTTTAAATAAGGGCTTAATGATTGAATCATTGGGGCCAAACTCCAAGATTTCCTTTCTTTGAATAGTGAAAGGAATAATTATTTTGACTTTAAGTTGCCCTGAACATCAAATGAGATAATGACTTAAAAAAATATAAAAGCACTATATAAAGACAACTGTCTTTTTCATGTACTGAAAAGACAATAAAGTGATAAAATGAAAAACACTATTTTTATTCTCCCCCTTCCTTCCTTCCTTTACAGCCTGTATTTAAACTTTGAAATTCATAAAAGTTTCACTCTTATTTTCATTTCTTTACATTCAATATTATTTTGTATTAGTTTCAGGTTTTATATGAGTTATAGAATAGTGGCTAGACAATCATATACTTTACAAAGTGTTCCCTGATATTCCAGTACCCACCTGGCATTATATCATCATTACAACACTATTGATTATATTCCCTATTTAAGTGACAATAAGTTTACAGGTTGCTTCCAATCTTTCTTTTGTGTTGCTCACCCTTCCTTTTCTTCCTCACTTTTTCCCTCATTTTCTTTACATAGTTTCAGTTGGCCTTCAAAGCTCAGTGAAGGCACTGGGACACGCTTAATCCATTTTACAGACCAGGAAACTGAGACCAATTCCAGTTGGCTGTGGAACAGGACTCAGTGTGCAGGGAGCCCTCACAACTGTGTTCTCTGCCTTTTCTAAGGGACAGCTGTGGGGCAAACAGAACAAACCTCCCCATGAGGCTTCTGAGCCTCAAGCCTTGTTCTCAAGCACCTCTTCTTCATGGATTCTCCACATTCTTTCCTCTCCCCTTCTCCTCGCCCCCATTCTTTACTGCCCCCCCACTTCTGGGGAGCAGGTAGTAGGCTTCGCACTCACCTTATAGGCATGCGCCTCCCTAGGGTGGGATGGGAACTGGGGGCAGGGTGGGCATGGGCTTACTTTTGGGCCAAGGCGGGAGCAGGAGTCCTGGCCTCTCAAGAGCGCAGGCTGTGGTGAGGCCCAGTTAATGCTGGGAGCAGTTTGATGAACTGCTCAGTGGGGTATGCAGCAGCATGGTGCCACCTCAGGGCTGTGGGTCCATGCCCCTCTGCCTGGGACTCTTTCCATGCCGGCATTTCCCACTGGGTCAACGCACGTCTTGGGCCCATTGCAGAACCTTGCTCTCTGAGGGCAAGGCAGATCCCCATCTGCAGGTCCCCTGCCCCGGTCTGAGCCCCCTCTAGCACACGCTGCCTTGGTGCCACTCTGTGCCCCATTGGGCCGCCCACCTCCTGGCTGGCTGCTTTAATCAAAGCTGCAGCGCTTGCCCGGGAGCCACCACTCAGGCAGAAGCCTGTCCGAATGCCTGTGGCTTCTGCCTGACTGCTTTACTGAAGCTTCCTCTTCCTTTAGGTGCTTTCCTCAGACTCCCAGGAGCTTGGCTCCAATGTCCCCACCCCTCTGTGGCTCCCTGCAGCCCCCACACCACTGGGCTATCCCTGACCAGTGCTGATGGGGTGCCCTGCTGTGGATATTGCAGTCTTGGGGCAGGAGGGGGAGGTGTGAGGAGCAGCTCCAGTAAAGTTTAGTAAACCCCAGGTCAGTGTTGAGATTCAGCTGTGGGCCACAGGGGAGTCTGCCTGGGCAGGAGGAAATCATGCTTAGACCCGGAGTGTTGCCCCACGGCCCTGTAGCCCTGTCCACCCTGTAAACAGTCATGAAGTGACAGCTTCCTGGACAAATTTGCATATTCCTCCATTATATATATAGATATGTATAACCCATGGACATAGACAATAGTGCGTTGAAGGCCTGGGGGTGGGGTGAAAGTGGAGGTGGGGTTTAGGGGGTTAATGAGGAAAAAGGGGGACATATGTAATACTTTCAACAATAAAGATACATTTTTAAAAAGAAAAATATTAGTATTCTCCTGGTAAAGATTGCCAAAGCATTCTTATTTTAATTAACCAGGATTTTATATTTAGATTGGTATTTCCATCAAAATTTGGAGATAGGATACTAGAATTATTTGAGAGTATATAGTTCCAGTCTAAACTGTAGATTAGGGTTTCTCAACTGTGGCAGTAGTACCATTTTGGGTCATGTAATTCTTTGTTGTGAGAAGCTTTCCTGGCCACAACTCACTGAATGCCAATAGCATTCCTCTGAATTGTTACCACCAAAAATGTCTTTAGAAGCTTCCAAATGCTCCCTGAGGAACAAAATCACTGATTGACAGCCACCACTCTAGACTACACCACCTCAAGATAATGGGAGTCTTAGAAATGGCTCTGGTTCCTTGAAGTCACATTAGTATCTTCAATAGTAATTCAACTTCACATTCAATAGTACTCAAAAGTCACTTTTGCTGAATACAATGTGGTAGGTGAAACGTGTTTAGAATTTTAAATGGCCTCAATAAGTGGGGAAATGTTCAGAATCCAGAAGGGAATGGATCCCTTGTCCACAAAGGAAGAAAATATAAACTAATAAAAGAGAAACATGTAAATTAACCATCCCTCTGTTATTCCAAGCCACACCCACCAGCCAATCAGGAGTGAGTATGCAAATTAATCCAAGATGGCAGCTGACCACAGAGCTGGGTTGTTCCGGCAATGGAGGAAGCCAAGCTTCCCACCTACCCTGGCTGCTTTTGGCCTCTGCTCAAGGCTACAAAGTTTCAATTATAGAAGATAAATAAATCCTAGATATTTGCTTCCAGCTCCCCTGGCCTCCGCTAAAGGAAGCGCTGAAAAAAAAAAAAAGGAGGGTCTGGAACCTTGGGTCGCCAGGGGGTGATCAGGCCAGGATGGGATGGCAGGGGCCATTGTGGGTAAGCAGACCAGCAGGGGTGTCAGTTAGGAGTGAGCAGGCCATCAGTGGGGGTCATTTGGAGGTGATCAGACAGTTGGGGGGAAGCAATTTGGAGTCAGTAGGCCAGCAGTGGGGCAGTTGGGGGTGAGTAGGCCAGTGGGGAGGGAAGTTGGGTTGTGAGGAGGCCAGCAGGGGGTGCAATTGGAGGTGAGCAGGCCGGCAGGCAGAGTGGTTAGGGGCAATCAGGCAGGCAGGCAGGCAGATGAGCGGCTGGAGCCAGCAGTCCCGATTGTGAGAGAGATGTCCAATTGCCAGTTTAGGCCCAATCCCTATAAACCGCAAGTAAGGGTCCCAGATTGGAGAGGGTGCAGGCTGGTCTGAGGAACACCTCCTCACCCCCTGTACACAAATTTTATGTACCAGGCCACTAGTAGTTCCATAACTGAGTGGAAAATGAGGAGGGATTGGCTAACTACAAATATCCAAGGTGAGAAAGCCTTGGGACCTATGGTGAATAATAACTAAAGCTAAGGAAACAGCACTGTTGATTATGTCAGGAAGTGCTGGCTGCCCCATCAGGTCCTGGCTGCTGCCTGCTGGCCGGGCTTCCAGTCTTAGTGCTGGCCCTTATTCACACTTCCCCAGAGACTGGAAACCTCCAGGGATTGGAGCATTGGGGTATTGGTTTCCCCTCTAGCATGAGGCAGGAATTGAGTATTGGTGATTTTAAAACAACCTATTTTATTTTTTTCTTCCATATTGACTTCACTTGGTTCTACATGCATTGTGTGTGAGCTTGTGTGCACCTACATGTGTTGGTGTTCCTGGTAGAACATGTCTATGCTTGCATACACTAAAGAGCTTGGGTTAGATTAGGTAAACAAATTTCTCACTGGACATTTCCAAAAACCCTTTAACTTAAGAGTCCAGTTATTGAGGTGGGCAAATTACAGTCTAGTTGAACTGCCTGGAAGAAGAGGAATGAGAATATTTTTGTTTCCTGGGGGAGTTTGGGAAATGGGTGAGCAAAGAGTAAATGAGTCCATAAAATGTCAACATACCTTGGCAGGAAGTGAAAGAAAAATCAGGATGAGCAGGTATATGGGTCTTTATTTCCACTAACTTTGTTGTATGTGTAGTAACCATTATTTAATTATCCTTAATTTCCCTAGGGAAACACAGTGTGTGCTGCTGGTTTTGGTTACTTTTTCCATCTTGTGACCAACCAAACATCACAAGCTCCACTTCTCTCCTTCACTGGGAATATTGCACATTCTTGTACAAGGTAACTTTAGGGAAATTAATCTACATATTGGGTATAAGGCATATGGTTTAGCATTCTTTTTATACAAAACTCCTGAGAGGGTATAACTTAACATTCATATGAGATTTGATGATGCAGCTGCAGATCATTTTGGACCATACTAATCTGGCGGTGAAGGGAGGAAAATGGAGGAGGAAGTTACTTAAGAGGGCAGCAAGACAAAATGCACCTTTTGTGGCCAGAGGAGAATTCAGTGGAGAGAATAATTAAACTTACAAGAGATAAGAAGCAACTGGTAATACAGAGTCCCTGGGAGGCTTGAGTTCCTGGGCCCAGGAACTGCATGGGAAGATGAACCTTGTAGAAGAAGCTCTTCACTTGTTACTTGCACACTGTGAGATGAGAAGGAACTGTCCAAAGTCTTTGTTATGTACAGGGTAATGTCATCCACTAAGGTCAAGGGCATGGGAAACAAGGTAGAGTAGGGAATTTGAGAATTGTGGGAAGAATATGAACTTCAGTCAGCCAGATCCTGCTTCAAATCCTGACTTTACTCCTACTGAATTGCTTATCTATTTATTTATTTTTAGAGTCAGATCCCTTATTTGTAAAATGGAAACATATCTGCACTGGAAGTTGGATATGCCAATTAGAGCTTATGCAATACACCTAAGAGTGCATTGCATAAGCTGGAATACAGTAGGAACCCAGTAGTTGAAAGCTATAAATACTTATAATAGGATAGGAATACTGCTATAATGGAAAATGAGAAGGATTAGGAACAATTGTTATGCCGTGTTGAAGCTGAGGCAAGGACAAGTAACATGTCATGAAAATTATCATTAAGATTATGAGGTTTCTATCTAGCAGCTCTCATCAGTTCTGGGATATGAGTGAAGAAACTACACAGAAACCTAAAATGGAAAGGCACTTCTGGGAGAAGAACAAAAGTTGGAGAGTATCTGCTTTCCTAACAAGAGGGAGAATTTATTCATTACTTTTACTTTAATATTTTCCAATGAGAAAAAAGTAGGATATTTGAAACACAGAAACTAATTAAATTTAACTCTTTGTTTCACTTTAGATGTGGGCTCTTTGTCTACCCTAAGTTTCAGCCACCTTGGGACAATGACACTGGTCCCACACTCTTCCAAAACTTCAGGGTTTGGGGAAGTGCAGGTGGTGTGCAAGTAAGTTTCTTTTTTTTCTTTTCTTTTTATTAAAACTGTTGTTTTCTCATGGTGATTTATTGTACACTAGTAGCCCAGTGCACTGATTCATGAACCTATGGCTGAAGGTGGAATAGTGCAGCCCCTGGTGGAATCAAGTTCCCTCCTCTCTAGTTCTAGGGTGTATCACCCAAGAACTGCCCTGTGAAGTCACCACAGCTCAGCAGATTCTGCATTGTCTGCCTCCTGGTGGTCAGTGCACATCATATGTACTGACTGGTCAGATGTTCACTTAGCCTTTTATATATATAGATTGTTATATAAAGGGAGATGAGTTGTTGCTGAGGAAAGCATTGTAATATCATCATAGTTTTAAGGAAGCAACAGCATTATAGGTGTTTGTGGAATAGTTGTTGAATGAAAAAATTACTAGTTACTAAGCCAGGGTTAGTTGACTTCCTTTATGGAGACTTTTAAGCAGCTGTAATAGAGAACATCAGAATTACTATCAAGATTTACCACCAGGAGAGATCATAAAAGTCCATTTCTCCCTTACCATGCCTATTTAGTTATAAAAAAATTAAAACTCAGGAAGCAAATGAATTTGTAATGTTCACATAGTTAGTGGCACAATCAGTTATAGAATATAGACTCCACATGTTGTGCATTTGCTAATATCTTGGCTAATACATATTTCAATCATAAGAAGAAGATCTTAGGATGGCTGAGAGCTGTTAGATAAAAACTTTATAACCTATTTATCATTGGAACACAAAAATTCCAGTTCAAAGTGCTTTGTTTACTTTTATCAATGAGTCAAATTTTCTTCTATTTTGTTCAAAAGGGAGACAAGTTCACATTCAGTCATTTACCTTTCATTATCACAGGGATTTCTTACAGGTAAGCTTTGCTTGTATACTGTTATCAGCAACATATAAAATTATCCAGCGTCACTCTTTGGTGCAACACAGAGAACATTACATATACTTGGTCTCTGCCACTTAGAAATCTGAAGCCTAAGATACATACATAGATGAAGAAATATGTTTACAGGGCACTCAGGAAACAGAATAAAATGTAAAATTAAGTCACAATAAAAACATTAGATATTGACTTTATATATCCAACAAGAGAAAGATAATTTTGCATGGAGATAGCCCCAAAACATATAATTAGATAGTTAACCTAGGGATTTCCAATTATATTTAGTATTCTCATTTAATTTTATAATGTCCCTTGTTTTCAATAAGCACTATAAATGTAGGGGTGAGAATCTAGTAGAAACATTTTTAAGTGCCCTCTTAAGCAGAGAAGCAATCATGCATTGCAGAAGCTTAAATTCTATCTCTGTGCCCTTTAATAACCTTATTCTAGAGGAAATAACCCCATGAAACAAAAATATTAAAGGGAAATCATTAAAATAATGAGAATGCTTTTGGAACATCACTGTTATGACTAAAGTAAAAGTAAGTAATTAACAGGATAGCAGGAAATTTTTAAAAGTAACTGCCCCCAAGACAATCTGAAAAAAAATAAGGTGGACTTATACTTCCTTATTTCAAACCATACTATAAAGCAATAATACATTTAGATAGTGTGGCATTGATACAAAGATAGAAATATAGTTCAATAATATAGAATTGAGTCCAGAAATACACCATACTATGGTCAACTGATTTTTGACAAGGATGCCAAGACCAATCAATGGAGGAAATAATAATCTTTTCAACAAATGGTGCTGGAACAAATAGAGATCAGCTGGGTCCTTTCCTCATACTACTTACAAAAATTAACTCAAAACGCTCCAAAAAACCTAAACATTAGAGCAAAAAATTTATATAGAAGAAAACAAAGGAGTAAATCTTTACAATTTTGGATTAAGCAATACATCCTTGGATATGATATTAAAAGAATAAGGAACAAAAGAAAAAATAGATAAGTTTAACTTTATCAAAATTAAAAATATATGTTTCAGAGAATCCCTTCAAGAAGTGAAAATACAGCCGATGGAATGGGAAATAATATCTGCAAGTCATATATGAAAAGGGCTTATATCTAGAATAAATAGAAAACTCTTATGATAAAAATATAATTAACCTAATTAAAAATGAGCAAAGGATCTGAATAGACATTTCTCCGATTTACAAATGACCAATATGCATATGAAAATATGTTCAACATAATTAGTTATTAGAGGTGCAAAACCACAGTGAGATATGACCACTTCATACTCTTATGGCTAGACTATAAGAGGAAAGAAGTGTTGCAAAGATTTTGAGAAATTGGAACAGTTAGAAAGGCTTACCTGTCCAAATTCATATAACAGATTCAGAAACAGAAATATGGTGAAAATGAGACTTCTAATACGTTTTCAAGAGCAGGTGTCTATCCAGTTGTACAGTTACAAATGGGGCAGTGAACACAGCCCATTTATTCAGTCCTTCTTCCGGTTACTCATTGGCTGAGTATATGGGGTCATCTGTTTCTTCATACGTTGCCTAAGTCTTACTGTCTCCCATGGGGCCATTCAAAAAAAAAAATTGGGCTGAGACCCTTTCTACAGTAGGTCTTCGGGTTACATCAGAGATCCATTCCTATGGTGCTATGTAACACAATTTTCCCTGCAGGTCAGAACTCACCTACCTAAGCACCTATGTCACTCACATGGAGCACATACACAGCAGTAAGGAAGTGAAACAGTAAAAAAAAATATTAAAAGAAAGATATCAATTCCTGACATTTGCTTGTGGTAAATAAACAATAAAAAACATAAAGCATATATGTACATACGTTGAAATGATGGAACTTTTGAAATTCAGCAACCATTTCTATCAAAAGGTGGCAATAACCTTATTTAATGAATAAGGAATGATGCCGTTATGTTGCTAGTCCTGATCTCCACCCTGGTTTAAAGATGGTTGAATGAGGCTTAAAGAAAAGTTAGATGTCTTTTCCAAGATCACCTAGTTAGTTAATATAAATCCTATGTGAAAATGAAGGGTTCTGTACTACAAATTCCTGGGATTCTTTTAACTTTAGTAATCTAATTTTGTTAATACTTGATCCGAGTTTGGGCCTGCTAACATAACTTGTCATAAATATATGTTTACATAACGTATTTTGAGTTTGTAGTCATGTTCAATTACTTATTTCACATTTATAATTTTCTGACAATATTAGTTAATATATACTACACTGAAGAAAATGTTAAATACTGGGGTTCTTGGAAGCTATGTTTTTCTCCACTAATTTTGTGTGATTTGGAAATGGCAAGTTTATTTTAGAAATGTGAAAAATTCACATTGACCTTTTTAATGTATCAGTTATTATGAGGAAAAATGAAAAGTATAGAAGGGGTGTTACTAAAGAGGACTAGTTATTGCCAACCTCACGGCAACTTTGGGATGTCTGTGCAGATACTGATTTGCAAAAACATGCTTATTTATACTTAATTAATAATTAAGAAGTTATCTGAAATCTGCCAGCCAAGCCAAGCCTGAGATCTTTGCCATAGCATATGCTGACTTTTTGTTTTGTTTTGTTTTTAACAGATTTTTAGAAGTAGCAATCTTCATTTGAGAAATTTCCGAGTTTACTTATGCAGAGATTTTGGAATTGATATTTTGGAAAGTGATGCAAATACTTTAGTTACCGAGAGCTTATTCCTTGGTCATTTTGCCCACAAGGTAAGTACCTAAGTGTGGTTGTTTTAGGCTGTCTATCAAAACAGCATCCTATGTGATGGGCTCCCTGGTGACCCAGGATATGAAATTTTAATAGCATTATTCAGTGAGTCTTATTATTTAACTGGTAAAAGTTAGAGGAGCTTTTTATTTGTAACTGGTAGTATTTATAATAAAATTTAAATATATATATGGATTCAATGTTATAATTTAATATAAATCATAAAAATCATGAGTAGCTTACAGAATTTTTATTTGGTTGCAATGTAGCATTATTACTCATACCAATTAAATAATGCCTCTAATAATTTTAAGTTAGTTTATTCTAAACTCACAATAATTATAGAATAGCATGATTTTATATTGTCTCTCTGCATTGTAGTTTGCCAAGTTTCTACAGCAACATTTTGTTCATAGGGTCCTTACTACTACTCTATTTAGGGTGCCTCCACAAAAATAGGTAATATAAATTTACATTGTTTACTATAGTGTACTACCTCTTATATGACTCCCTAATATTTCCTTAAGTGTAGCACTAAAAAACAAAATTCAACCAAGTAAATTTGAATATCTAATTGGCTTTATTAAGTGATTCATGAACAGTGAAGTTTCCTACCTAAAGAAAGTTCTGAGTGGCTGTACAAAACACAAGGCTTTTAGAGGCAAAAGGGTGTGGTAGGGGGGTTCCCGCCCCCCCCCCCCAACCTTTATTTTATTTCCCCCACATCTCTATTTATACACTTTATAACTGTCCAGAGTTCTCCCTCCCCCTCTTTTTTGTTTGCTCAATCAATCCTGCCTCTCTCCCAACACATAAAGGGGAGTTCTTAGCAAAGAAAAGAAAGGATTATTTTTAAACCAGGTCATCTTTGGGGGCGGGAAGGGCAGTGGTTTTACCAAGAAGATTTTGCCTCACCAGTGATGTTCAGGAAACTTCAGACTGATTGGTTTAACATTCCATTCCTGAGAGAGGCTGAAACTGCAGTTAGATTAATTATTAGCTTTGGTTTGGTGACTTGGCTAAGCAAAGTGTTTTGGCCTGTTGTCTCTCTCTTCTATTTTTTTAAACTGTGGGTTTCTACATGATAAACATAAGACTGTAGATCACATCTGTGGCACTGCAAGACCAGGATACCATGCTGTAGATGAGGTAAAGAGTTTCTCTAAGATGAAAAGTACCTCTTCTCCTTCACGAAGCCCATGGTTGCCTTCGGTCTCAGTAAGACTTCAGACCTATAATGGGTCCCCTCAGTTCTTGTTTTGAAAGAGGTACATACATAAGCATTGCCATAATAAGCACAGATGGAAGGGAACTAAGGTACTTCTGAGAACCACAGAAAGAACATTCTCTTTTGTTTGTTCCTGAATTCTTTGGCCAGTTGAAATTTAAATGATAATTATGGACTTTTGTACTTCCCTTGGAAATTATTTCATAGCTCTAGATATAAATATTAAAATTAAAAAAATTATTTTGTTTCTAACTTACATTTTTCTATGTTTAATTCTCAAACTTCTTAGTTAAATCTCTTTTGAACCATCCTTTCCATGAGGGAAATATCTGCCATTTTTTCCTTTTCTCTGAAAGAATTACCTTGAGAAAGAATTTTTTAGACTGCATGCATAGATTCCGAAAGAAGATGGGACTCAGATTTAGATTCTGATATACCATAGTTCAAAGGCTCTTAAATGTTTCCAAAATAACCTTTGAGGATTTACTCCTTTGTTTTCTTTTAACATTTAAAGTTATTATTGATAGGTACTTATCTGTCGCCATTTTTATTCTTTACCCCTGTTTTCCCTCTTCACTTCCTATTTCTTTTTTTACAGCAGACCCTTTAACATTTCTTGCTTTGCTGGTTTGGTGGTAATGTATTCCCTTAGTCCTTTTTTGTCTGTGAAGCTCCTGATTTCACCTTCAATTTTGATTGAAAGCCTTGCTGGGTACAGTATTCTTGGATTTAGACCCTTCCTTTGCATGACTTTGTATATTTCATTCCATTCCATTATGGCCTGATGAGTTTCTGTTGAGAAATCAATTGCTAGTCTGATGGGGATTTCTTTGTAGGTAACTTTCTGTTTCTCTCTGGCTGCTTTTAAGATTCTTACTTTGTCGTTGGTATTTGCCAATTTAATTATTATGTGCCTGGGTGTTGGTTTTTTGGGGTTCATTTTGGTTGGGACTTCGTGAGCTTCTTGGATTTGTGTGGGTTTTTACCTTCCTATATCAGGGAAGTTTTCTGTCATTATTTCTTCAAACAGGTTTTCTATTCCTTGCTCAGTTTCCACTCTTTCTGGAACCCCAATTATGCAGATATTGTTTTGTTTTGTGTTATCCCAAAGTTCCCTTAGGCTCTCCTCTTGCTTTTTAATTTTTTTTTCTAGAAGCTGCTGTTCTTGGGTATTTTTTCCTACCTTGTCTTCTAGCTCACTGATGTGGTCCTCTGCTTCTTCTATTCTACTTTTGATGCTTTTTATTGAGTTCTTTATATCAGTGATGTCATTTTTCTTTTCTTCTTAATTCTTTATAACTTCCTCTTTGTTCTCATATTGTTGAATTTGTCTTCCATTCTTTTCATCCACCTTATGACCATTTCTCTGAAATCTTTCCCTGGCAGGTTGTTTGCTTCTATTCCATTTACTTCCTTTTCTGGTGATGCCTGCTTTTCTTTAGTATGTGGTCTGTTTCTTTATCTGCCCAAGGTCTTTCTTCTCTGGTGTCTGGTTATGTAGTTCTTTCTCCTGCATTGATTTAAAGGCACAAAATACAAGATGACCAGGTATAACACACAAGGCACTGAAGAGAAATGTGTTCATGATGTTAATAACCACAAATAAGGTGACCAGCAGTGAAAGACAAATTAGGGGTAAGTAGAGAAAGAATAAGAGAGAAAGGAGAAAAAAAGAAAAGAAAGAAGTGCCAAAATGAATTTTGGACAAGGGAAAAAAAAGAGGAAAAAAGAAGAAGAAGGAGGAGAAGAAGAAGAAGGAAGAAAAAAAGGTAAGAGAGAAAAGAAAGAGAATAGAAAGAAAATGGGAACAAATTATATATATATGTGGAGAAAACTCCAATAGAACAGCCACTAATCCCAACAAATGCCAGCAACAAGTACCTGGAGATTAATACAAATTACAAATAACAACTAATATCATGGTAGGTGAGGGAAAACAGGTAAAAAGCAAACAAAAACAAAGCAAACAAAAAGCAAAGTAAAACAAGTAGAATAAGCAAAAACAATCTCTCAAAAAAGTATAAAAAATTGATATAATCAATGTTTAAGCAAACAACAACAAAAGGACATAGAGAAAAACAATTTTTTGGATATTGAAGACAGAAGAGAGAGGTGTGGATGGACTTGGAGTAGGGAATTAGAAATTAGATATATATGTGGGGTGAAGTTTTAAGCAGGTAAAAAGAAAGAATAGGGAAAATCTAAAGTTGGAAAAGAATAAGAGAAACAAGACAACAAAATGGAAAAAGTTAGGAAGAGAATGTTGGCATAAAGGTAGAGTTGAGATAGAGTAAAATGATGCTAAAGGAAAGCTGAAAATAGAATGTAGAACTCTAATCCCAAAGTAAAATAAAGAGAATATAAAATGACACTTCTTTTTTTTCAAAAAGGTAAAATAGTAGTAATAAAAATACTGGTTGAAAATAAAAATGTAATAATTAAAAAGGTAAAATCAATTGAAGTAAAAAGAAAAAATTAGTTTTTTAATTAAAAGATGAAAAAAAATAAAAGAATAGAATGGGTCATAGTGGAGGTCATCACTTCCTCTATTGTTCTATTTGATACGCCTGTTTCCCAGTCAGGACGATATTGCAGTTCCCTTCGTTCCACTGCTGCTCAGTGCTGAAAGCCAGTCCTGGTTTTTAAGCAGGCGGTGTGTCTTAATCTCTTTATTATTTTGTGATTACGCGAGGGTCAATTTGTGAGTCATCCCCTGGGTGGCAGTGTTTCAGAATTGACCTCTGAGACTATAGGTTCTCTCTAGCTTGTGCTTAGATCCTGTTTTCTCTGTGGTACTCAATACCAGTTTGTAGGAGTGGGTTGCCCCAGAGCTGATTCTGTGATGGCTATTCTGTGCTCTGATCCCCAGGTTTCAGAAAAACTTTCCCCCGCAGTCTCTTAGGATGTCCCCAATTGAATGATCCTATGTATTGGGCCTAGAAATCAGAAGTGAGGGTCTGAAGAGGAAAGAGTGCATTCTGTGCAATTCCCCTTCCCTGCTCCTGTTCAAGCAGCTGGAATACCTTAATAACTCCCAGGCTTTCCTTCTGCCTCAGATCAAAATGGGTTTCTTTCTAGAGCTTCCCTCTGTTAACAGCTCTGCGGGCCCCCTTCCACATTCAGGGATCACTCTCTGCCTAACTTCCATGAATTTCTGTAGGTGCAGCTTTCCCCCAGTCCAGTTCCCACAGTGTGCATGTCTCTCTGTTCTGTGGGACCATAGACCTCATCTTATCCCAGGCAAAATCTGACCTTTCCTTGTGGTGTGTGGAGCTCCTCTGAATCTGAATGTTTGCGCTGATTGGGGAGAGGTGTTCTTGGTCCCCCAGCTTTTTGGTGGGTTCCACAGCTGTAGCTTTTCAGGCTTCCATAAACAACCTCTTTCCCCTGTAAGATGGCATGGTCTCCATGTTCGCGCTGGTGGCTCTGGGGGAATAAGCCCTGTGGCAGTGGGGCTGCCTGGTTAGGGTAGCCCATCCAGCTGTCCTGCACCTTCTCTGGAAGGATAACTGTCCCTTAACTTGCCAACAAACACTCACAGTGCATCCCTAAGCTGTTCTCTGTCTGCTCTTTGACAAGGCTCCAGACACGTCCATCTATTCTGCTGCCATTTTTTCTATCCCTGTCACAACATCTTAATTGATGCTAAGTAGACATCATAATCAATGGGTGAGTGACATAAATTAAGATATAAATATTGACAAAAGGATGGTTATCATGAGAAAATAAAAATAATCATATTCCTGAGATGGGATTCACTGGAACTGCAATACAGCTGAGGACCTCTTAGTCTCCTAACAAGTAAGTGTAGGACAAAAGTCCCTGGATGGGAAATGTCTAACACTTGGTTCTAGGGGAGATCTAGATCCTTGTTAGGCATCCAAATATTAAAATTGTGTCACTTTAGAGCTAAATATTACCTAAGTGATAATCTAGTTAAAACTCTTGAATTTACAGGTAAAGAAAAGGGGGCTTTAGGAAATCAAGTGAAAGCCTAAGATCCATGCATAGTAGTATGGAGGTGAGACCACCTGGTTATTCTCCCACTCCTGGTCAAATACTTTCTTAGTTACACATGGAAAATAGCTTTGACAATGAGCATGTATTACCTTTTTCAATATTTCCTGATGTGTTTTCCATGGAAGGCTAGCCTCAAGAGAGGGTCTAAGAAAAGGAAATTCTTAGGTTAATAATATTTAGGGTATACTGTTTATCACACCTCTCATCCCCTGAATTTCATGTCATATTTTAACACATTAAAGGCTCTGCAGAGTCCTGGGGTGAAAAACAAACAAGGACCATATCTCTGAACCTTTATTTAACACAATAATGTTTAGATTTATTTGTGAACCTTTTATTGACATAAGAAACAGTGACAGTTGTTTTTTTAAGAAAAGAGAGATCTGATTTCTGTGGTAGTGGAACTGACTTTAGCCTCCATCTTCTGTCCTGCCATTTCTTTAGGTAATAAGATTTTCTGAGATTTTGGCCTATTATTCTTAGACCTTTCACCCACATATAATTGGTGGCACACAATTATCAGTGAATCATAGTCTAAAACAAACACTAGTTTCTAGAAGGCCTTGTTATTATTGGAAAGAATATTTATTTATTTATTTATTTATTTATTTATTTTTGCCTCTAAGTAGCATATCTTAATATCTAAAAAGCCAGAGGCCTTCCACATCTAAAACAACTAGATGGACGACTGAGCAGCAGGCTGCGTGGGGTGACCAGGCCATCAGGAATGTTACTGAGGAATGACCAAAGGACTGAACAGCAGGCTGCATGGGGCAACCAGGCTGCTAGGGCGGTTAGTGAGGGATGACCAAACAACTGAACAGCAGGCTGCGTGAGGCAACCAGGTTGGTGGGGTAGCAGTTGGGAGTGACCAGGCTGATGGAGAGGGTAGTTGGGGTGACCAGGCTGGCAGGGGGCAGTGAAGAATGACCAGGAAGATGCGAGAGGGGTCAATAAGGGGCTATGAGGCTGGGAGTGGGGGGGGTGGGCAGTTAGGGACGACCAGGCAGCAGAGGATGGAAGTTGGGGATGACCAGGCCAGTAGGCAGAGGCAGTTAGGAGTTATCAGGCTGGCAGTGTGTATGTGTGGGGGTTAGTTAGGAGCACTCAGGCAGGCAGGGAGGTGAGAAGTTAGGAGCTGGAAGTCCTGGATTGTGAGAGGGATGCCCGGGATTTGGCCTAAACTGGTAGTTGGACAACCTTAAGGGGTCCTGGATTGGAGAGAGTGCAGGCTGGGCTGAGCCTCACCTGCCCGCCATGCATAACTTTTGTGCACTGGGCCTCTAGTCTATAATGATAAAAGCATAACAGGCTAATTAGTTTTTCCGGATGAAGCTGGGGCTGCGAGGAAAGCCTGGATCCCAAGTGCCTGCCAGCAGCCAGTGGGAAGCCTGGCTCCTGGGTACCAGAGGGAAACTGGTGCTGTCAGCCAGAGTAAGGAAGGCCTACTCTTACCAGAATTTTGTGTATCAGGCCTCTAGTTAGTATATATGTTGGTACTCTCACACCCAACATTACCTTTATATTGAGATGAGTAATTTCCAGTGAGGGTAGCTTTAATATACAAGACAAAGTGATGTACTATACTGTCCACCCTAGTTTGGTTGTACAGTTTGTTTAAACTGGTTGTCCAACTAGCACCACCTTTCAAATTCTCAAAAATGTCCTGCTTTGGATATATATTATGTTCACCTTATTCAGACAGATGCTAATGGGCTTAGTTAATTTTTCCTCCTATTTCTCTAGGGGTTCTTTTCCACTTTCACTGGTGGATTTGTCTTCCTCAATTTAGATCTTTTATTTTTTGTTTTTCTAAAGTCTGTTCTAGGGGCCTTCTCTTCTCAATATACTTGCTCTTCCTGGGAGAAATCTCATTTTCTCTAGTGATTTCAGTTACTATCCACACACTGATGTCTCCTATACATTTGCATTTATTTCTACCATCTCATTTTGTGCTTTCAGTTTGCAATGTTTTCTTTGTCTCTACTTTTTAAACTTGATTTGTCTTATATTGAGTAGTATCATATATATATGTATATATATATGTATATATATATATATATATATATATATATACATACTAGTAGCCCAGTGCACAAAATTCATGCATGGAAGGGGGGTGTTGCTCAGCCTGGTCTGCACCCTCTCCAATCTGGGACCCCTCAGGGGATGCCCGATTGGGATCTGGCCTAAACCGGAAGTCAGATATCCGTTTTCAATCCAGGACCCCTGGCTCCTAACTACTCACCTGCCTGCCTGCTTGGGGCAATTGAAGCCTCTTCCCTCTTCTCTCTGTGGCCGTAGCCATCTTGGTTGGGTTAATTTGCATACTTGCTCTGATTGGCTGGCGAGTGTAGCGAAGGTATGGTTAATTTGCATACTCACACTGACCGGCTGGTGGACGTGGCTTGTGAGTGGAGTGGAGGTATGGTCAATTTGCATATTACTCTTTTATTAGATAGGATAATGGTAAATGGAGAAAAGTACATTAATTATAAGCCAAGATCTTAATGGATTTTTAAAAAGCAAAAATTATATGCATAGCACACTGTCAATAATAGAACATTACCAATTCCTCTGATGCCCCGCCTACCTCCTCTCATTTAACCCAACTCCCAGACCCTTGCCTGAAGAGGGACATTATTCAGACTTCTATAGACATAGATTGGTTTCAAATCTGTTTTTGAACTTTATTTAAATAGAATTATAGCTCTGCAGTGTCTGGCTTCTTTGGCATAATACTATGTCTTCAAGATTCATTCATTTTTTATAATACTTTATTCTTGCTATGCAGTTTTCTACTTTATGACTGTACCATAGTTTTTTTTTTAAGCTATATTGCTCTTGATAGACATTTGATTATTTGCAGTTTGGAGTCATTACAGATGATGATGTTATGAATAATTTTTGATGTCTCTATATGTGCACTTATGTTGAATATATGCAAAGTTGTAAACTGTTGGCTCAGGATGTCCCTCCAGCTCTAGGAGATAATGCCAAACATTATTTCCAAGTGTTCACACTTGTACTAGCATGTGGGTGAGGAGTTTCATAGCTACCTCCTGGTATTTCTCTTCACTGGTATCCTGGATATTTGCTCCATGTCTCCGCATTATTGAAACTCTTGCTCTTAACTCCCACATCTTCCTTCTTTCTGATTTAATTCCTCATTTATTAGAGTGTAGCCTATAGTAACTTTCTTAACAAATTAAGGGGCTGTGGAAGATAAAGGTTTTGAGCTACAAATAGAAACCCTTATCAGTAGGTTGTTGGTTATAGAATACCAGGTTAAATTCATTTTGCGTTGTTATTTTGAAGGCAGTGTTTCAGTATCTTCTATCTTCTAATCTTGAGATTAAATAGTTTTAAGGTCCTCTAATTCTAGGTCTTTTTAAAAAATATGTTTTTATTGATTTTTAAATAGAGGAAAGGAAAGGGAAAAAGAGATAAGGGCATTCATGAGGGGGAAACATTGATTGGCTGCCTGCTGCATGCCCCTTACTGAGGATTGAGCTGCAACCCTGGCATGTGCCCTGACTGGAAATCGAACTGGGGACCTCTTGGGCCATGGGACAATTCTCAATCTATTGCCATATTGGTAGGGCTAATTCTAGTTCTTTTATGTGTAACCTTTTAGTTTCCTTTTTGGACATTTTTAGGATCTTGTCCTTGTTCCCGATGTTTTGTAACTTCAATATGATGTATCTTTTGTGGCTTTTTATCCTATCCTTGGTTTTAGGCACTGGGTGAGAACCTTTAGTATTATTTGAGAATTTTATAATTCTCTCCTCTTTATTTTTCTTTTTGAAAACTATTATTATTTGGATATTGGACCTCCTAAATTGGTTTTCTAATCTTGATTTCTCTCTGATTTCCCAACTGTATTTTTAATCTACTTTCTAGGCTACCTTGTCATTTTTTCTTATTGAATTTATTTCTGCTCTCCTGTTTTTGTTTTCTTTTCCTTTCTGACACCCACCTCCTTTTTTTGGCTTCTTCTTCTTGTTTCATAGAAATAGTATATTTATTTCTCTGTGGTTATTAATGGTGATATTTTAAATTTTCTTCTGATTTTTATACTGGCTTTGTCTCCACGGTTTTTCTTCTGTTTGTTTCTGTCACTCTTTCCTGTTCGAAGTCCCTGAAAATTTCTGGTGATCCTCAAATGTACAATGGAGCACTAACAACTTGATTAGATGGAGTTTGTTGAAGAAATTTTGTGTTTTAATCCTGGAAACAATTTTTTTTAGGTTTTAAAATTTTATTATTTATATTAACATACATTAAAATTGATTTTTTGTAATTGTTGTTAATCCTTACCCCAGGATATTTTTCCATTAACTTTTTAGAGAGAGTAGAAGGGAGGAGGAGGAGGAGAAGGAGAGAGAGAGAGAGAGAGAGAGAGAGAGAGAGAGAGAGAGAGAGAGAGAGATGTGAGAGGGACATGTTGATTGGTTACCTCCTGCACACCCTCCAGGGTTAGAGCCTGCAACTGAGGTACTTGCTCTTGACCAGAATTGATCCTGAGACCCTTCAGTCTATATGCTCTCTATCCACTGAGCCAAACCAGCGAGGGCCTGACTTCTTTTTGATGTACAATGTCCAGCTTTTAACATATGTATAGACTGGTGTAACCACCACCACCACAATCAAGATGCAGAACAGTTGCACCAACCCCATAAACTCCCTTCAGCTTATTCTTTGTAGCCACGTCCTCCTCTCACATCACCTCCTGGGAATCACTCATCTATTCTCTGTCTTTTCAACAATCATTTATATAAAAGGAAACAGATAGTGTGAAAACTTTGGCACTGGCTTCTCTCACTTCCAGATATCTTTAAGGAATTTATCTAACTTGTTGCAAAAAACAATATTTTATTCCTTATGATTGTTGGATAGTATTCTACTATAAGGATATATCACAATTTGTTTATCCATTCATTTGTGAAGGGCATTTGAGTTGTTTCCTGATTTTATACATACAAATGGAAGTGCTATGGCCATGTGCATAAAGTTTTTATATGAACATAATTTTATTTTTTAAATTCTTTATTAAATTATTACATATATCTCCTTCCCCCTCCACGCCCCCCCCTCCCCCCCAGCACATGCCCTCATTCCTCTTGTGTCTGTGTCCATTGGTTATGCTTATATGCATGCATGCAAGCCCTTTGGTTGATCTCTACCCTCTTCCCCCACCCTCCCCTGCCTTCTCTCTGAGGTTTGACAGTTTTGAATATAATTTTCATTTCTCAAAGGTAAACACTAGGAGTTGAATTACTAAGCCGTATGATAAGGGTATGTTTAACCAAATCAGAAACTGCCAAACTATTTGCCACAGTGGCTGTGTCAATTTGTACTCCCATCAGCAATATATGAGAATTTTAGTTGTTCCTTATTCTCATTAGCATTTGGTATCATCACAGTTTTTTACTTACCGATCTCATAAAAAAATATAGTGTATTTTATGGTGATCCTTTGTCATGTGTATGATTTGTCAATATTTTCTCCCAGTCTGTAGAATGTCTTTTTATTCTCTTACTTGTTTCTATTTGTGCATTACAAATTGTATTACTTCTCCTTTTCTGACCTTCTTTTCCCCCTTGTGAATCATAGGAAAGCCTGTGTATGTCAGCAGGGATCAAAACTCCCAAAAGATGGGAACTGATGGTATCTAACACAACTTTTGTTAATTTTGATCTCACTGACTGCGTGTCCATCAGAACCTGTTCGGGCTGTTCCCGAGGACAAGGTAAGTTGATTGAATAGATAAGACAAACAGTAAATAAGGCAGACACTCAAGTAAATAAGATAAACAGTGGCAAAGCCTTTGTGACTCATTACTTCTTTCAGTTATAAAATTGCATCAGTAGAAACTGCTGCTTATATCACCTAAAATAAATCCTAGAAAAGGCCAGATATTCTCAACACAGCTCCTGTAGCTTCCCATTTTCTTCCTGTGATGGCGTCTATCACACTATTATTATGACACTGTGTTTCCGCTGGACTCTGAGCTTCACAAAGGCAGGGATTATGTCTCTTCTCACAGTTTTATCATTACTACCTAGTAGCTTGTGCCTAATAGGCTCATTGATTAAATTAGTGGATAAAGCTGAATGGAGAGACATATGAATATAACTAACATACATGCAATCTTTACTGAAAGAGCCAGAATTTAGTACTTTATGTTTTCAACAGTCCAAGGTTTGTTGTATGCACAAAGAGAACCATAGGAATTTTTGTTCAATTGTTAACCACATCTCAGGGGTGGTGAGAAATACCTTGGAGGACTCATGGGCTAAGGTGCAAAGGAGTGGGGAGCAATCTAGTTGATTTGATCTTTGTAAACAGCCAAACCAAGTAATTCAAGTAAATATGCTCTTGTGGTTTGAATTACCAATTTAGATAATTGTTTGTTTTTTTTAATTAAATGAATAATCAGCAAGTCTCTACTTTTTTTCCTTTTTCACATAAGCAGAGTCAAAGACTGTGTTTATTTGGGTGGCATCTGACCTAAAATTTTAAATAATAGGAGTAAAAATAACTTAGGACATTCACTTCAACTCACAACTCTTCATTCTTTAAAGCTTCATTGTTTCACATCATTTATAAGACACATAAAAAAGCACTCTGTTCCTTATTAGCTCTAATTTCTTCTCACTGCATAATCTTGCTAAGTCATATTATTTGTTTAAAGACTGTCTATTCCAGGTTTGTTTAAATAAGTGGGGCATACAAAGATAAAAAACACATAGTTCTTCTCTTCCAGGAGCTCTTGATCTAGACCCAAAAGTAAATATTTAATCTGTACTAGAGTGTGATGAGTACAGTCCTAGAAAACTGAACAAGGTCAGTGAAAAGAAGAAGGAAGGACCCTACTTAGTTTGGCTCAGTGGATAGAGAATTGGCCTGTGGACTCAAGGGTCCCATTCGATCCCAGTCAAGGCCATGTGCCTTGGTTGTGGGCACATCCCCAATGGGGAGTGTGCAGGAGACAGTTGATTGATGTTTCTCTTTCATTGATGTTTTTGAGTCTCTATCCCTTTCTCTTCCTCCCTGTAAAAATTCAATAAAATATATTTAATAAAAAGAGCAAGGAAGGAGGTCAGGTGAAACATGACTCTTTTTATTTTTTAAATTGGTTTTAGAGAGAAAGGAAGCGAGAGGGAGAGAGAGAAATATCTACCAGCTGCCTCCTGCACACCCCCTACCAGGGTTTAGCCAGTAACCTGTGCTTATTCCCCAGTTGGAAATTGAATAAAGGGCATTTTGATTCATGGATGATGCTCGGCCAACTGAGCCACACTGGCCAGGGCCATAGATATGACTCTTAAAAAGCAGGATTTTGAAAGGTGAATGGATATTTGTAAGAGAGAATGTGCCAAGAAGAATTTCTAAGTATCAGAAATAGCATATGGAAAAAAAGAAAAAAAATTAAAATCCCAATAGTACTGAATTGTAGTTTCAGGTGGCTGTGGTATGTAATGAACTTTAGAAGTTGCCAGAGGTTAATCATGGAGACTTGAATGTGGGACTTAATTCACTGCATGGATTTAACTGGGATGCAGAGTGAAAGCACCAGGGCTTCTATTTATCTGTATCTTATTCTTTTTTTTATTTTCCTTTTTGTCTAATTCATAATGTACATAATAAAGATATATAGTTGCCTATGTACAGAGAAATTTGTGCTTAATGTAAAGATTTTAATGGCAGGGCTATGTGATCTAGAAGACCACTGCCATAGTTCCTTCCTGGGCAACCAGACTAGTGGCAGTTCTGACAAATCACGTGGAGGTAGCATGAGAGACAGACTGCTAAAAAGTATAGCTCTAGAACTAATACTTAAAAAGCGTGTTATTATTACTCTTTGTCCACTCGACTGAAAGTTGCTTTTGAGGGTAAATCAGAAGAGGCGGGGTTTTAAACTCACAGCAGAACTGGAACAGATAGATGCAAAGACTAACCCAAGACACCTTTAGTAGTTAGTAATTAATAAGTTAGTGTTCCATGTCTCTATTTCCCACTATAACAGTTTCTCACGCTTGGCACTATTAGTTTTTTGGGCTGAATAGTATTTTGTTGTTGGGACTGCCTTGTGCTTTAAGGAAGTTAATCAGCATCCCTCCCTCTACCAGCTAGATGTCAATATCACTGCCATCTACATAATTGTGACAGCCCCAAGTGATTCCAAATAGGGCCAGATGTCCCCTGGAGGGCAAATGATCCCTGGTTGAGAATCACTGTCCTAAAATACAGACTGTATGAATGCAATATCAATATTGCTCTTGTTATCCACTGTGCCTCCAGTACATACCACAGAGCCTGGAATTCATGATTTTTTTTCTTGAACAAAACTGTATAAATATACAATTTAAAGTACTGAATTTATCCCAGGAAATTCAGCTACCATTTGTTATAATAATCTGCTGTGTCTTACGCAATACTCTTATCTTCCATTTTATAGGTGGATTTACTGTGAAGACCAACCAGTTAAAGTTTACAAACTCTCCCAACATAGTAGCATTTCCATTTCCTCATGCAGCAATTTTGGAAGATTTGGATGGGTCTCTGTCTGGGAAAAATGGAAGTCACATTCTTGCTTCTATGGAAACCCTCTCAGATTCTTGTTTGGCCAATGCCAAATTCAGTCAGATTGTCCCTGGCAGTGTCTGTGGAGAAGATGTTTTCTTTCATCGTATGTCTATTGGATTGTAAGTTGAATTAACTTTACTTTTCAGTTTACCAGTGAGCATGCATGTATAACTCAGGCTGTTAAGGTTTATATACTTAATCTTAGCCAAAAAGCTGAGAAGTGATGTTGAGGTTTATAAAAGGGAAATTGTTTTCTAGATTCTATTTTAAGTATTTAGTTCTACACAAGTGATGGTGAATAATTTTGACAGCTGTCAAATCATAAGTTTATGATTATGGTAGTTTTAGACTGATTCAAATGGCAGCTAACTTTCAATATCGCTGGACCAGAACTCATAGTCCATGACCTCTTATTGACATTTTGAACTAATAGCTCCCTCTTGAAAAAAATTTGCAACCAACAGAAAATTTGACATGTATTTAAATTAATATATTTTTATTGATTTCAGAGAGGAAAGGAGAGGGAGAAAAAGAAAAAACAATGATGAGAGAGAGACATCCTTCAGCTGCCTCCTGCACACCACCTATGACCCACAACCCAAAACCTGGGCATGTGCCCTGACTGGGAATTGAACCATGACCTCCTGGTTCATGGGTTGATACTCAACTAGTGAGGCACACTGTCTTGGTGAAATGTACTTAAATTAAAAGTATTATTAAAAATTCCAGCCGAAATCGGTGTGGCTAAGTGGACAGAGCCTTGGCCTGTGGACTGAAGAGTCCCAGGTTTGATTCCGGTCAGGGGCATGTACCTTGGTTGCGGGCACATCCCCAGTAGGGGGCATGTAGGACGCAGCTGATCAATGTTTTTTTCCCATCGATGTTTTTAACTCGCTATTCCTCTCCCTTCCTCTCTGTAAAAAATCAATAAAATGTAAGAAAAAAAATTCTAATAATGTCCATTCTCATTTATACATGTTTACTCTCCCAAAGCTCTTTTTAAGTGTTCCATATGCTCCAGGGAAGCACTTGCTGATGCTTTCCTATTACTTGCAAAGTTGCTTCACTCCAGTTCATTTT
Organism: Lasiurus cinereus; assembly: GCA_011751065.1. Taxonomy (NCBI): domain Eukaryota; kingdom Metazoa; phylum Chordata; class Mammalia; order Chiroptera; family Vespertilionidae; genus Lasiurus; species Lasiurus cinereus. Next base: position 72,381,141 of record JAAGEH010000018.1, read on the forward strand.
CCTTGTTAATTTCATGAACTAATGGATTCGTACAATACATTTCCTATTAATATTGGAGCAAGGACCCTTTGGTTATACTAGTCAAACTACCATTAAGTCATCAACTGAGATCTTTATAATGCAAAATAGGGATGCTTCGCCCTCTTTAATTTCCAGGTAATGATTGTTGAGTGTCTGGGGTTCTATCTTTTACCTGTTTCAAATGCATTGTATATATTTAGCCACACTTCTTTCCTTCCTTTCTTTTAAGTGTTCTAACTGCAAGAATACTGATTAAGTCAAGTGGTTCAGCTAGGGCAGTAGTTGGCTAACTCATTAGTCAACAGAGACAAATATCAACAGTACAATGATTGAAAATTTTTTTGAGGGCCGAATTTTTAAAACTTTTTCTAATGCCACTTCTTCAAAATAGACTTGCTCAGGCTGTGGTATTTTGTGGAAGAGCCACACTCAAGAGGCCAAAGAGCCACATGTGGCTCATGAGCCGCAATTTGCCGACCACTGAGCTAGAGCATGTTGGCATCTTTTTTAAGCCAGTAAACCGGTTGCACAGTCTGCATTTTGAATGCCTATGGAATCAGTATCTTGACATTCTGTTTTCAAAGCCTTATTAAACAGTGCTGGAGAATCCAAGATGGTGGCATAGGTAAACACCTACACTGCTGCCTCACACAACAATTTCAAAACTACAACTAAAAGACAGAATGGACATCATCCAGAACCACAGGAAAGCTGGCTGAGTGGAAGTTCTACAGCTAGAAGGAAAGAGAGGGGCTCACAGAAACCCAGAGGAGCTGCAAAAAGCTGAGGTACTGAGACGGGCACGCTGAGAGAGCGGGTGCCTGAGTACCTGGCTGGCTTTCTCTGGCGGGAGGGAAACAGAGACTCCCAACGGCATTGAACCCCTTATCTTACGACACTAAACCACAGATCCAGCCGAAACTCATACGGGGGGAGTTTGGACTGTGAAAAGGGAGAGGTGCACGGAAATTTAGGGGAGTCACAAAAGATCAGAGGTCTGGTGGCTCGCACGGCACTGCGGAGAAGACAGATTGCTGATTGTGCTGCTGGCTTTCGCGAGTGGGCGGGAGACAGACCCTCCCAACTGTGCCACTTCTGACTCCACTAAGCCCCTGTTTCGGGTGAAACCTTGGAGACCTAGACTCCTGTGATCCTGGTGCACAGGGGAGCTGGAAAGGCAGCGGTCTAGAGGCACTGCGGGTGCTCACACAAAGACCGCTCCAGCGATTAGCCAGTCACCTGAGACTCAGGGGCCGTGGAGGGTGGGGCCGACTGGAAGACAAGGTGGTCCCTTAAGCCCTGAGACTCCACCCATCCCAAGCTCAACAGAGGCTTCTTTGGTTTTGCAAGTCCAGTATCATAAGGCTGAATTCAACACAGAAGTTTCCCCAGCATAGTGAAAATGCCAAGACAAGGGAAGGGATCACAAACAAAAGAAATGAAGGAAAAAAACAACAACTGGATATAGAGTTCAAAACCACGCTTATAAGGTTTTTCAAGAATATGCTAGAAAAGATGGATAAATTTATCAAGTCCCAAGAGGAGATGCAAAAGGACCAACTAGAGATGCAAAAGATCCAACTAGAGATGATGGATAAATTTAGCGAGTCCCAAGAGGATGAAAAAGGACCAACTAGAGAAACTGACTGAAATAAAAAATATTATACAGAGTCCTAACAGCAGACTAAAGGAAGGCAAGAAACAAGTCAAAAATTTGAAATATAAAGAAGCAGAAAACACTCAACTGGAAAAGCAAGAAGAAAAAAGAATCTAAAAATGTGAACATAAGGTAAGGAGACTCTGGGACAACTTCAAGCGTACCAACATCAGAATTGTAAGGGTGCCAGAAGAGAGAGTGAGCAAGATACTGAAAACCTATTTAAAGAAATAATGACTGAAAACTTTCCACATCTGGTAAAAGAAATAGATTTACAAGTCCAGGAAGCACACAGAACCCCATATAAAAGGAATCCAAAGAGGACCACACCAAGACACATCATCATTAAAATACCAAGAGCAAAAGACAAAGAGAGAATATTAAAAGCAGCAAGAGAAAAACAGTTCATTACCTACAAGGGAGCACCCATACGACTGTCAGCTGATTTCTCAACAGAAATGATGCAGGCCAGATGGGAGTGGCAAGAAATATTCAAAGTGATGAATAGCAAGAACCTACAACCAAGAATAATCTATCCAGCAAAGCGATCATTCAGAATTGAAGGGCAGATAAAGAGCTTCACAGAGAAGAAAAAGCTAAAGGAGTTCATCAACTCCAAACCAGTATTATATGAAATGCTGAAAGGTACTCTTTTAGAAGAGGAAGAAGAAAAAGGTAAAAGTCAAAAAATTATGAACAATAAATACATATCTATCAACAAGTGAATCTAAAAATTAAGTGAATTAAAAATTTGATCAACAGAATAAACTGGTGAATATAATAGAATCAGGAGCACAAAAAGGGAGTGGACTGATAATGCTCAGGGGGAAAGGGGTGAGGGGTGTACAGGGAGAGACTGGACAAAAATCATACACCTATGGATGAGATCAATGGGAGGGAGATAAGGGCAGAGGGAAGGGTGGGAGCTGGGTGGAAGGATGCTATAGAGGGGAAAAAAGAGAAACAAATGTAATAATCTGAATAATAAAGATTTAATTTAAAAAAAAAACAAACGAATAGTGCTAGCATCTAGTAATGGGATTTTTTTTCTACTTTTGCTGTCAAGACTGTGTAATGTTACATTATTTTATATAATGTTAATGGTTCCAATTCCAGTGAGTAAAATAGCAATGTGGAAGGCTATATTTTAATTTTTAATCATTTTGATTGTGTAGAGCATGACTTTAAAAAATTCTCAAAGATGCATCCTGGTTTTTATTTTTATTTTAGTGATTTTTACCAAAGGTGTTTTAATGAGTGTTTTCATATTTATAAGTTAATGATTTATTTCTTAGATGCATTTTTTTTCAAGTGAGGAAAATTAAAATGAATTTGCCTAGTTAAAAAGAACATTATATTCTTCTATGACACGTATTTGTGTTCTTTAATCTCCTTTTTTTTCTGCCTTATTTTTGAAACCTATTGGGACACTATCTCTTACAGAGGCACTTGACACTGGTGTTAGAAGACTCTACAGAAATAATCTTACTGAGCATCTGTTCTTGGAGAGCTTTAGGACAAGACAGTTAGGTACTTACCTTAGCAGCACTTAGGGACTGACAAGGTAAAAAAATAATAATCCTGAAACAATATTCCAAGTTGATTCAAAAGGATTTTACTAGGGTAAAAAACCTGTCTTGGTTTGTCTGGAATTTTCCAGGTCTGAAAATAGAAAGTCTCATGTTCTAGAAACTCCTTCAGTGTTAAGAAAACCAGGATGGGGTTGGTCACTCTACTCTCTATGATTATATTAAAGATTTTCAGGCTGACCCACAGGTCTATGGACAAATGTCCAACTATTTTGCGTTAGCCCCAGGAAAGACTCAGTTATGTCTCTTGGCTCTAGAGTCCCCACACCTCTAGAATAAGGTGATTGGATTGGATGTTCTCTAGGGACTTACTAGTCAAAGTGCACCCCCGGGGTTCTGTCAGAAGGGCGAATCAAAGACTTCACCCCAGACATCTTTTTATTTTTTTAAGGTATATTTTATTGATTTTTTACAGAGAGGAAGGGAGAGCGATAGAGAGTTAAAAACATTGATGAGAGAGAGACATCGATCAGCCGTCTCCTGAATACCCCAAACTGGGGATGCCCCTGCAACCAAGGTACATGCCCTTGACCGGAATCAAACCTGGAACCTTTTGGTCCGCAGGCCAATGATGCTCTATCCACTGAGCCAAACCAGTTTTGGCCACCCCAGACATCTTGAATCAGGACCCTCAGATGATTTATATTCAAGTTTGAGAAGCACTGCCCTCAGGTTTTTCTAACTGTATCCTTCTATGATTCTATACCTCGCATTTATGCTGAGTGACTTGATCTTTGTCCCAGAGCATTATAACCTCATTAGGAATATGTCAGAGCTAATGAGCAATTTGAATTCAGCGTGGATACAAACTTTGCTGCATTTCAGGGAGACAGGATTAATTTGTTATGCTACTTTACCCTGGAGCAAGCACCCTAAGAGTTGATTTACAAAGCTCTCACAATCATGATCTTTTGGGGTTGCATGCTGATGGAGATCTGATATGGCACAAGCACTCTGCTGTCTTCACTTTCCACTCTTACCCCCTCCCTTACCATGAGGTCCCAGAGTGTGGCCTTGCACATTTTCCTTCTGCGAACAACCAAATGATTGGAATGGAATTTCTTCCTTGGAAGTCCCCCTCTGTGGTCCAATTTCACTATTAGTTTTTTGTTTGACATTGGCAATCTTCTGTCCCTGCCCCTCACTACCTTTTTTAAGTCAGATGGGTACCCACATTTGTGGTGCAGTCTGTTTTATAGCTTCCTTGGATTCCACCCTAGCAGTTGAGTTGACAAGGCATGTAAATATTTCTTCACCTAAATATTACACTTAATATTTAGGTGAAGAAAAAATTGTCAATCTCTATAGGGCACAATTTACTTTTATGCTTTGTTAAAATGCCAACATACTTGATGTTCATGAGAGCTGCTTACATTGTTCCCTCCCTCACTCACCAGTTCTAAAACAGGCTTTCTGTAGGAGCCACAGGTATACAGGTATTCTGGATAGTGTTCTTTTCCTAGCTTCTCTTTCCACCAATCTGATCTGCACAGCTCACCCTTCCCGATAAGGCAGGGATGGAGTTAGCCCTACCAATGTAAGGCAGAACTTCATTTTGGAAAAATGTGTCAGTGACTCATTTTCTCCAGAGGTTCCATAAGATGACATGCCTAACATACTGCTCAGATTTATCCATCCCTACATTTAGATAAATGTTTTTCTTCTGCACAGTGATGATTACATGGAACAAGCATACTATCCCCAATAATATTTTTTTCCTATATGTCAGTTAGAGCTATTCTTTTAAAAATATTTTTATTTTATTTTAAATCTTTACTAAAAGTGTTACATGTGTGCCCCTTTCCCCCATTGATCTCTTCTAGCCCATCCTTGCCTCCCCCCGATCCCCCAGCCTCAGGCCTTCACCACCCAATTGTCTATGTCCATGAGCTATGCATTTTTGTGCACACCTTCCAGATCTCCTTTATAAGCTCCTCTCCTCATCTTTTAAGTGCTGGTGTTTCTTAGGATTCTGTGAGGAGCTTTTCTTTCTCTCAAGTCATACTCTTCCCAGGTGATCTGGGTTATTTCACCACTTCAGTTAACATTTACTGATGCCTCCAGATTTTCTATATTTAGACTCCACAGCTATACTGAGCTCCAGATCCACTAATCCAGTGGATGGCAAACTCATTAGTCAACAGAGCCACAGTTTGTGGACCACTGCATTAATCCAACTGCCCTTATGATCAGCACTGTCCAATATTGTAGCTACATATGGCTCATTCAAAATTGAGATGTGATGTAATTCTAAATTATACACCACATTTCTAAGACTCACTATGCAAAAAGAATGTAAAAGGTCTCAATAATTTCTTTATATTGATTATGTTGAAATGATAATATTTTGGATACACTGGGTTAAATATATTATAATTAATTTCACCTTTTTTTAACTTTTTAATATAGCTACTGTAAAATTTAAGATTATGTCTTTGGCTTGCATTAATGGTTTTGCATGATATTTCTATTGAGCAACAATGCTTTAAATATTTTCATGAGAGTGTTTAATAGGCATCTAAAACCTGATTTGCCAAAACTCAGTTTTATGGTCTGTATCCACAGAGCTGTTTCCCCTTGGGGATTCTGAGAAATGCTTATTTCATATATAAATCATCTACCAAGTGCAGCACATTTTACCTCTCCCAAAAATTCCTCTTGAATCTTTCTACTTCTGTCCTTCCCAACTTCCTCCCCTAGTCCAGGCCACCATACCTCTCACTTATGTAATCACAACAGTTTCTTAGCTTGCCATCTTGCTATGCTCCTATCCTTGAACTTTATAATTGCAGATATAGTCCTGCTCTTCATTCATTCCCTTGTTTGAAACTTTTAAAGTTTTCTCAGTGACTTTGAAATAAAGTCCAACATTTTAAGTATCTCATGGATCCTTTATGACCTGTTTCCTGTTTATAATTCTAGCATGGTCTCAACATCCTGCCCACCTTCCTTGCAATTTGTCTCAGCCACACTTACCTTCATTGTGTTTTTCAATTCATAATGTTCAACTTCCATGGAACTCAGCATGAAAGTCATTTTCTCTGGTAAACTTCTCTGAGTTTTCAGTACACGTTTCGATAGCCTTGCTGTGTGTTGGCTCCATATACTTACACTAACCAATATTCATAGCCTCTACATAGCTTTAAAAATTTCCCATCTCTTCTTGTAGATGGTATGCAGTGTAAGAATAAGGTTTTTATTGTGTGTGTGTATTTGTACTATAATACCTATTACCATTTGAGACATAATGATTCAATGAAATTAGTATTGAACAAATGAATATAAGTAAAAGAAATTGTGGACTCCCCCAAACCTTCTTCCTCTAGGGCCCTATGCCTCCCATTTCTCTCTTAGGACATGTTTATGATGAGCCCATGACATTCAAATTTTCTTAAGAAGACCCAGTCTTTCTTTCTAAAATTCTAATACTTAAGATTGTCATTTCATAATATTTCTGGGTGTTTGCTTTCCTGTGACTATTAGCTGACCAGATGATTTATTTAGCAACTGATTATTCCTATACTTTGCCCCTACCATATCCCTGTTGAGTCAGCAGTTAATCTACATTTGCAATTATTTTCTTGCCCTGGAAGTATTGATGCATAGACTTGGAGAGATGGAGAGAATGAGAAGTCAACCTTCAAAATTACCATCTGGGAATTATTATTATTATTGGTTTATAGTACTCACTAGCTCCTTCAGTTGTCATAGATTTATTAAAATGACAGTAAATCAGTTTTTTCAGTTATTGACTATATTGAGTGTGGGGGGAATTAGAAGAGCTTAAAAGATATTATAGGTTGGTGAAACAGTCTTTTTGAGTTTTTATAGGATGTTCATAAAATAAAGTCAAGACATATGATTATATTTGAAATAAATTTTTAAATCTGAAATAGAGAAGTAATTAAGAATAATTTGTAGGTACAATACATAGCTCTCCCTATCCCAACTTCCTAAGTGCATTCCTTTGACAAGTTACTCCACCTCTTTTTGCTTCAGTTCTCATATCAGTAAAATGGGCATAATGGTATTATTTATCTCACAGGGTAAGTGCCTTACATGTAGTAATTGCTCAGTACATGTTGTCTTTAAGAAGTCTCTATTTTACTTTGGTGATTTACAGAACAACATATGAACATTCTGCTAGCTAAATAAAATACTATAGATTATTATGTTTCTGAGAAACAAATGTCTGGCAAATAAATAAAGTTTACTCAATTTTTACTTAATCCAATTCTTGAAAAATAGGGAATACTTTTTTATAATTCCATGATGTTATTCTAAGCCAGGTAAACCTCCCAGGTAGTCATAGAATCTGGAATAATTCAGGACATAGTCTTTGATTCATTGTTACCCAAAGCTTTCTGTTTCTTCCTTCCTGCTTATCTTGGAAAAGAAAAGGTTAATGTTCATGTTGATCACCTTGACTCTTAGATCTTGCTTAATATCCTTTCCTGTAGTGCTTGCATTTGGTTTTTACCTATATAATTGCTCTTAATGTGTCAGTGTTCAAAATATGAGGCACCCCCTGCCTCTGTGATGCAAAAGTAAAGAAGAGTTCAAATGGAAATTTTGGCCTACCTTTTCCTTTAATAATTGCCTAACTCTACTTCCTAGGGATAAATAGGCACAGCATCACTAATGGTATCTGTTCATTCCTCAAAAGCAAAAACCAAACAAAGAAATACCTATGTGACACAGAAAAATTCCAAGAAGCATTATCCTCTCTTGGCAGCAGAAGTTACAGAATAAAATAGAAAAAGATCTAAAAATCATAATGAACCCCCAAACTGAGGGATATCATCAAATTATGTCACTGAACATGGCTTTGGAAAGAGGGGTTGATAATGAGCTTGTGAACTGGTATCAGTCAGCTTCTCCATAGCACCAGATGAGTGTATACAGTTTGTGTGCATGTGTGTGTGTATGTGTATGGGAGGACAAGGTTCTTAGTCTAACTCCATGCCTGATGCATGACATTATTTTTCAATATCCCTGACAGGTAGCTGTCTACTTTCTGGTTGTGTAGTTTTAATAGTGGTCTTCTCATGCTTTGAAGAAACCATTCCAGCTAGATTCAATAGTTCAAGTGAAGAGATGCAGTGGTATATGAAGGATCATGTTAGGTAGGATGATAAGACATCTGTTGCTTCTCTTTATGGAGTAAGATAGAATAAGCAAGAAGTATTGTTCTAAGTGTGTTGCAAAAAACTGTAGGGACTATGTTTGAGGAGATGGTAGGTGGATTCTGGCCTTGGGCTTGTCTATAATAAACTATTTTTTCTTTAGCCATCTCTGAAAAATAACTTGTGGAAATATACATCTGCAAAGTCATAGAGGAGTGATCTTAGGGTTTGCCTGTCAGAAACACAAGGATTATTAAATCATATGGCTTTCGCCTTTTTGCTTCCCAGTCCTGTTTTTTTTTTTAATGTGAATTTAAGGATTATTAAAAGGTTAGGGGAAAGTCTGAATGTTGTGGCTTCTTTTCTCTTTTTAGATTTATTTTTCAAAAGGAGATATATTGAAGTGTACTTTAATAAAAAAGTATATATTTAAAAAAAGCTGACACTGGATGGTGGCAGGTCAGCAGGTAGGATGGTGGTTTTCTGTCAAGGACTTGTTATGAGCCCATTGTATTTTTAAAGGGCGTTCACCCCAGACTGTGCTATAAAAATTTGTTGGCTGTGCTCCAAATTTCAATTTTGTTTTCTTTGGGAGGTAAAAGATGAAAGCGTCAGCAGCAAGCACTGACATCCAGAATATGCTAGCAGCACTATTTGAGGTTAGTTATTATGATGTGACTGGCTTAGGAGATGTGTAATTAGAAAGTGTTTATTTCTCAATTGTTCCAAATTTGAGAGCATTTAGAGCTCAGTGCAGTGTTTGTCTTAATACACAGAGATATGGACCCTCAGGAAAAGTTAGCTAATGATAAACACAAACCAGAGTGTTAAGAGTTGTCCTCATTGGTATTGTTGATTGCTTAACACATCCTTTGTGGGCAGCACACATTCAATAGTTTCACACAGTATATGGGCACTAAAGTAGATAACTGTTTATGCAACTAGTATTGTGAATTGATACATAGGCTGGAAGTTTTATCAAGTGCACAGACAGTGCTTTATTTCTCGATGAAACTATTACTTAATTAAAAACCAGTTTGGGCATTAAAAAAAGAACAAAAATTAAGGCACCTCATTGAACAGGGAGGATAAAAGGAAAGGTTTGCAGTTTTTTTGTCTTTTTGATTGTACACAGGAGCTGTTGCTGATGCAGAGGGAAGGGTTAACATTTAAAATGGACTGGTTGCCTCCTGATTTCTTGCACATAAAACCATGAGAAGTTCAGGCAGAGACTTCTTCCCCTAGTAATGAAGCTTTCTGCTGCTAATGGCCCATGCAGACTCCCTTGGCTCCTCCAAATTAGAAATACTTTTGTGCTCCTTTGCTTCATTAACAGTAAAGAGAGGGAGATTGGTGGCTATTTAGGGCATGGGGAAATTGGTGGCTATTTAGGGCAAGGGAAAATTGTAGCAATTATGGTTGGTAAATTCTCTTCATGATATTCTTCGACTCTTGATGTTCCTTTGGTGTTTTTCAGAAGAGCCCACCACTGTCACTGCTAGCATTTTTCCTGGAAGGATGGGAGTTATTTGAATTTTTGGCCCCAGGTGATGGTCAACATAAGGCACCTTGCCTACTGAGAGATGATGGGTCTTTTACATTTTGGTTTGCTTTCAGAATGTGTCATATGACTCTTTCCACTTATAGCTGTGATAAAGGTATATTGGAGAACCTTTATCTCCTTTACCTGTATTGCATTACTGAAAGCTGGGGCTGCATGTGAGCATCTGTGAAAATGCATCCCGAATAAACCTTTCTGGAGAGATGGGGTGGCTTGATAGAATTAGGGCAATGCATAAAGAAGCAAGAGGAAAGATACTTTAGGATCACAATATGCTATGGTGGGTCCCTGATTGATCAAAGGGTTAGCATCAGATTATTAGATGCTCTTTGGAAGGAAATGGCATCACAAAAAGGCATAAAAGACAAATAGAAATGAATTAGAGTTAGGATTCAGTTGCTTATTTGAAGAGAGGGCTCCGTTTTATAAAGACCTTCTGAACCTGGAGAGTAAGGTATGAAAAATAGCTTCTTCAGTAATTGAAGTTACAATTTATAGAAACTATACAAAGAGAAATTACATTCTGGAAATTAATGCTGATGGAAATTGAGAAGTAACTAAGTCTAGTCGAAGGGGGGACCAGGAGGATTTTTGGGGCCACATTGTTGGAATTAAGAATCATTTCTGGAAATATCTACCCAATAGATTACATTATAATATATAGAGGTCATATTTTCAAGGTGCTATAAAGCTATATTAATAAAAGAGTGGCAAGATATAGGTTGAAGCCGAAACCGATTTGGCTCAGTGGATAGAGCGTCGGCCTGGGGACTGAAAGGTTCCAGGTTCGATTCCAGTCAAGGGCATGTACATTGGTTGGGGGCACATCCCCAGGAGGGGCATGCAGGAGGCAGCTGATCGATGTCTCTCTCTCATCGATGTTTCTGGCTTTCTACCCCTTTCCCTTCCTCTCTGTGAAAAATCAATAAAAATATATTTTAAAAAAAGGATATAGGTTGAAGAAATTAAATGTGAACAGATGGGTTTATAGTTTAAAGTAACTATTTGTAAAAGTAGTTTAATTGAGAGTACTTGACTAGAAAAATAAGAAATTTAAGTCCCTAAGAAAACCTTAGCATTTTTCTAAACCAGGGCTCACTAGTAGTATAGATTGCCTGTAGGTGCCCAGAAGAAGTTTTCTGACCACCAAACATAAGAGCATAAGTCCTCTTGACAACTATTCTATTAATATGGAGGCTGACCATATCAAGCTCTGTTCACTTAGAATCAAAATGCTTATCTTCTTTGATTAATAAGTTTACATGAAATCCTCTGACACTCATGTGGTCTTCTGGGTAGACTTTCTGTAGGGGAGAAACATCACTAAGTGGCCAGTTGAACTGTTCTGGTCCATTTAACACTTGCTTATTCATTCAACAAATATTTACTGAGTACCCCCATGTGAAATACAGTTTTATTTCTTACTGTGAATTAGTGAATGAAAATTCTGATTTATCAGTTAGTCTCTCCTGGACTAAAATGAGTCTTTTGACTTATTTCCCAGAGTCCATATCTCCCTGGGAAAGCTGAAGAGATAAACTTTGTTCTGAAATTTAATAAATCTTTATTGTTCATATTATTACATTTGTTCCTCTTTTTTCTCTTAATAGCTCCCCTCCACCTAATTCCCAACCCACCCTCTGCCCTTACCCGCCCCCCCATCCTCATCCATAGGTGTCTCTTCCCACACCCCACACACCCCCTTTCCCCTGAGAATTGTCAGTCCATTCCCTTTGTATGCCCCTGATTCTATTATATTCACCAGTTTATTCTGTTCATCAGATTTTTTATACACTTGATTTTTAGATTCATTTATTCACAGATATGTATTTATTGTTCATAATTTTTATCTTTTCCTTTTTCTTCTTCCTCTTCTTAAAGAATACCTTTCAGCATTTCATATAATACTGGTTTGGCAGTGATGAACTTCTTTAGTTTTTTCTTATCTGTGAAGCTCTTTATCTGCTCTTCAATTCTGAATGATGTCTTCGCTGGGTAGAGAAATCTTGGTTGTAGGTTCTTGCTATTCATCACTTTGAATATTTCTTGTCATTTCCATCTGGCCTGCATAGTTTCTGTTGAGAAATCAGCTGACCATCGTATGGGTGCTCCCTTGTGGGTAACTATTTTTCTCTTGCTGCTTTTAATATTCTCTCTTTGTCTTTTGCTCTTAGCACTTTCATTGTGATGTGTCTTGGTGTGGTCCTCTTTGGATTCCTTTTGTTTGGGGTTTTCTTCACTTCCTGGACTTGTAAGTCTATTTCTTTTACCAGGTAGGGGAAGTTTTCTGTCATTATTTCTTCAAATAGGTTTTCAGTATCTTACTCTTTCTCTTCTTCTGGCACCCCCATACTTTTGATGTTGGTGTGCTTGAAGCTATCCCCGAGGCTCCTTACACTATCTTCATATGTTTGGATTCTTCTTTTTTTTTGCTTTTCCGGTTGGGTATTTTTTGCTTCTTTGTATTTCAAATCTTTGACTTGATTCTTGCGATCCTCTAGTCTGCTGTTGGATCTCTGTATAATATTTTTTATTTCAGTCAGTGTATGCTTAATTTCTGGTTGGTCCTTTTTCATATCCTCGAGGGTATTGCTAAATTTATTGGCTTTTTCTAGAAAATTCTTGAAAAACTGTATAACTGTGGTTTTGAACTCTGTATCCAGTCATTTGCTTTCCTCCATTTCTTTTATTTATGATCTGTTTATTTGTCTCTACATTTTGGCTGCTTACCTGAGTTGATAGAGTGGCTTTGTATGGTAGGTGTCATATAGGGCCCACTCTTGTTGCATTTCTTTGTGGGATGTGTGCACAGTGTTGTAGTTAAGCATTAATTGTTGTTGATATCACTGGGAGGAATTGACCTCCAGGCCAATTGGCTGTGAGGATCAACTGTGTCTACACTGGGAGAACTTCTGTTCTGGAGACACCATTAAAAGACAAGACTTGCAAAAGCCTCTTTGCTCAGCTTGTATTGGCAGAATCTCAGGGGTGTGCAGACAGCATTGGTTCTGTCAGCCCTGTGGTTCCATCAGCCCTGCCCTAGAAGGCCCCTGTGTCTCAGTGTCCCATGGTAATTGCTGTAAGCACCTCTGAGAGAAAGCCACCCTCAAGTTCTATCCGCTGTCAGACAATCCAGTTTCTCCCTGAATGAGTCTGGGTCCTCAGAGTCTCTCCCAGAACTGGAGTTCAGAGCTTTCGGGAGCTTTTGTCTCTCTCCTGCTTGAGAAAGCCAGCTGTGCACTCAGTTGTCCTCTCCATGTGTGTGTCTCAGTACTTCTGCCTCCTGCAGCTCCTCTGAGTCTCAGTGTGCTTTTCTCTTTCTTTCTAGTTGTAGAATTTCCACTCGGCCAGCCTTCCTGTGGTTCTGGATGATGTCCATTTTGTCTTTTAGTTGTAGTTTTGAAGTTGTTGTGTCAGGCAGCAGTTTAGGTGTTTACTTATGCTGCCATCTTCGTTTCTTGAAGAGATAAACTTTTAGAACCTGAAACACTCGAAATCATTCCTCCAGTGCAAGGAATCCCACTTTATATACTTACCATGGTACCTGCAGTGCATCTAACTCTTTGGTATTTCCTGGTTCCAACTTTTTCTTCATAATACATTTGTTTTCCATGTACTTCTCAGTAGCCTATCTTCATTCACTATTAAATGTATTAGTTGGGCCAAAATTTGCTGGATGATCTCCTGGGACTGTGAGACTCATGGTTTCAGACAGGAAAGCCGAGCCATAATGATCGAAGACAAATGGGTAGGAAATACAAGGAAGAAAATTAACCTTTCTAAAACTTATTTAAAGATTAAAAATTAATTAAAATTTCATAATTGGAGGAGGAATTTTAGAATGTGAATATCCCATGACTGGAAGAAGGGACAGAATAAAATATGGAGGAAATTCCTATAATGGATTTGAAAATCAGAACTGGTGATCTTTATGTCCATTCTCATTCTAAGAAAATGAGTTGAATATTGTCCTTTAGTTCCAATTTAAATTTTGATATGCATGTGAAAAAAACAAACACTAAGGATCCCAAGCCCAAAGAGAGGAAGAAGTCCTCCCCACAAATTATCTAAAGATTTCGTTAATGCTGCATAGGGAAATCTTAGAATAGTTCTTTATTCCCAATGTCCCAATTACTTTTCATCCCTTTAATTAACTAACAGATTAAACAAACACATGTAATCTTACAAAGCTCTATGGCACTGAAAGTATTGAGTGTGTTTTTTAATGACCAAGTAAACCTCTAGACATTAAAAAAATAAGTTGCACAGCATGGCAAACCTGGCTCATCTGAGGTTCTTAAACGAGCTGTAGATAGATGTTGTTTGGTTTGCTGATGGTTACTGAATACTTTACATAGGTTATCTTCTTAAGTTTCCAGGAGCTATATGAGATACATTCTAGTGTTGCCTCTATTGAAAAAATACAAAAAAAAAAAAAAGCTTGAAGAGGGTCAGTAATTTGCCCAAGTTCATATACCTAGTGCGTGTAAGATATAGATTTCCAGTTTATACCCACTTGACTATAGTCCCCAAGCACTTAGCACTAAAAACAGTTTCCTTTTATAATATGCCACTGGATTGTAAATTGGCTGTGGATATGCTCATACTACACCTCACTTTGAAAACCCAACATCCTTCATCTCATTTCCCTCCTCTTTGAGAATTTAATTATCTGCCTGCAGCAAAACTCCACAGTTAAAGGTTCTTATGAAAACTAAAACAAAGAGGGAAGGACAGTCATAATGTGTATTGATTTTTATTTTGCTTTATTTTTTTTCCTGTCCACTTTGACTTTCTTTTATAGTCTTAGCATGTGACTAACCCTATTCATGTTCTAGTGAAGTCTTAAAAACCACTTTCTGGGATGGGCTGTGCAAAATCATTTACGGAAATGAAAACTTTATAGTTCCACCTGTGACATTTACATAATAGTTTTGCCATACTCTGCCTCATTTTCTTCATTTGGTAAAATGCAGTCATTCTAGAAACCCTTTAGGAAATTGCCACCAGCTTTTGGGTGAGCTCATCCATACATTCTTTCTTTATGTAGCAGACATGATTTGAGTGCCCATTGTGTGAGGGTCCTGTGCCACTGTAGCAAGAAGAAAATATCTCTAACCTAAGGATCTCACAACCTATGCTAACAAGCGCAAATGCAAGCCCAACAACACTGAGGTGTTGTAGTAGGTGTGAGCACTGTGCAAGCTCACAAGCGAGGAGCCAGGCTACTTCTTCCCTTTGGGAAAGGCTACTGACGCCATTCCTGCTGGGCTGTGGGAGATGGGCTTCTGAGAGTCTAGGCACATCAGGTTCTGGCTCTCAGTCATTGCTCCCAAGGATATCTACTGACTATATAATATGTTTTCTGTTGTGGAGAAACCTGGTTTACAGTAAAATTCTGGTCATGGGCTTTTTTATTTTTAAATAATGGACTATAGTCCTGGTATATGTGAATTCATTGACATGGCATTTTAGCGGCATCAGTTCTGAACATTACTACCTCCAACCCACCAGACCAGTGATATGCACAGAAGATGCAAGGACAGCTTCACACTGGGCTGTTTTGATGCATTCAGTGACTGCTGGAACCTCCACAGACACACAGAGTAGCAGGGGCCTATAGCACACATGGAGAGAATAGAAGATGAGTCATAACTGATAGAAGAAGAGTACATTAGATCCAGGATGAACAAATAACTTAAAACCCATTCTTTTCTTTTTAAATTCACACTAGAATTAATGCTCCAGATGTTTCTTATGACTTAACCTTGACTGACAGCAGAAATAAGACAACCACCGTCAATTATGTGCGTGACACATTGTCTAATCCTGATGGCTGGATGGCTCTGCTCTTGGATCAAGAAACCTACTCACTGCGATTTGAGACTCCTTGGATCAACAGATCTCTGCAGGGAATTTATTTGATGGTGTGTTCCATTTTTAAGCGCTTATGATGCTTCCTTCTGTAAAATAATAGTTTGAAGGTATTAACATCTTTTGGTATTGATGAAGAAAACTGCAGCAGCATTTTGACCAGATGAATGTATGACTGTAACTTGAATACAATGTGTGTGTGTGTGTGTGTGTATTTGAAAATTTTATAATCTGTTTTATAAAATTTTATAATCTGTTTTATAAAATTTTCAAGTTTATATATATTTCACCTTGAATGCAGATTGGTTCTGCCTGAATTTTTGTGTTTATTTATACAAAAAACAAAACAAAAAACCAGCTCCTAAGCAATCTATAGAATTGTATTCTTATATCATGGGTTAAGAACCAACTTAACCCAGAGTGAAGTGTTTGTAGCCCCCCAAAAATGTCTTAACAAAGCATTTTTATGTTGCATACTGCCACCTTGTGGTCAAAGGTTAACTTGCAAACATAGGTCTAGAAATCAAATGGTTAGGAGGAGCAAACACAGGAATAGTGTAGGTGCATTTTCTAGAAAACAAAAAAATAAGCAAACTGGTGGATTCCCTCAAGTTCCTTTTCTTCCTTTGAACATTTTTTTCCCCTGTAACCTAATATTTTTATTCCCTACAAGCCCCGTGAGCAGTCTTAGGGAACTAGAAGCTGGTTTAGGTGTGCCATAGTTCTGAGGAATTCAAAACAGAATCTGTCTTTATCCTCTCACCATCTCTTTGAGAACAGAGAGCTCTTTCCTTCCCTAAAAGTTCCCATGAGAACATTTCATGGAATTTGCATAAGGGAAAGACAGCTGATTAGTGACTAGTTTCTCTCCTGGCTCATACTCTTCTATTTTGTGATATGGGACAAGTTTCCTGAACCTCTTACCTGCCTCACTCTCCTCATCTGTAAAGTGAATAGTAACAATCACAGGGGATATTTCAAGGATTAAATGACTTTATGTGATCATACTTAAGCATGTAGCAAGTGCTCCAAAAGTGCTCGGTATTGCTGTTATAAATGGATGATACTGCCAACATTGCCTGCCTCTTTAAAGGGATTCCAGACCTGGCTCTGTCTCACCTAGCTGTTTGATCTGAGACAAATCAATTCACTAGCCTGGGCCTTGGTTTTCTCTTGTGTTAATTAAGGAAGT
Source organism: Lasiurus cinereus (assembly GCA_011751065.1). Classification (NCBI taxonomy): domain Eukaryota; kingdom Metazoa; phylum Chordata; class Mammalia; order Chiroptera; family Vespertilionidae; genus Lasiurus; species Lasiurus cinereus. The sequence goes on from JAAGEH010000018.1 coordinate 72,398,161, forward strand.
TAAACAAAAAGAAACTTATGGTGTCTTTCAGTCCTCACCTGGTATGATTTTGTGAACTCTAGTTCTGAGTGTATTATAAAGTGGACTCAAATAAGCCCATTCCCCAGAAGAAATGTAGTCTGGGTGTGAACTACCTTATTTCTAAATGACTTACTGTTCTTTGTAGCTCTTTTTTAGGGGTGTCTTCCTTCCTAAATAAACTCTATTGTATTTTTCTCTCACTTCAAGTACTCAGCAACATTTGGCAACTTTGCTCCTGGGAATTACCTCCGGCTGGTACACACAGTCCTGTGGCCTTACCCTGACATCCTCATAAGGTGCGGGAGTCAAGTGGGGCGGTCTTTGCCCTCTCTTCCATTGCCTGGTAAAGACCAAGGCTGTGACTGGTTCTTCAATAGCCAGTTGAAGCAACTAACCTATCTGGGTAAGTATAATTAGATGGGCATCTTAAGGGCTATGAAACTCTGGGGATCTGAAGGAAACAGGTGTGTGTTATGGTTAAGTGGATGGGCTTTGAAATCAGACTGCCTGGGTTTAAATCCCAGCTCTAAGACTTACTAGCTATGGGCACTGAGCAGCTACTCTTTTTCTCTGAGGCTCAGCCTTCTCACCTAGAAAATGAAATAATAACAGGACCTACCTCAAAAGATAGAAAATTATATAAAGGATAATATGTAAAACTCTTTATCAGAGTGCTTAACCCATAGCAAGTGCTTAATAAACATTGTTATTAATATTTTCAATTCACTTTAAGGCACTGTTATATTTGTAGAAAGATCAAGTGCCTGGGAAAGACAGGATGGCTTGGTTATGGCCACAGATATTAGGAGCAACAGAGAGGACAAGTGACAGAGGAGGAATGAAGAGAGAAGGAATGAAGAGTGAAGTTGATGTGTAAGGTGAGAAGGAAAACCTTGGAAGGAGATCTAAGGTCAGGAAGATGCGAAGGTGTGGAGGGCTGATCTTGCATCAGGATGTAGCATATAGGAGACAACCTACTGCTTCTCTCTCTGTCTCTCTCTCTCTAACAATAAACATAACCTCAGGTGAGGATTAAAACAAAAAGATGTAGGGTACAGGAACCTCAGCTTATAGGGCCAGAAACCCTTCTGTGATTGCAGAGTAATAGATGGTTGAAGGATTTCTTTATCATCTTATTGTGCGTGTTTCACAGGAATTTTCTTTCGACTTCCTGGAGTTTGTCTCATATTCTTGTTCTATACTATGTCAGTATTGATCACTCTGAGCACTGTGATGTCCATTTATACCAACCTCAGCTCAACGTGGTCTGTAAGGAGAATCTGTCCAAATGAGTATCTAGAATGTCAATTTCATTATCAATTAGTCATAACAGATCCTGGTCAGATTTAGGAGAACTGATAGCACCTCAAGTCCCAGCCGCTGCTACAAGCAAGTCTTGTCCCTAAGGTGGTAGGGAGATGGGGAATTGTTCTGAATCCTTGGCCACTCTCCCTTGTGCCTAGCTGTATGTCCACTGAGTCTGAGCTACACTTGAGTCCTGGGATGATTACATGTTAATAGCACCATAGAGGAGAGTATGGTACTTCTCTGGTATTTTCATCTTTGCCAAATGGATTGTTGTATATTTTACTTGCAGTGAATTGTAATGTTCAAATTTTCTTCCTGATTTGATACATTCATAAATGTAACGTAAAACTAGAAAAACTCAGGAGCGACAGAGAGCCTGTGACTGGTTTACCACTCTGAAGTAGAATACCAGTAGCAAGAGCAAATGTCTGCCATTAATTTTAACTATTACTATTCACTTGATATATAGTATAGAGCAAAATTTAATTTCAAATGGTTCTTCTTCTATTACTTAGTGTGCTCTTCAGAAACATATCCATTGGTCAGATTCTGTTCATGAGTTTCAGATAAATTTGAATAAGCCAAAATGATAAAGGAACATTTGGGGCTCAAAGACAAAATAAAATAAAATCACACTATGTGTAAGTATATATATTTATGTGTAAATGTACCTCTGCATATGTATATTGTATATATATGATGCAATGAATATTTTAATATAAAATTTTAATTAGGTATAAAGTTTTCATTAATTTTTATAAAATTCTGTCAGAGTACCCTAGTATTTCCACACTTTGAATAATATGAGTTGGAAAAGGAACAGGAAGGCACAGAGGGTTGGTTGAATGTTTAGTGAACTTGGAGACCCTTGTTCCTTGGAGAGGATTCCCAGGGTTCCAAGCAGTGGCTCTCAGGGTCATTTGTGCCTCCTGTATCCTCTGAGCATAAGGGGTAGAGAGGAGGCTAGAGCCACTTCTGTTCCCATTTCTGGGCTAGCACAGTGAGGACACAAGGACTCAGGGGGAACAGAGGCTCCTCCCGCTCCTTGCTGGTATCCATGCAGCTATATTTGGTTGCATGGATTTGGTTATGAGTTTGATCTCCTTTGTGCATAGTTTACAGCATCTTCAGGAGGGCTAAGGATGCCATGATGCCTAAATGGCAGTGAGGGAGTTGCAGCTGGTACCTGTTTCAGCTCTGTGCCATGCATTTCACATATTGGTTAGTTTAATTGTTTTTTTTTTATCCTCTGATATTACAAGTCTGTGATTGGTCTGTTTTACACAAAATATATATAATCTAAGAAGACAGCCCAAGTACAAACCTCACATTCTGTGTGGACATATTCCTGGGATGAAAAATCATGGGGAGAGTTATGTGTACAAGTTTCATTTCATTGTAGGAAAACTGCTTGTTCAGGTCCCCTGAGTTTCCTGTTAGACTTTCTGGGGGAGGGGGTTCCTGCTTCTTTTCCTGGCTGGCTTTCACTAAGAGTGCTGCTTCACTGACCATTTCCATTCATTTGTTGACCACTTCTAAGTGGGTCGTCTTTTGTATTGTTTGTGACCTAATCACATCTCCCAGGAGAGGAGTTTTTTAAAATCACAACTATATTCATTTCCTGCATTTGGCTACTTCATGTGTAGATACCTGACTAGTCTTAGACATGGCTGAGAGTGGGGAAAATCAGAACCCAGGCATTCTAGCTCCTGGCTATGGATCCCTCCACTAGAGTGTGCTGCCTGCCAACGAATCATTGATCACTGACCAGAAAGGGTGGTGATGGGGGATGCTGGGCAGGATCATGGGAGAAGACTTCTCGCTGATCCCCAGTGACAAAGACAAAGAATCCTGCACATATAATATCTTTGACCCTTGCATTTCTCTCTCTACTGAGGCAAGTCTTGTCTTTGTTCAGCAAACATCTTTATGGAAAACAGATTCTTTGGAAAGCTCATGGCCAGAGCTTAGGGCTTAAGGTTTTAATCAGTGGCTGGCTGGCTATTTTACCTGAGGCATGGAATTATAAATGCTCCATGCCTCAATAACTTCATCTATACAGTGAGGTTAAGAATACTGATTTATCTCTTGGAATCGTGGTACAAATCACCCAAAACATCCTTAGGTATGATTAGTATGCCATGTTACCTTACTCAAAATTTTCTCAAGAGATTATTTCTTTAGAATTTTTTTTTATTTACTCGGAAGATTAACAACATCAAAAGCCTTGAACTCATCATCACCTTTCTGAAAAGGGAAGGTCTTATTTTATTTTCCTTGACTAGATTTTGTTAGATAGCTGAGACTCATGATCATATGACATATATGACATATTGTTCCCATAATTGAAATTTAATACCACGTAAGCAACTGCTACTCACAGAATAAGATAACCTTGCTCATTTAAAGAGATCTTTTAAGGAGATTGGTTCTGGTAGACTTTCTAAAGTCCCCGAGAATGCTGCCCATGGAGCCACTTACAAAACAGACCACAAGTGAAGTACTATGTGCTGTGGTTGTGTTAGGACCCAGAGGGGCAGTATTTGATGTGATTAACTATTATGAATGGTGGTTCTGAGATGTAACCTCTATGCCATGCTTGGGATGGGTATGCCTGTAGAGCAAGTGTTCTTTCTCATTTTCAAAGCCAGACTCAAATCCAGCAAGCCCAACTTCCCATTTATACCATTTGGCAGGTCCTGGCTCTGCCTGACATAGCCAGCTTCCCCCTGCCTCTTTCCCTGATGTTGTTTTCTAGGGTGGTTTCAGTTCATGGTGAACTATTTTTATTTTTTAGTTACATTAACGCTATGAAATAATTAGTCAGCTAATTAATCTGGTTTACAAGCTTTGTAGGATTCTTCAGCTGTCAGTCAGGCCCAGGCCCGAGGCCTACATCTAGTCTCAGCTCTCTTGCCCATGTGATTCCTGTTGCCATGGCTACTGGCTGCATCTGCTGACACCCCACTCTCTATTTATTGCTTAATTAAGAATTTCACGCTCAGCCCTTATCTGCCTCTAAGAACAAGCACACACTGTTAAGAAATTCCAAATATAGGCCCAGGCACAAGGAAAGCCTTTCTTGTGGGTTTGGCTGGACGGAGCCTCTCTCAGGATCTTCTCGGCATCCCAGCCACCACCCTTCAATCAAAAATCATTAAATGGGATAGAGATAATGAGCATGTCGCATATCAAAAGAAGGATGTTTGCTTGATCCCAAGGAGGAAAAGCTGCTAGTCTCCATCTCAGTTCCACTTCAAAGGGAGATGAGACCCCCTCTTCCATGGGGCATGATAAAGCCTCATTTGTTCTGGGCTCGACTTATGCAAAAGGTCTGGTATGTCCAAGTCCCATTGCACAGACGTGACATCCCCCACCTCTTGCCTCCACCTCCACCAGCCCTGCCTGGCCTTCCGCACACTCGTGTGTCAGCACTTAGGCAGCTGGGTCCCCCAGAGCATCAGGCGGAGCGTGTAATCACTGACTCTCCACCAACAATGGCCACTTGTAAGGGGGTGGCCAGGAGGAGGTCTTCCTTACAATAGGAACACAATTATTGCAGCTGCTGGGGAGGGCCATGCTTCTTCCTGTAGAAATAAAATAGGACTTGCTCAAAACAGGGGACGAGGTAGGGGAGGGGGGGAGGTGGGGGGTAGAGAGGGGTGGAGGAAACAATCTTGAGTTGATTATTCATATTCTGACTCCTGGAAGCCCCATGCGGAACCAGTGGGGTTCCAGCAGCTGCTCGTGCACAGCCTTCTCCTCATAATTGTACATTCTGTCAGGGGTCAACTTACTTTTGACCCTGTCCTTTTATATCGGTAAAAGGCTCTTCAGGACAAACTGTTGGGTTGTGGCAGGGTGCATTAAACACTCACAGGCCCTTCCACTTGCTTTATCCCCCACCCAACCAGCAGCCGGTGATAAATTCATATCAGATGCTGAGCCATTCTCTGCTGCCCTCCTGAGTTCACACAGCCCCCACTCCCGCACTGCCATGCTGGGACAATGTGTGGGGCGGCAGCTGAGAGAGTTCGCCTGCTAGGCTCACAGGCTCCTGCGTACCATCCTTCTCTGATCGGACTGAAAAGGGACATGTGGAGTCAGGCTGGCCAATGCATTCTCCAAGTATCCCCCTCGCCAAGATAAAGGGAGTCTGTTTGGCATGAAGCCGGGGCTGTTGTCCATGAGGGCAAGAGGGCTGAAGTAGGGAGACAGATGGACTTTATTGTCTGTACCAGGTGCCCTGAAGAACTCAAGTCACAGGAGGCTCAGAAAAAATACTGTTAACTTGGAAGCTGTGAAAATAAGGGAAGTTTGCCGCTAGAAGATCATAGATACTGCTTAGGGTTTCTCTTTTGCCAGAGTGCCGAGGGCACAGGGATGGAGCAGGCTGCTGCCTGGACCCTTCTGCTCTTGAGCTGGTCCAGAAGACTCTGTGCTGCTCCATGGGATGGAATCTGCTAGAGTCTAAGATGGAGAGCTGACTCAACTGGCTTCCAGATCTCTTTGGGAGGATTTTATAAGCAGAGCAGAATCGTAATTCTTTGAAACTCTGCAGACATGCCATGCTGTGTCCCTCTAAGGCAATCTATAGCATTCTAGTTAATAAATTAATTTACATTCTTATAGAAAACTCATTCCCCCAAGATCCCCAAGGATTTTTATAGATAATACAGAGAACTGACTTCAGGAAAATGCAGTAAACTTCATGGCAAAAATACAGAGAAAGGAACAGGAGCTGGAAAGGTGAGAAGGGCTTTTACCTTTTGATGATAAGCAATTTCTTCAAAAGGAAAAGGAAGGAAAATAAGGAAAAAATAAGGAAGGAAGGAAGGAAGGAAGGAAGGAAGGAAGGAAGGAAAACTAATAAGTCAGAATCAAATACTTTTTCTAGGGATTCCTGATTAAGGAACTAATGCTTAGTGACATTGACAGCTACCCTTAGTTTACAAAGGGCCAGGCATAGGTGGCATCAACCGATATTCAAAGCCAGCTTTTCTGCTTGTCCCAGTATACTAGTGGTTTTTGTTTGTTTGTTGTTTCTATAACCTATACTTACTGATTAACTCTATTCCACCTAAACTTGAGATATTTGAGTATCACCATCACAACTTATCACATCTTGATGACTTTTGTACTATTATTTACTTAAGATATTTCTTAAATAGATGCCCACGCTGACTTATTTTAAAATCTTAACATGTTCTCAAGCAAAAACATTGACAAAATCATCGATTTAATGACCTAGTACTTAAAAAAAAATTCTTTAACAATTTATGCCACTAAAATGATCACCTCACATCTTATATTTTGGGAATATAATGTGATTTACAAGTTTTTGGTACAATAGATTAAAAGTAAGAAGAGTGAACATAAGTACAGTGATACCTCGAGATACGAGTGCCCTAACATATGAGATTTTTGAGATATGAGCCGTCTAGCGAGCGATTTTTGCTTTGAAATACCAGCAACATTTGAGATAGGAGTAATCGCACGGATTGGCCGGCTGCACATGACCCTCCAGTTTACCGAGACTCGAGCGTCTCCTAGTTCCCCACGCCTCAAGGTTACGGAACAAATTAAACTCGTATCTCGAGGTACCACTGTATCTCTATTTTATTTGGGTCTCTTCACTTGTTAAGAACTTCTGCATCTGAGAACAAACCACATTTTTGAGAATATGCATGAGAGAAGTTGTAAAATCCCTCAATTCGGTGCCTTCCAAGTATGCCTCATGGGCAGACAGCTGGAATGCATGGTACTAGGTCCATCCCTCTAAGTTCTGGTTTTGTAGGTGTGCACAGGGCCCAGGAAATCACCCCATGAGTGGCAAACATTTCTCTGCATCAGAATAACAATTGTTATTGTGCTCTAAGTTAATTAAGAAGATTTAATTGAGTTAACTCTTAGGACTGTGGTTAATGCAGATATATCTATCTGTTGGTGTCTCCATCAAGTTCTTTTACTCTTGCACTTAAAAAAAAAATCACTCTTACAGTGACCCATGTTGCTGGGGATAATACAAGAATCAAAGAAGATCACAGGATTTTCATAAAATGTTTCTGTGAAGGTTTATTTTATTTTATTTTATTTTATTTTATTTTATTGTTTAAAGTATTACAAATAGTAGTACATATGTCTTCCCTTTTTTTTTTCCTATTGACCTCCCCCCTGGCTTTCCCTACCCCCAGTATATGCCCTCACCTGCCCTCCCACCCCCCAGTGTCTTGTATCCATTGGTTATGCACAAGTCCTTTAGTTGATCTCTTACAGCCCCTCCCCACCAACCTTCCCTGCCTTCCAGCTGTAGTATGACAGTCTGTTCACTGCTTCTTTGCCTCTGAATCTGGTTCTCCCCTCCTCCACACTCCCCCCCCCCCGAAATTCTTTTCTTTAAAAACATCTTGCCTCTGCAGGCTAGAAATAAACCTATAAGAACAAAAAATGTTTGAGTCCCAGTTTCAATGTCAAACAGTTCCTTATGTGTACACGTCAACAATGGTATCTGGATGGTGGACAAATGGTGGCAATATAGGTCCAACCCTCTCTGATCTGTGAAGGTTTTTAAAAGATTCTGTGTTATAAGGGCCAAGGTGACTCTGTGACTGTCTCTAAAGTTGGAATCAGACAGCAATGTGGTCTTGTGAACCAAACTTTACCTGCCCAGGGACCAACTGATAAGCCAACTTCTCTGCGTTTAAGTAATAGAGGCTGATATCTTGGGAGCAAGGTCCACTTCATTGAACAGCTAGGTAGAAACAGCAGGTGTGTGAGGCAGATCTGGGGAAAAGAGTTGGTGGTAGAGGACAGGGCAAGCTAAGGTGAAAATGCAGAGAGATGACCAAATCCAACATGAACACAAAGCTGGATTATGGAGAGAGAGAGAGAGAGAGAGAGAGAGAGAGAGAGAGAGAGAGAGAGAGAGAGAGAGAGAGAGAGAAGGCCAGGGTGAGAATGGACCAAATCTGTAGATACAGATCACAGTGGCTCTTTTGGGTTCTCTCCATGTGTAGTCAATGGCTGACTCACCTGTATACATGTGGGCTGAATGACAGCTTCTAATATGAAGGGCAAAGTAGGAATGGGAATATAAATGAAGAATAAAACAGGAAAGGAATTTACAACCTGCTAAGATGCCATGCGTTTCTTTCCATGTAGGTACCTATTTATCTCTCTAAGTTCTAAGAATTATTCATTTTTCTCTTCCTTAGTGCCCAAGGAGGACACAATTCACCAGACACAGCATAGTGCTGGTGGGCACTGGTAACATTTCTAGCTGAGCAGCTCTCTTTCCTCTCACCGGGAGCTATTTTCTTAGCACTTTTCTCTCTTCCTCCTATCTGAGCTTGCTAGCTCAGATCATATAACACTTGTCAACATAATTTGGCAATAATTGATCCATATATTTCTTTCCTGTTTGAGGACCAACCAGATATTCTTACAACCTGGGAAGGATCAACTGCAGTAAGTCTCCATTTATAAACAGAGCAGATTAACCATTCTCATATTACAAACACAGAATCAGAAATCAAGCACTGTGAAAACATATGTACAATATCATAGCTTGTATAATGCTTTTAAACTCTTCCTGAGACAATACCTTTACTCTCAAATGATTTTCATATTTATCCAATTGGAAATGACACTTAACATTTACCCTGTCTTTTTAGAGTCAAAGCACTTAACAGGTTTTAGCAGAGCTGGTTACATTGCTTACAGCTCTATACCCTGGTTCATCATGATTAGACACAGCTGTAAAAAGAATAAAAGCATATTTCTTGGGTTTTGTTATATGGCTCTTAGAATCATAAGCATGTCATAACAATAGTGGCCATAATTGCTGATTTTATTTTCCATTGTGTGCCAGGCATTGCACTAAGTATATTACATTGCTTCATCTTTTCTTCCCAGTAACCTTACGAGGTAGATAGTAAAATTATTCCCATTTTTTAGATAAAGTGACTTAGGTTCACATGGTGAATAATTTGTCAGGTGCTCACATCTAGGAAATGAAAGACCCATAATTCAAATTTAAACTGTTGGATTCCAGCATCTACATTCTTCCCTACCACTCTCCATGACACCACTCTCACAATGCAGAAATGGTGTTTGGAAAGAATTAACCCTCCAAGCCATGCTCACATGCTCTGCCCCAGTCCACATAAGGGCATGTATAAATAGTGGTGGGAGAGAAAACCAGACTTTTCTAATATTTTCTATTTTTGGTAACTCTTTTCCATTTCCTCTGGTACTGAAACCACTCTTTTCAGATTGAATGGTATTCACACACTTGCTTGAATAAGTGAGCAATAACTTTTCAATGTACCCTTTTGATGTCTTTGTAAGGGCCAAAGGTATGCAGGAGGTTGGAACCTTTTGTGCATTTGTAGCAGCTAAATAAGGTCAATGGCCACTCAGTTCAGAAGCCGTTGGTGCAGAGCTACAGAAGTGAGACCTCCCTGAGCCAGGAAGTCTTGGTTGATCAAGAACAGGACCTGGGCAAGTGACTTAGTGAATGAAAGGACACGTGGAATAGCCTGTGTTGGGAGTTAAATATGTTAAGGGTTAGCCTTTTCATCACGATGGTAACTATAATGTGCTGTAGGTACAAGTATCCTTTTCATCTAGGGGCCTTTGGATATAGCGATTATGTTCCCTCTACTTTAGATTTAATCATCTACCTAGTGGAAAAAATTATGTTTCTATTCTACCCTTCCTCCACCAATTCCTCTTATAATTTAAATCTAAAAAATGATTAGAGTGACTTTGAAACACACTTTTATATGTAACTTTACTTGTTTGCTTTCCTTACCTCAGTGGTTGGTCTTAAGGGAAAGGGCAGGGATGCCCTGAAATTTACAACCTCCTGGAAACTGTTAACAAGGATGATTTTTATATCTCTTAAGTGAACTGACTTCCCTTTCCAAATGATTCCTGGAACTTATTCTCATTTTCCTTTCTTAGAGTTTGATTCTGTTATAATATTTCAATTCCTTTTGCAGAAGAGTATTTTATTGTTAAAGCCTTTGCTTGGTTTTAGATATCATCTTGTTCATATTCTCTTTCATTTCTCTTTCCATTTGAGCTTAACTTTTGTAGTATTTTGTTTTTTGGTTCCTTAGGAGGTTTATTTCCTACCTTTATTTGTTTAATTTGTTGAAATTGTCAGTTAAGTCCTGGGTATCCAGAGAAGAGCACTATAAACTTAGGATTTCTAGAATGGTCCATGAAAATTAAGTATCCAGCAATGTTTAATGACCTAAAGTACATGAGAAAAATCTCTTCCTGTAAGACTTAAAGACAAAGCAAACTAACAATGGATGCAATTCTAAATTAATCACAATTGATGCTGGATAAATATTTGCTACATTGAGAGCTAGCTTAGGATAAATATCACAGTATTATTTTAAAGCACTTTTTAACTTTAGGAAATGCATAGATCAGTGTGAGCAGAAGTGGATAAGTTAAACATTATAGAATAAAAAAAAGAGATAAGAGGCTAGGCTAGTGGCTTCACTGGTATTGTTATTATTATTAAAGGCAGAAAATAATAATAGTGGGTGAACTATGCAATAGTACAGAGAAACAATGTAAATGAGGTCTTAGAAGTAGCAATGAAGTAGAACATGGAAAAGAACATGCTGGCCATTGTACCTGACAGACTCATGCATTTTATAATGGGAAGAAATTAAAATGAGAACAATTATCAAAGTGTGAACAGAAGAATAGGAGAGGTCTCATCAAAGATTCCTTTGGGGATGATTTTCTTTCTAATATTCAAAAGCCTATGCTTTATAATTAGGAAGAAGGATCCTTGTTCTATTTCATTCTGTGGTGGAGGAGGAGCTCAAGGTCCCAGTGAATGGCCAATGGAAAGCATGGGTTTGGCCAATATCTGAAGGCTGCAGCCTTTAGCAGCACCGGGCTCTCCAGTGGTGGGGAGGTGCTGGCTCCCATGACATCTGATAAGGCAGAAAGGTAATTAACCAATAAGAGACAAGGTGTTACTGAAAAGTGGAGTTCAGGCACCTGATTACTAATTAATCAGGCATGAGAGCACCTTGTAGAAGCATTCACTATTTAATTATAGCAGCCTCTCTTGGCAAAGGAGCATATGTTCCCAGCTTAATCTACTGGTTTATACTGACATCAAATTGTCATTATCAGAAAGAATCAGGCCTTTTGATTATTTTCACTAATTTATTGAACACTTAAAATTAATGAACCTCAGGCCTTTTAAATGTACTCAGTTGATTTGGAAGATGGGAGGAAAAAGTGGGGAAGCGGTGGGGTGGAGAAAAGCTTTCATTAAAAGGACAATTTGTTTGGATAAAGGTGAAGCAAATACATTTCATGGGTGATCTGAACTCTATTGCTAAAAAACATGAATCTATAAGGTGCGCTTTCAAAACGATGAAGAGGAAATGTGGTATGAGTTGTGCCCTGCTGACCAACACTGGCTTCCAAAGAACATATGGCTAAAGGTTTTTATACCCTAATTATTTATGTGCCAGATCTCTGGGAGACCTCACTGCAGTTAAGTTTAATCAAATAAAAGCAATGAAAATCAAATGTTGGAAATCAGTTGTTAGACTAACTAACAAGAATTTTATTTTTTTATTTTGAAAATTTAGTTACGTTGGGGAGAATATAGCACAAAGCCTCCTTTCTCGCATATTAATATCTTTTGTATTAAGACACTCTGCATTACATGCAAGTTGTGGCTTTTTGTGTTCAGTTTCAGGTGAAGGTCAAGTCCAAGTGATTGTCCAAGTGAAGGAAGGTGTGCCCCCAACTATTTCAGGTGAGTATTAACCCACAAAGTAGAACTGCCTGGCACAGTACAATGTCCTCCAATAATAGTTTAAAAAATTCTTCCCATTATATTGTTTATAAATAGGCAAGTATCAATCCTAATAGCTTTATGCTAATAGCTCTCTATTGTGTCAGCCCTATAGCTAAGATGTGTCTGTGTGTTAAAGAAAGATATACAAAGGGCACATTTCAAAACATTGAAAAATAAGAATGAAAAGATGTAAATAAGCACATTTTATAAATTATGGACCAGATGTGCACACAGGAGTCCAGATCTGCAGATGGGCCATTAGGCCCCAACAAACGGAAAGAAAAATTCACGGTATCTCAAAATTTTAATTGTTCCCAGTAATTTCAGGAAATCAGGGTAAAGAAACCATCCACCAAAGTCAGATGGTTCTGTGAAATCTTTCTAACTCATAAAAGCCAAATTTTCAAAGACAAAACGACTCATATGCACCTTCTAATGTATTTCATTGTTTGTTTTTGTTTATCTGAATCAACTTACCTATACATTTGTAGCAGGGTTAAATCTTTTCAAAGGCTAAGTTTTCCTTTGATTCCCAGTGGCATTTTTATCATATGTCAGATGAGAACCCATGCTAATTAGAAAATGGTAATTCCTCCATTGAAATTAATAAATAATCGAAGTAAAACTATAAAGTAAAAGTACTGATGGTTGCTAGTCCATGCTTATTGGACTAGAAAAAGTGTGATTTTTTTGTTTTAATAACTGTTTCTGCTCTGTTAAAGCATTTTGCTCTTTGTAGCCCAGATCTTCCTCCCTCCCTCCCTCTTGAAATAACTATGAGATTTTATTCCTTCTCATCACGAAGTAACTTCTTTTTCTATTTTTAAATTAAAAATTTTATTTTTCAATTATAGTTGATGTACAATAGTATATTAGTTTCAGGTGTACAGCATAGTGATGAGACATTTATATACCTTGTGAAGTGATCCCCCCGATGAATCTAGTATCCATCTGGCACCATACATAGTTATTACATGATCATGGACTATATTCTTTATTTTGTACTTTACATCCCCAGATTATTTTCATAACTGGTGATTTGTACTTCTTAGTCCCTTTCACCTTCTTCTATCATCTTCCTAACACCTCTTATATTTGGCGATCATCAGTTTGTTCTCTGTATCTATGAGTTCATTTCTCTTTTGTTTTAGGTGGCTCTTAAAAGCCTTAATAATTGGGTGTCTCTCATGTGAGGTACAAGAGGATACAGAAATGGGCAATGGTCTTTGAATTTATGGGTTCTTAGGTCACTTGGGATGTCAATCAAATTACTAAGTTTCCCTTAAAATAACTGTTATTAAGGGAAAGTATCTTACAGTTCTCTCTTCTTTGAAAGTTCTATGTTCAAAATCCTCAAAAAGAGATGAGATCAGTTAGGCCAGTCCCCATTTTGTAAAGAATCTAGCTATTGGGGAAGCTCTTATGTCAGGACCCTTCAGAGGATACTGGGCCATTTATGGTGGCCATTCCTGGTTCAATCAGCTATAGCCAGGGTGACCCCAGTATTTAGTATGAAAAGTTCTGTATGAAGGATTCTTTGGAAGGACACCTGGGTGGCCAGCATCCAAGGATTTTTCAGTAGGGTCAGTTTAACTGGGAGATGCTTATTTGGTTTGTCAATTACAACATGATGAATAAATAGAAAGCAATGCTTTATGGAATTTAGACTTTTAATAAGGGAAGAAACATTGTAGGCTGTCCTATTCAATTGCCTCATTTTATGAATGAGAGAATGGGAGCCTAGAGATTAAGGTTTACTTGGTTATATCAGTAGTGAGTGGTTAATCTGGATGAGAACTGTTTCCCAGCTCATTGTAATGTTCTTTCTGCTTTACCATATACTTGCAAAGTGCTTAAACTCCTTTTTATGGCATATGTAAACTTATGAATTAGATCAGAAGCAATTGCATATAGCCAGTTTTCTAGCCTATAAGTTTGGGACAGAAAACTATCTCAAAATGCAGGGAATTATAGAATTAGTACATTACCATTCTTTAGAAATAAATTCTAGTATTAATGTGGTTCTCAGACATAGGCTGATTTCCATAGTGTAGGGTATATGCAAATGAAAAATTTAAATCAATATGGGTGTATTTTGGGTAATGAATAGCTCTATGAAAAACCATAAAATTATTGTAGTATCAAAAATTCTTTTTTCCTCCAGCAAGTTATTTTTAAGCTTTTGTTTAATTTCACACTTACAGAAAATTTGTAAGAGTAGTATAAAGAATTTCCATATAGGTTTAACCTAATTTCCCCCAATATTAACATTTTACCAATTAACATTATAAAAAATTCTTTAACAAAACAAGAATGGAATAATTCATGGACTTCTATCTATATGTTAACCTATTCAAAGATTCAATAGAGTATGTAATATAGAAGAAACATTTTGGGTTAAGGTTTCCTGCTGCAGAGAGCATCTCAGCTCACTCATTTAACTGAAGGCTTATTCTGTGTACAAGATTGTGCTGTTCACTGTGGGAATCATGGGCAGGAAACTAGAGACAGCAGAAGTTAGGGGACATATGGGCCAATTATGGGGAGAGCAGAGAAGGTGATGTGATGTAAATTGTTGTTTGAGCACTTAGTGGTTTGGGGTACAGAGTTATGTGAATTTGGGTTAAGATGGTACCTAGTTTTTTGAATACCCCAATGAAGGTCTTTCATGCTTCCCCAACACTGTGGCTTTATCAGTTTCTCTCAATGCCCATGATGATTTATAAAATATGGGAGGCAAGGGAATGGGTAAGTGAAGCAACCATTTTGATGAAAGATAAAAATATTTCTGAAGAGGCTTTTCCTCAACTGTGTTGTTTCTTCAATGGGGGCTAATTTCAAATGCTGTCCATAGTCATATGAGAACATTGAGATGATCAGATAGTCTCTCCCTAAATTTTCCAACCTTTGTCCCAGAGATCTAAGTTTATTTCCTTTTCTCTTGTCTCTGAGAATCTGTCAACCCTTCTCCTATTTAAAGTCAGCCCATCTCTTCCAGGACTTTCTGAACTTTGTGCCATTAGGAAATAACTTTGTCTTGTGTAGTTAACCTGCCCTTTTTCACTGGCTCCTTTGTTTATTGCTTCCCAATTAAAATAAAACAAAACAAAATTTATGAATATTTACCTAATCCTTCTCTAGTTGATATCTCATCTTCAAACTTCTCTAAATAGCTTCCTCTTCATGCAGAGCTATAAAAAGCTGGTGCAGATGAAGGATGATTAAGGTGGAAAGGGCAATATATAGCTGAGATATGAAGTTCCAACCACCTCAAATTTGGTTGTCGTTGAGTGACAGATCTGTAGAGGAAAGCAGGGTGAGGCTTCATTCCAAATAGTGATCCTGACCAAAATTTATGGACTCCAGTTTCAAGATAAGTCTAAATTATCTAAAGGTTGGGAAAACAGATAAATAACTGAGAGTCTCAAAGTTTAAAGGTTCCTCAGTAAGCTCTGTGGATATTCTGACCCAGTGTCTTCCTTGCTTCTCTTCACTGCATCCATCAATCCACTATAATCCACAGTGGTTTCTCCCTTGTGAATTCCACTGGGACTGCTCTCATCCTGATCCCTCATGTACTGGTTGCCTACTTCATTAGCCACTTCTTGTTCCTTCTCTCATCAGAAATTTGCTATTAACAAGGTCACTTTTTCCCTTTAGATATTTATTTCTTAGGCTTTCAAGAAATTCTTCTCTCCTGATTCTCCCTGAATACCTCTGACTACTTCTTCTTTCACTGTCAGAGGCTCTTTTTGTCTCCTCACCTTTCTATATTAATAATAAAACAGTCTTGTAGAAGCTAGGTAGTCTAATAACCAAACAGGAGGAGGAGGTGTTTCCTTATCCATTCACTGTATAGATTGTATAGAATAATCAAATTCCTTCATAATAACATTCTTTAGGACAGCTACCTTAAGATTTATTTTGTTCAATAAAAGACATTTTTAGCCTTTGTATAAATGAGAGTGAAGATACTAAAGGGAAGAATGTTTGTTTCCCACATCTGCAATATAAAATTGCAGTAATAATGGTTTTTTGATGTTTGGCATAGCATTTTGAAGAACCTAGTCACTGCCTGTTTAAAATATCACTGAAAATAAGGCTTCAGGACATCATTTTTTTGTGGTACTTGCGGTTCTAGTCAGTGTCCATTTCAACAAATGTTCCCATCCTATCTCCACCTGAATATTTAGGGTGTAGTATTAGAAAGGAGTAAATATTGGGAGGAAACTTAGGAAGGTATTAGTTTTTATAAAATATGGAGAGAGCCTCTTTCTGAATGAGGCTTGTTTCTAGACATTACCTAATTCCCATGATATGAGATATGTTTTATGCTAATTAAATTACCTAGACTTTCTACTTGAAATCTATTTTCTATTTATCATCTATCTATCTATCTATCTATCTATCTATCTATCTATCTATCTATCATCTATCTATCTATCATCTATCTATCTACCTACCTATCTCTATCTCTATCTATCCATCCATCCTTTGAAATTACCCTGGGGCCCTAATTAAACCATGTCTTCCTGGGGAGTTGGGTTCAGATAGACAAAACAATTGGGTGTTTCCTATGGTTCCGGCCGCAGGCTTTTCTTTTTTCACTACAGTACTCTGGAACTATCACAAATATCCTCAGTTTCAAATATGACCTCTTGGGCTGATGACAGACACCAAAATCCATCTCTCTGATTCAGAACCCTTTTCCATCCTTCAGATTCATATCTATTCCCTGCTTGCTGTATATTTTCACCTAGAGGCCTCACAGGCATCCCAAACTCCATATGGCCAAAATAGAATTCATTAATACATGTCTTAATGGGTATTTCTATCTCTGCCTGTCAGCACCCATGATGAGAACACTGAACCCTGGTGGTCAGCACATGTTATAATGAGCAATTGAACCCATCTTAGTTACTCTTCACATATTGATCTCTGATTATTTTTGCAGCCTCATCATTTGCCTCCTTATGAACTGCCCATAGTTCTTCCACTTGATATTTTATTTCTTGCCATTGCTCATGCTTATTCCTCTGTCTAGAGTGCAGATTCTTACCACTTTTCCTAAACCCTTCCCCCCTTCCCCCCTCTGCTTTTACCTTTATAGCTCCTGAGCTTTTCAAATGCAGCCCAGATCTTCCTCTCTAGGAAGCCTGCCCTGGCAAGGTCTCATTTCCTCCTTGGTCGGGTACCATTAGAGAGAAATCCCTTCAGAGCTCTATCCTCCCAATATTTACTTATTTAACTTACATATGCTAGTAGCTTCTTAAAGCAAAGTGTGGCATAGTATTTCTTTTTGTATCCCTACATTTTTAGGGCAATTCTGATAGAAAAGACATTGATTATTTATGGTTAAGAATTTAGCAAGTAATGAATGAGATCTGCCCCTCCCACCAATCATGTGAGATCCCCCATCATATGAATTCTTAAAACTCCCAGGAAATTTTTCTAGCGTGAGAAGAAAACATTTTTCATAGTACAAATGTATTCTCCCTATAAGACTTAATTTCATTTGTGGTTTAATTTTAACTACTTAAAATATTACTGAATAAAAGAATATCTGTGCTAGAATAAGAATGTTTAGTCATCTGTGAATCTTTTCATTCTCTTCTGAGACAATTTCTCTGCCCCATGACTGTAGCAGGGATCACATTCCAGTAAAGAACATGTGGGTACAATTCAGCATTGTGTGCGTGATGTGATGCTGGGCATTCCTCATTGAAATCAGTCGATTTATGTTTCAATTCCCTGATGAAGAGGCCAGATGGAGGGTTGAAAAGAAAATGCTGTTTGATCATCAGTGGTAGAATCAATAAAACCATTTGGAACATATGAACTGTATGTAAATTACTGCAATGAGTGGTTTCCAAATTATTATACTGCTTTTAATATTCATTCAGAGCTACGAGAAGATCATACCTTTTGATTCAATGATTCTATTTTAAGAAGAAATTAGCTTAAATACCAAATATTAGATATTAAGTAAATTATGGACTTTTCATATAGAATACTAGAGGCCCAGTGCATATGGGTAGGGTCCCTAGGCTTGGCCAGTGGTCAGAGCCAATTGGCACCTTCCCTGGCTACCAGTCACCAGCTGGTGCCTCCCTTCCCCAGTTGCTGGCTGGGGCCTTTTCTTTATTCTGCACTGAACCCTGGTGGTCAGCACATGTTATAATGAGCAATTGAACTTCTGAGGGAACATTTTGCATATTAGCGTTTTATATATATATATATATATATACTTGAGCCCTAGTTTATGTAACTTGTGCGGGGGGGGGGTGCTGTGTATCCCTCAGCCTAGCCTGTACCCTCTCCAATCTGGGACCACTTGAGGAATGTCTGGCTACTTGTTTAGGCCCGATCCTGGTGGGCAATTAGACATCCCTCTCACAATCCAGGACTGTTGGCTCCCAACTGCTCACTTGCCTGCCTACCTGATTGACCCTAACTGCTTCTGCCTGCCAGCCTAATCACCCCCTAACCACTCCCCTGCCAGCATGATCAATGCCTAACTGCTTCCTTGCTGGCCCAATTGCCCCTAAATGCCTTCCCCTGCAAGCCTAGTCACCCCTAATTGCCCTCCCCTACCAGTCTGGTTGCCCTTAACTTCTCTCCCTTGCCAGCCTGCTTGCCCCTAACTGCCCTCCCCTTCCCTCACGATTGCTGCTAACTTCCCTCCCCTAACTTTTCTCCCTGCCCCCAACTGTCCTTCCCTGCAGGCCTGGTCTCCCCCACCTGCCCTCCCCTGCTGGCCTGGTCACCCCTAACTGCCCTCTTCTGCTGGCTTGGTCCCCCCCCAACTGCCCTCTCCTGCAGGCTGGGTCCCCCCAACTGGCTTACCCTGGAGGCCTGGTCCCCCCAACTGCCCTCTACTGCAGGCATGATCTCCCCCAACTGCCCTTCCTTGCAGGCCATCTTGTGGTGGCCATCTTGTGTCCACATGGAGGTGGCCATCTTTGACCACATAGGGATGGCCATATTGTGTGTTGGAGTGATGGTCAATTTGCATATTATCACTTTATTATATGTATAGGGTAGATTAGGTAGCCATTAAAATAATATTTACAAGGAGTCATAATGATATGAGAAAATGCATATGAATATTTACTAAGGTAAATAAAGAAAGAATTGGTTGTAAAATTGCATATATGGTATCTCAATTAAGAAAAATGGTGAGTAATTCTGGAAGGAAATTGCTCAGCATTTTTATATAAAAGGTTAATGGTGTTATCTCTAGGTAGTGAGGTTATATGCAATTATTTTTATGTTTTTATTGTTCTTTCTATTTTTACCCTTTCAGTTGTTTTATGATAGGCTCATATAATAACTATAATAAGGCAAAACACAACTGTTTAATAACAAAAGTAAATTATATTTTCCCTAGAAGTGGAGATAATCAAAGGAATGAATTATTACTTGCTTTGTACCTAATAAAAAGCAGCTCCTTCTGGAGGTGAAAATATCACCAGCATTCTAAAATAATAATAGATTTTACAAGTTATCATAGTGAATCAGATTTTTAGTTACTCTTTACTACTTCCCTCTTGTTTTCTAGCTTCTACCTCTGTGCCTGAATCAGCTTTAAAATGGTCCCTCCCTGAAGCATGGACAGGCATTGAAGAGGGCTGGGGAGGACACAACCATACCATCCCAGGCCCTGGGGATGACGTCCTGATTTTACCAAGTGAGTAAAAATAATCCATGAATTAATCACTGGCAGACTGAACCAGACCAGTCTAGTTGGGGATTATCTGTCATTTAAGTTTACTGTATGACACAGTAGAAAATGTAGAAATAAATAGGCATTTATAAGTGAAATCTGGAAAAAATAGCTCAGCCAACCTTCATTAAAGGTAGAATAAGTAGTCACATGGCCAAGAGGACTTAAAATTATGGACTAACTAGATAATTTTTTTATGTGTTAGAGAACAGATTTACAGCTTATGCTGAAAGGCAGAGTACATGGAAAAAAACAATTTTTATAATGGCTCTTAATCTTTTGCCTGTGTGAAGCTTTTACAGACAGTAATGAGAAAAAAATGACAAATAAGCTCTTCTGTTGCTATGATTTTCCAAAGATGCTAGAAAAGGAACAGATTAATAAAGTAGAAAAATAAAATATCTATCTGTCTATCTATCTATCTATCTATCTATCTATCAATCATCTTTCTATCCATCTATCTAGAACTTCCTCCCTGTGTACTAACAGATAGGAGAAAAGATAATTCCTTAGATATACTGAAACACATACCATACTTATAACATTTATTTTTTCTATATATTCAATTTTTGAAATTCGCAGAAAGTCTCTCCAGCCTGAGAAGAAAATATTTTTTAATAGGACAAATATATTTCCCTTAGAAGACCTAATTACATTTATGGTTTGAATTTAAGTAAATACTGCATAAAAGAAAATCAGTAGTGGAAGGTAAACATTCGGTCATCTGTGAAGTAATAATGATAATATTAAGCATTCATTGACAACTAAAGACATGGTGGGAATTATTCTCCCTATATTAATTAATTTAATTCCCACAATAACTCTGCGATATCAGTAACATTATTAACCCCATTCTTACTGATAGAGAAACAGAGGCCAGGACAGTTAAGAAATTGCTCAGGATCACATAGTTTGAGGTTTAGCAGACACAGAATTTTAACTCAGACTCTCTTACTCCGAGTCCATATTCTTTGCCAATGAAGTGCATTCTTCCTGAAGTCTAAGAGTATGAGTGGTGAGAGTCTGGGGGAGGGTAAAGGAGTGGGATGGAAGAGGTTAATGTGGGAAAAAAGGGGACTTATGTAACACTCTCAACACTAAAGATTTAAAAAATAAAATATGAAGTCTAAAAGTAAACAAAAGAGTAGTTGTGTTTGTTTTATTGATGACAAAAAATAATGGCAGAAAAATAGAATAAAATAAAATTAAAAAGAGAGAAAAACAATAACAAAATATACTGACTATCTTCTGGGTAGTGGTGGTGTGCCATTAATTGCATAGAGCGTTGAGAGGCTGGAGGGTGTGGGCCGATCAATAGGAACTTGAACTATCATTACTATTATCCAACTCCTCTATCTTCCACTTCTCTCCATGGAGGATGTAACTTTTTGAGTAAACAAGCTCATGAGTCATTCCTATACGAAAAGGAAAAATCTGTTCTGTCTCAGCCATCTCTTTGATGAATCTGGCCAGTGGATTGGCCCTGGGCTATGGTTTTTTCCCACTGAGCAAGCTGTTTCTCCCACCCTGTGCAGGAAGCAAGAGAAGCTTTTGAAGGTTGCCAAGCTTTTAATATCCTTTGGGACCTTTATGCTGAGTGAGGAGCAATCTTAGCTCTCTTGCTTGGTATTGCAGTTGACTGTATCCATGTGTGTCCTGGCCGCCTAGAACCTCTGGCATTCTCTATCATCCTCATTCTTTTGTTCATGGTCAGCTAATGAGATGGACCTGAATTCTTCATGAGATTGCTTTTAAATAGCACAAATCAGTGCTTTGGAAAAAAGGTGGTTGGGGGCATAGTCATTGGATATATAGAATATTTTTCATCCTTTAGTATTATTGTGAGAACTAGAGGAGTTAAGACTTTTAAAATATGTAGTTATTGTTTATTATTTGTACTTTCCAAATGTAAAGATAAATAAATGAAAACTGATATGTAATATATAATAAATGAAGTCCTTACTCTTTTTCCTGTTGCCTCTCTCTTCTAATAACCCCTCTTTAAACTACAGCAAATCATCTTACAGTGGCCAGCATTTTAATTCATTGTTCCATCCAGTGGTGAGCCTTACATAGGAGATGTTCTGGCAAATTTTTCTCTACTTATTTTTGGCAAACCTTGACATTCTGACCTCTGCTGGAACTTTGGGTTTAATTTACCTCCTCTTTCTATTTGTGGTGTGTATTCTTAACCTTTTCCTGGCTCTCCTGCTTTCTTTCATTCCCAGTCTTCTTTAAATCAAGTACATTTGTTCACCCAAGTCTGGCACAAAATAGACATTCAATAAGTATTGCTTCAATGAAGTGCATATGTCAATGCTGTCATCCATAATTAAATACAAGAAATAAATCTTTGAGTTCGACATAGTACAACTATACAATTTTACAGATCTGTGGAAAATAATGTCTTCTCCTTTGAACAGAAACCTAATAACTATGATTTTTACCATGATGATAACTGCCACTATAACTTGAGTGCTTGATGTGTACCACACACTGTGCTGTGTGATCCACATATATTTCCTCAATTAATTCTCACAAGTACTTTATGTGAGGATGCTGTTTTTATCCTCCTTTGGTAGATGAGAAATCTGGGACACAGAGAGATTAAGTAACTTACCCAGGTTTCATCGAGCTTTTAAGTAAAGAGGCTGGGCAGAAAATCAGACAGTTTGATTCCAATGCCCTAACTTTTTATCATACCATTTATAAAAACACCACATCCCCGCCTGTTATGCTTCATTAACATTTGACTACATATTTTACTGAATTCATATTTCTCTGCTGGCTGCTCACATTGTTCCCTTCATGCAAAATTAAATGGAAGAAAACTTTATTATTTACTCTACTTGAGGAATTCAATCTTACCACATCTCAGTAAGTGCACACACATGGGAAAACTGGAGAAACTTCCCAAAGAAGTATCTAATGAAATGAGCCACTGAAAAGCACTTGCTGTGCATCTGATAGCAAATGTAGCTGTAATTGAAGGTAACACTCCTTTCCAGTTCAGTTTCACCAACATTTACTGAGCACGCATTGTGTTCAAGGCACTGAACCAGGTGCTCTTGATCTGAGGCTCCAAAGGCAAATCAGATACAGTCATGACCTCAAAACAGGTGGTGACCTCAGCTGGGATAATAAAACACATGATATATAACAATTTAACAAATAGCTGGAATCAAAACGTGTTTAGAATAGTGGAAGAGAGGCATTTGAAGTGGCCCTTGGAAGATGGGATAATAATATTGGGGAGGTAGCGAGGCTTCAGGAGATAAAGAGGGCTGTCCATGAGGATAAACCTGGTTTTGCATTTGGATTCTGTCATTTACCAACTGTGTGATATTGGACAAATTTTAAACCTTTCCGACCTTCATCTATAACATGAGGCCTATAACTAATACACCATAATGCTGAGAAGACTGTTAGCAGTAATGGAATTATGGATGAAAGCTGTGATTTTTAATGCAGTAGGAAATCCTTTTCTTCATTTTTTTCTATCTGGCTGCCCCTCTTGGCCTCTGCTATTAGCGACACTTTGTATTTGCTTTCCAATGGCTTATTATTTAATTTTCACAAAATCTTTGGGAGCTAAATAGGTAATAACTATTATTACAGTAAAAACCCATCTTTACATAATATGATTTTAATGGAACTGCTGATTTTATAAAATGAAAGTGACTGGTAAAGAAGATTTAAGTGATACTTTTGAACCTCTAATATAATTTTATGGTGTTTTGTGTATTTTAATTCATTAATAAAGAAAATGGGTAGAACATTCCCATCATTACTCAAATAGAAAAGCATATTTTTTTTTCAATAAAATTCTTAGGGTAAATTGCCTATTTCCATTCTCAGGGAAATCTATTTTATGGAATGACTTCAGACCCATCCTATTCCATAAAAATAGGAATTTACTGTACTAATAAAAGATATCACTATCTTAAGTATGGCACCATTTCCCCTTGAGGCGTTCTGTCTTTATAGACATTGGATTTAAAAAATATAAATGGCCAGGGAGATGTCAATGGTGGGAGGGGGGACATATGTAATACTTCAAACAACAAAGAATTTACACACACACACACACACACACACACACACACACACGTAGACTTTTCCCTAGGAAGGGAGAGAGAGATACAAACATCAATGATGAGAGAGAATCATTGATTGGGTGCCTCGTACATGTCCCTCACTGGGGATTGAGCCCACAATCTGGGCATGTACACTGACCAGAAATTGAACGGTGACCTCCTGGTTCATAGGTCGACACTCAACCACTGGGCCACACCAGCTAGGCAGACACTGGATTTTGAAAGAGTTATAAATTCTTCTCATTGGTTATATAAGGTAAGCTAAAGTAACCAGGAAAGGTTTGCTCCCATAGTTTAGTTTAGGTTAACTAAGCTTCATATAAACAAGTGTGTCTGATTGTCTTTCCTTCCTAAATATGGGAAGATTGGTCTAAATGCATCCTAGTTATCTTACAAAGCAGAAACACCAATTTCAAGTTTGAAAGCCTTCAGCCTTCACAGGAATACCTGGTCAATGGGTAAAATTATCCTGCTAGCTTGTACTTTCACACAGGGAAGACTTAATGAAAGGAAAATATGTTATAATTCCAAATGATTGGATTCTGTTTTGAAGGGTACATATATGATATCATATAGCCTCCAGCATACTAGTATATGTGTGTAGGTGTGTTAGAATTCCCTATGTTCTATTTTTTTAAAAATTACTTTGAAATGTCCTTATTTGAAAATGAATGAGAGAGTCCTGTTTTTCTTTTATAATAGTTCTTCTGTTTGTTTTGATTTTCAATACTCGGATACTTTAAATGGCAAAGAGGTTCATCAAAGTCATGTGATGTTCAAAGATGGCAATATTTAACACATTTCCTTGTGAAGTCACAAGGCATTAAGGTTAGTGATATAAGTTAAGATGATCATCAATCAGGAAGGAATTTTTGGGGAGGGAATTTCTATAGATATAGCATTATTAGCTTGCCTTAATTTTTTTAATAGCCTGAGATTATAACTAATTTAGGGTAAAATAAACATAATGCAAAAATTTAGGTCTGCAACATCAATTAGAAACCAAGTATTATAAATATTAGTGTCCTCTCTGTAGCTTAAGTAGTTTTCAAAAATTCTGGTCTTGTCCCATTAAAATGGGACAGAAAAGTCATACAAACCATCACCACATGTATTCTGATTCACTATTAAGTGAGATGCAGGAGACATGGTCCTTTGATGCGTGATATCAAAATGGTGACTGTTGATAGGTGTGTTCTGGAAATCTGTCACTACTTAACAAACTGCCTATAAACTTAACAGTTTAAAACATACAAATATTTCATTTTGTTCACAAGTTTGTAGGATAGGGCTAGGATGGAATATTCTTATTGAGATCCTCCACAAATTGCAGTCCAAGAGACTTGGGTGGAAGCTGCATGCCTTCTGGGCCAGCTTAGTTGCATCAGAATATCATAACCATCACATTCTCTTGGTCCAGCAAGGCATTAAAGCCAACTCAGATACAAAGTAGGAAAATTAGGCTCCGCTCTCAATGGGAAGAACAGCAAAGAACTTACAGCTGTCTTTAATCTACCACTACGTATGTGTTTATGTTTGTGAGTGTATGTGCACACATGTAATTAAGAGCAGATGTACTTGACAATTCAAAAGGTTTGAGTGTTTCAGGGTTTGGGAAATTTGTTCTGTCTTCCCTCTCTGGGCAGACATTAGATTCTATTGACTTAAATGTGTCAGAAATTGAAGAACACCAGGAGACAGACTGGTCAAAGGATTTTAGTTTCTTTATTCTTTAATACCTATAATGCTTGGTGTTATTGTATTGCCTCTTAACTGCCTGAATATGGGATTTTTAAACCCTCCAAACATAATTAAGCCCCCTGTCTGGGATTGCTCACTCTGAAATGGGTTGGATGACAGTGTCTGGGCTTCAACCTGTGCTCAAATCTCTCCTTGTGTGACCAAAAGAAGCCTGTTATGGGAGAAAAGAGTCTGGTGGCGTAAGGGGAGGAATGGAGCACAAATATTTAGAGCAATTTTGTTTCAGGGGACAATAGTCAATATTTTCTTAAATGTTATTTAGGGTATAAATGGAAAAAGTTTTTAAAGTTTTTATAGGGAAGAACAGACAAATATGATTAAGAGATACTTTTGACACAAACTTTAACCAGCATTATTATCAAATAAAAATAAACAAATAAAAAGAAAATCTGAAACCAAAGATCAAAGGATATTTAGATACTGTATAAATCTCCTCGCTTTTAGGCAGTCCCTTAGAGGCAAAACAGACCTCTGTGAACTTTGCCTAATGGTAAGGGGTGTTAAGGCCATGTCCTTCCCACAAGAAGGAAAAACCAGGTTCTCAGACACCATGGAACAGGTACTTCTACAGATTGCAAATATACAAAGCTAGCTAAGTGTAAAATCCTTTGCAATGTGGAGTCCTTTGATAAACTGAATAATCTAGTAATTTGTTTTATTTTGGGGTATTTTTACATACACATATTTATGTAAATTATAGATACACAGCTGCTAGGGAACTTAGTGGCTATCTAGTCCAACTAACATGACCTAAGGTAATACAAGTGTTTTAGAAAATGTAAAATGCTATAAAATGCATTAACATTATTGCCCATATATTTGCCATGTTTTGTACTATGAACAAGAGCAAAATTTGTCTCCTTTTTTTCAGCCTAAGATTGCCTCCTAAAATAAATAAGAAGGAATATTGTTTCTTTATTTGTTGTTTTTGATTTATGCCAATGAAATAGAATTACATCTGTGAGACACACTTGGAATCTGGGGAGGTCCTTCTAGTTGCAATGACCATGACTCAAGTGGCTTCTTATAAATTAATAGCAATATGACCCTAACCACTGGCCAAACCACTGACCAAGGCCTATGACAGAATACCCTCGCCAGGATGGGTAACCAGGAATTTGAATCTTTTTAATTGAAACAATTTTTATGGGATATATATATATATATATATATATATGTATTTTGAGAAAGGGTATAACCTATTCTAATATATTTTTAAATTATATTCCTTTTGTCATTTATAGCAAATAAAAATTTCTGCTGTTATTTTAATTGAAACAATTTTATATCCCATAAAAATTGTTTCAATTAAAATAACAGCAGAAATTTTTATTTGCTATAAATGACAAAAGGAATATAATTTAAAAATATATTAGAATAGGTTATACCCTTTCTCAAATCTCAGTTTGTCAATCTGTTTGTCTTAATCATGGTGTTTGTTGTTTGTTTCTGGGCTAATTAGAACGCACTTAGACTCTTCTCTGGAGACTCAAAGTCATGGTGATCCTGACACATTTTATGGCTTGCTAATTTGCTGGAACTGATTAGAGTTTTTACTCTAATTCACTGATTTTCTAAATCCTTTTATGTAATCACTTACCTGAGAAATATACTAACTGTGATAGTCCATTAGTATTATAGCATTTTTCAGGAGGGGGCATATTTCCCCAGGATTTGCAGATCATAATTTGGGTTTGAAGCAGATACTGGCAAGTGTGAAATATGTAAGATACCCATCCCATAGTTTATTTTGGTACTTAGCCCCACCTATAAAGAATCACCACTTTTCTAACTTTACAGACTTCTGACTCCAGCATGCTAACCCCTATAGGAGCCTACTAGGCATACATATAAAACATGTTTGCTACTTTCTTTAGTACAATAGGTGCAGCTTCTTCACTGCTATAACAATTTATTTCTCCTGCATTATCTTTGCATGCTTCCATGCACAGTTTAAAAGTACTTTTTAAAGGAACTATGAGTTATTTTCCTCAGGACTTCTAAATATACTTTGGCCTTAACATCATAAACTACCAGCTTCATAGTAGCAATAAGTAGGTTGGTGGTTGCTATGGAAAAATATAAATATGTATCATCAATTTGATAGGAAATCAGAATTGGCAGCACTTGGCATTTTATTAATTGTAAGGGGTAAAGAGAATTAAGCTGAAAGATGACAGGACATTTGTGTGTGAATGAATGAATAGGTATGTGATCATAGACATAGAGGATGCAGGGGAAGAAATGGTCTAACAGGGAGGATAATAAACTCCATGACAGATATACACTAAGTTTCCTGCACTGATGCCTAGAAGATAACAGGAGGTGTTGAGCAGGAGTTGGGAGGGGAAGCCAGCCAGGAGTCTGGATTTAGACTTGGTAATTCTCAGCAAGTTGACTATGTAAACCTTGGAGATTGAACCAGGTTAGAGCCTACATGAGAACCATCACAGAGAGATATGGAGAGAAGATAGAGATTACATCTTGGAGGAAATTCTAATTTAAGTGGCTGGAAGAGAAACCAGGATAAGAGCAATCATGAAACCAGGAGGAGAATAAGAACAACAGAAGGTGAAAAGGAGGAAAACCAAGATGGTGGAGGTGGGTAGCAGTAAATGTCCCAAGGACTAGGAAGACAGTAATTTAGAAATTATCTGGGAATAAACTGTGTACTCTCTGGAGGGTTCTACAAATCAAATGCAAAATGTATTGCTTATCTTGCCTTACAGTTCCACAAATCTGCATTGGATCTTTAGGAAAACCCTTGTGGGGAATAAGGTCTTTAAGGATTCTGCTATCTTTGTTAAAATTAAAAGCAATTACTCCCTGAGTGGCACTCTCAACCAGGTTGCCATTCTAGAAGAGATTAATGCCTAATATCAACATCTCCAAAATAAATATCAGTGGCACTGTTAAGTGTTCTAAATTCAGAGACTCAAATGATAGGTTAATTACAACAGAAGTGGTCAATTTGTACAGCTTAATCAGTTTGGGAAAATAGAAGAGATATTCTCAAAGATATCGCTGTCATTTTCTAAAGAGATACAGTATTACAAAAATGTAAAACATCACAATCAATATATTTAAAACAGATTTAGAGATTGTGTGTATTTCTTATAATAAAGAAATTGAAGGTTATATTTAAAAAAGAACTGAAGGTTATATTTAAGATAAGCAGTGATACTCCATCAGAGTCCATTGTTTGAGTCCTTTCAACTTTGAAATGCTGAAACCTGCATCCATTGATATTTAGGTTGATATTAGGGATTGATCTCTTTGTTAAAGTCATTAGTAAATAGAGTCACCAACTTCTCTGGTTTACCCAGGACTGAGGGGTTTCCTGGGACACAGGACTTTTAGTGATAAAACCTACAAAATATATGGCTAATGAGGATGAGTTTAGCCACCCTACTAAGAAATGACTTATAAAGTTCTTACCAACCTCATATTCTATGGTGTGAACTGTTGCAAATTTGCTGAGAATTAATGAAAAATTTCATTGCCTTAAATGCATAAACTTATATTTTACCTAGTTTTCTTCCCTCAAGAAATTTGTCTCATTGAATTAACATTCTTTGAGGAGACACAGGCATTTCTTACAAAACAAGGGAACAGAGTGATTGTATAGGTATTTTGCCTTCCTGGTTGGGTCTGGGGAAGTATGAGCTAAGTAAGAAACAGCTGCTCTTTGGGGTCCTTAATATAAGCTGGCCATTTTCACTTGCTATAATTGAATTATGTAGTTCATTTTCTCTATACTTTATGGTCTGTTTTCTATACAGATATTTTTGGAATGTAGAATTAAATAATTCATGATTTCCCAATTATTGTATTAGCTGCCATTTCTTGAGTTGATTATACTTTCTTGAGGGAGCTCTTTGAGTCTCTTTGTATGTAGAGCTTTAAAGATAAGTTTGCCCAGGAGCAGTTGATTAGAGGAAAAGCTAGCCAGCAGGAGAAGAAATAGCATAGGTAACTCACTGTCAATCCTTTGAGTCACCACACTTTTATACAATCCAGGGGTTCTTAACTTCTCACATGCCCTAAGTCTGTGTAGCAGTCTGGTGAAGCCTAGATCCACACTCAGAATAATATTTTTGAATAATAAAAATAAAATAAGATCATAAAAAGAACCAGTACTTAGATCAAAATATTGAAAATAAAATTATTTGTGTTGTTATTTCTCATCGAAGGATATTTTTCCATTGATTTTTTTAGAGAGGGTAGAGGGAAAGGGAGAGGCAGAGAGAAACATTGCTGTGAGAGAGACACATTGATTGGTTGCCCCTTGCAGGCACCTCATCCAGGGCCGGGGAACCTGCAACCAAGGTACATGCCCTTAACTGGAACTGAATCTGGGACCCTTCAGTTCACAGGCCGAGGCTCTAACCACTGAGAAACCGGCTAGGGCAAAAGTAAATTTTTGTATAATAATACATGTGCTTCATTATTAGAGCATTAAACAACACTGTCTAGTGCTGGTTCTAATTACAACCATAATTTAAATGATGTTGTAGATATTCTTCTAAAGGTGCTGGCAAAAATATCTTTCCTCCCTGTAAACATAGGCTGTTCCTCCCCTGGAGAAGTGGGTGGCTCACTCTCTTCTCTATGAATCTGAGTGGGCCTTAGTGACTTGCTTGACCTATAGCGGTGGTCGCCAACCTGTCGGACCTCATGGACCACCAGTGGTCCACAGACTACTGGTTGGTGACTGCTGACCTATAGAATATAAAAGAAGTTATGTTATGGGACTTCCAGGGCTAGGTCACAATAACCCTTGCATGCATAAGAAGACCTTTTGGCCTGGATGTCTTATTTGCTATTGCAATATTCCCATGGGAATCTCAAATTACATGGAGAAGCCACATTTTAAAGCTCTAGCTAGTAGCCAATATCAATTTCCAGCCATGTAAGTGATCTATCTTGGACATCCAGGCCAGTTGAGTTCAGTACAGGCATACCTCATTTTATTGTGATTTGTCTTATTGCACTTCATGATGTTGTAATTCTCTCTCTCTCTCTCTCTCTCTCTCTCTCTCTCTCTCTCTCTTTCTCCCTCTCTCTAATAAAAAGAAGGCAAGATCCTCCACCAGCAAAAAATATTATGACTTGCTTTACTGCAACAATTAGGTAAGATTAGGTCTTCTGTGAATAATAAAGACCTGAAAAAGTTTATATTCTCCTTTGTATGAAAGAAGTCAGTTTCATGGTATCAGGGAGTTGGACTCCATTTATCCCCTTGTGCACCATGTACTGTTTCCATTCTAATGACCTCTGATCCACTGTGTCTGTTGGAGCTCAGGCCACTGTGGCCACATTCTAAGCAGGAGGCAGTAGAAAGGATTCTTTCTGTATGTCCCACATGACACTTCTTATCACTTATTGGCCAAAATGCTGAAAGGTCATATCTAACTAGAAAGGAGGCTGGGAAATGTAATATTTGGCTGGATGATGCTGTACTGTATTCAGCTAAAAATGGAAGTTTTTGTTACTAAGGAAGCAGAGAAAAAATGCTGAGGCAATCGTAGTCTCTGCCACAGCTCTCTTATTTTTCAGCAGAGGAAAAATGGTCTCCAAAAAGGAGGACCAAGAAGGAGCTCAGAGACAGTATAGATTCAAATCCAGACCTCCTGAGTCTCTCTAGTTCATCACAGGATCCCTATTTAACCGTGTGGGGGGAATGAAAATAGAGCCTTTCAAAGGCTGTAACATAACGGGCTCATGGTAATAACACCATTGTAAAATATATTTTAAGAGAAAGGTAGAAATATATTTCTTAGAGGTATAGCCCCATCAGTGGAATGGGATTGCCTTTGCAGTGCAGACATTATTTAGACCAGAACTCTGTCAGGCTGTGGTGCTCTCTCCAGAGCCTGCTCTGCATCTAATAGCATCTCCTTGCTTTTCCTCATTTGTAACATCAGTGATGCTTTGCAAGTCCCAAATCCCATCTGAAGCCATCTGTTTGCCTCACTTTTTTTACATGATAGCATCACCTGATGGTAACGTAGTGTCTGGATAAAAAATCATTGCTTTTACCTAGATTGAGCTGCAGGTTTTGTCTGGTTTAACAATAGTGAGCTAACCACACTGACTGCACTTCTCAGTGGGGAGATGGTGCCTGCAAAGTCCATGCAGAGAGTTAACACAATGGCACTGTGCCAGGGCTGGCCAGGCTGTGCTCAGCAGTGCAAGTGGCAGGCATCACTCGCTGGTTTCTAGTCCATTACTGGTACCAAAGAGAACTTCACATCTCTGTGCTCCCAGTGTTCACTATAGCTTCAGAACAGAGAAGATGCTCTTTGCATATTTGTTGAATTGAGTGAGTAGGTGAGTAGTGGATGAATGAATGTATGAATGATGTATCGTATGGAAAGCTAATGAAATTCTAGCTCCACTCTTTCAATTCTATTGATGGTGCAATTGCTGGACCTGTGATAGATCAGCAGGAATATTGTTGTTGGCACAGTGAGGTCAGATGCCATAGGGTTGCTGCTCTGGGGACATGGTTTTAGTTCTGAATCAGAGCATTGACACTGACAAACCAGGCCACTTCCCTGTCCCCTCAGCCCACTATAGAGTAGGAGAAAATGTGTGGAAACACTTTCTTTTAGAGAGAGTTAGGAGAACAAGTGTGGAGAGCAGTCTCCTCTCACAGGTTCAGGTGTTTGTGATTCCAATCTTCACCACACTGGCAAGAAGGGAAGTGGGCACAATCTCAGGTTGGCACAAATCTTATAAATAGGATTTAAACTTAAAAAAAAGGTGTAAATACTGGTACAGACACATACCTCTGATGCACAGCTGTTCCCAGGTTGCTGACTTCTAAGTCCTTCTGAGGAACCACTGGACAACTAGCTCCTAGAAATGCAGTTCTGCTTCTGAGGCCCCCCAGTTCTGCTAATATGGGAGAGCAAAGGCTGTACTGGAAGCCCCATGACTCCCCCTCACTCCTCAGCTGAAGTATCCTGCCTTGCTACTGTGACTTCACTCAGCTTGTTTTTCTTGTATTATAAAGGGGATCAAGAGCTTGCTTCATAATTAGTGTTATCTTTAACCTTCATAATGACCAAAGGGAGCAGCGGGAAGGGTGCAAGTTGTCGACAAGAAATGATTTATTGCCTCATTTTCTTATAGCTACATAGCAATAAACTGGACTTGGGGTGTCATCACGATCCTTGGCTAGTCTCCTTGACTTGTTTTTTTTTAATGAATGGCATATTGATCTTTCTCTGGATGCATATATTTATGAGTGGAGGGGAGGTGGGTCTAAGTATTAGTTAGCTTTCTAATCCAGTGGCATCCAAAATGGGCCAAGAAAGATAATCCATTGAAGAGCAGTTAGAGAATGTTAGAACCATATTTTATTTACTTTTAGCCTATCCTTTGAATGTTTTTTCTTTGTCTATGTTTTATTATGTAGATAATATTTATTACATTAATATTGTTATAAGTATATGTAATTTATAAATAAAGTTATAAGTAAATAACATTGAAAATATATGACTAAAATTATGTTCATCTAGAGAAGAGATATTTGGCATTTATTTGAATTATAATACCACATTAGTGTTTATTAACTATAAAGCAAAAAAAAAAGTATTTGCTAGTGAAATATATACTATGATACACATCATTTATATGTATATGGCATATAGAAGTTGTTTAAATTGACTGAAAAATATAAAATTAGAAAATTAACTTTAGAAACTTATTTTAATTTGAAAAATAGATTAACCTTTATGTAAACCTGAAAAACCTTACATTCAAAAGCAGCAAGTTTTAATTGTTTTAAAGCCATGGTTTTGTGTATTGTTACTGTATAATATTTCAGGGGCTTCCCAACACTTTCAGGGTAAATCTCAAACTCGTTAGTTTGGACTTCAGAGTCTTTTGTGATCTGGCCAATCCTCTCTGTTCACCACTTTCCTATGCTTCTCATTCCCCAATCATACTCATCTACTTACTGTTCTTGGACGGAATCATTTATTGCTCCTTCTCAGTCATTTATAGTTTATTTTTTTAAATATACTTTATTATTTTTTTACAGAGAGGAAGGGAGAGGGATAGAGATTTAGAAACATCAGTGAGAGAGAGACATCAATCAGCTGCCTCCTGCACGCCCCCTACTGGGGATGTGCCGGAAACCAAGGTACATGCCCTTTACTGGAATCAAATCTGGGACCTTTCATTCTGCAGGCCAATGCTCTATCCACTGAAACAAACCGGTTTCAGCCATTTATATTTTCTATTCTCTATGCCTAACTATAACTTTCCCCAACTCTCTCAACCCTTTCCCATCCTAACACTCTCTTCTAATACTCTTTTTCATCCTTTAACACTCAATTTAGTGTCACCTCTTCCAGAAAATGTTCACAAATTTCATTTGATGTAATTTCCCTTCCCCTATGCTCCTGCAACACTTTAGGCATATTTTTATTATATACCTTTATTCTGAAATTATTATTTACTTGGATATCACCTTAAGGGCATACTTTATCTGGCCTTTTATATCCCCAGTGGACAGCACAGGATTTGGCATGTTACAGATACTCAGTGAATGCTCTGGCCAGTGAATGAAAGAATGAGGTGCAGGTACTGTCCTATCAGTCCCTGCTAAAGTAAATCTAGGGATTTAGAAAACCTAAGGAAGAGATGTCACTGCCTTGCTGAGAATTTTGGCAAACAAGGGAGGGGTGCAGGATGGTGAGTCCTAAGAACCTTAGCAACTGACCAGGAGGTGCTCATTTAGTTGGGGAGCTCTGGTGATCTGGAACTCATTCAACACCAGTATGTATTTAGAACCCTTGGGCCAGAAACTTACTCTTTGTGGGTTGTGATTCCCACAGGTAAGGTGGTACTCTATACAAGAGAGAAGGGGCTCATTCTTTTCCTTAATGGAGTTCTCTGAACTCTAGTATTCCCAGTAGGTGCCACTCATTTCCTTTCTCCCCTGTTGAGCTGGTGGCCTTACATTAAAGCTACTCTCCCACACAGCTTGCCTCCTCCCTCCTCCCTGCACCTTCCACCTGAGCAGTTGATGGGCTTCCTGTGGATCAGCACCTGAGGAACGGATGGGCCTGGTGTGGTTTACCAATCAGGAGTTTAGAGCTCCCCTGGGATTTACTGCCTTCCCAGCCTGCAGGCCTCCCATGGCTTAGTATCTAGAGTTGACACACCTCCTGTGGTTTTAGCTAGGGAGCAGCTTGAGGATCTTCTGTTTGCTGTGAAATAGTTTCAGAGGTTACCTTTTCTCGTTTGCATAGGGTGGATGCACCTGTTTTTGTTTGTTTTCTTTTTGGAGAAACTATAAAAGGAAGAGTGTAAACGAAAAAATATTAGTGCCTCCTTAGAGCTATGACATTGGCTATTGTGAAGGGGCCCAAGTTTTGCTGTTTGTAAGAGATAAGGACTAAATTATAGTACTGGTGAGGAAATTATTTGTAGTTAAGGGAATAAGAGCAGTGCAGTAAGCCTTTTAAGCTCCCAGAGTATTACCTGGTATGAATTTAATATCTTATGAGTCTGAATGAATTAAAAAGGCTTCTCATACTTCTTAAATTATTTTATTCATTTGCAAGTATAAGTTGAGAGAAGGCTTTGGGCACAGCAAGCTGACCCTGTAGCTCAACTGGAAAGAGAAGGAAATAAAGGATTTTAAACTGCTAAAGACGACTTTTGCATTTTTCTAAGAAATCAGAAGTTTGCCTGAAAAATCACAGCTTTTATACATTAACATACATTAACTATGGTTGAGTCTTTCCCCAAAAGCAGTGTAAGAAATGTGACTCCAGACCTCATACCACCCAGACCTCAGGCCCCTCCCACTTCTTTCTCCAGGGGAAAGGAGCACTAGGACCACAGGAGGCATGTAGCTTCCTCCCAAGGATTTTCAGGTAACAAAGAGAAAGGGGAGAGTGGTAGGTAGTCAGAAAATAGAAGATATCGATAACTTAGTTTTTTTAAAAATATTTTATTATTTTTTTACAGAGAGGAAGGGTTTTTTTCTTTTTTTATATTTTATTAATTTTTGGTTACTTAGTTTTTGACACACCATGCTCAGTTTAATTCTTACTCAAAGAGAAAAATTTAACCATGGTTTTTATAAACCCTACTATTTTAGTGTTTTCTCTGTTCCCATCCTTATTCCATCATGACTTATCCCAGACAAACCCAAATTACATCACATTAATAAGGAACATGCCAGAATTTTAGTACCAAGTGTTGAACTTGCCCTTTCAAGACCCCAGATTATTTTAATACTATTGGTCAGAGAGGATGAGTTAAAAGCAGAAGGCATAAAATAGTTTCCATAGGAAATGATCTAGAAAATAGCAGAGGTATTCAAATTTCATTTTTGATGTGACTGATGGAACGTAGTTAGATTTCTCATTTAATGATAGTAACAATAATTATAATATGGTATTAATAGTAGCATTACTAGACATAATAAGCCCATTAATATAAGATATTATGAATTTTGTTTTTTAAATGTGCCAGGCATTGTGTTCATTTTTATTTTAGCTCACTAAATTACCACAAAAATGCTGTGACATTGGCACTGTGTTTTACACACAAGAAAACCAAGATTGAGAGTAAAATTTCTTAAACTTTGGTGCAAGCATAAGAATCAATTGAGATAATTTTTAAACACTAGTGATTTAAAAATATATTTTATTGATTTTTTTACACAGAGGAAGGGAGAGGGCTAGAGAGTTAGAAACATCGATGAGAGAGAAACATCAGTCAATTACTGGCGATGTGCCCACAACCAAGGTACATGCCCTTGACTGGAATTGAACCTGGAACCCTTCAGTCTGCAGGCTGATGCTCTATTCACTGAGCCAAACCAGTTAGTACTAGTGATCTGCATTTTGAAACCACTCTTCAGTTAATACTGAAGTAGGGTGTCTACGGACCATGATTTTGAAAAAACGTAGCTTAGAGTAACACTCCCTGGCACACAGCCAGTAAAAAATGAGTTCGTATTTGAATCCAGATCTGTCTCATTCCTGCTGTCCATACTTTCCTTCATGTTGCTCTGGATGAAGAAGGGTCATTACTTTTCTCGCTTGCTTTATACATTCAATTTCATCCACTATTGGGCATCCTTATAATAAAACACCAGGTTTCTGAAACTTTATTCTGTTTTTAAAAAGTTTAAATAATAACTGAAGTCTTTCTTGTCCAAAATAATATAAAGATATACAGAACAAAATATCAAAGGATTCTTTAACCCTTTCTTCTTGCCTTTCCTTGGATCACTGCTATTCTCAGTTGGTATTACATTGCTCTTTTTAATGTGTGAATTGCTCACTGATCTGTAGCTTTTCAAAATATTAATTAATTGAGCACTTGGCATCAGGCTCCATTATAAACCTATTACTGAATTGACTTTGTAACCTTTATAAACCACTCTATGAGACACTATTGCTATCCTTCTTTATCAACTGAGGGCACAGACTTGGAGATCTAAAAGCTGCTTGGTAAGGAGGCAAAATTTAGACCCAAGAGTCTGACTTTCTATGCTTCTTATGTGCCAGACAGTGCAGTACTTTTATATATAGTATGTTACCTAAGTTTTACTATTACCCCTGTGAAGCATTATTTTGCACTTGGGGAGCAGAAAACCAGAGAAGCTAAGTCGTTTTTCCAAAGAATATCTTATTTGGAATTCAAAGTTAGATTTGTCAGAATTCTAATTGGGTGAGCATTTTATTGTACCAAACTGCTTCTTGGGCAACTAGTAATGAATGAATTAGCCAATGTGTTTGCCCTGCACTAATTCTTTGTGGGGCATCCATGAATGGAGCCTGGAGAGGATGGGGACTCAGTTGAGAGGCAATTGGAACTACAAAACTACTTAGACCCTGTATATAAGTGGAATGTAGGCAGGTGAGGCATCAGTAGGCTTCTGGCCATTAGAGAGTTAGAAGCAAATGAGGCCACTGGGTTCTCAGGGATGGATGAGCACTAGAAGGAAGGAAGAAACAGATACTATACAATCTTCTTTATTTTGAAATATTGTCTTTGCCTTTGGTTATTTTGGTGAGTATCAGAAGCAAACACTAAAAGACTCATATCTACTTCTTTCTTCCTCCAAAAATTCACCTGATAAATCTGACAAAAATATTTACTTCTCTTATTTTATTTAGTTTCTTTGGCATATATCATTATTTGATAGAAACTTGATAATATTTTCTAAATAAATAAACAGATGAAAGAATATATTTATTAGTCAGGGATAATTCTTTTCTCTCTGTATTACACTTCTCTAGGGGGTTTCTAGGCACCCTGGATTAAAAAGATGGGGATTTCAGTATCTCTACCAGGCAATATAGAAATATTTTAGAGTATTAGGACTTCTGGCAGATATTGTAAAATCTGGATAATATTGTTAAGAAACTTACCATTGGGAATAAAAATTCTAGGAACCTTCAAGGTCTGTGAGTACGGTATTTGAATCCAAGCAGAAAGGAACTAATTTTGTAAACCCTAAAGAATAACTTTTTGTATAGAATAAATATGATTTATTGTAATTTAAAAGAAGCTCTTAAGGTTTTGAAAATTTTAAAAATATATAATGATAGAAATGTGGAGAACACTGAAAATCTTTACAGAACTAATTTTTGAATTTACATAGGATATTATCACTTTATGAATTTAGAAGTTTTAAAATATAGATTAGTTTGCTCCAAAATTATAAGTTTTGATGCAACATATTAATATGTAAAATAGAGGTTATTTATTCAATATTTATTAGTCAGGTATTCCACACGTTTTCTTAAGCATCAAGTATGCATGTATACATTACTGTACGTAATTTTTAAGGAATTTAATAATTTTTTTCTGTTAGAAGAATAAAAAAGATTGAAAAAATAATATAAAAGCATCTCCTAATGGGATTACTAGATCATATAATAGTTCTACTTTTCATATTTTTAGGAATTTTCATACTGTTTATTACAGTGGCTACAGCAATGCATACTCTGACCAACAGTGTACCAGGGTTCCCTTTCTTTCGAATCCTTTGCAAACCCTTGGGTTTTTGTTTTGTTTTTGGTAAAAGCCCTACTATCAGGTGTGAGATGATACCTTATTGTAGTATTGCTTTGCATGTCCCTAAATGATTGGTGTTGATGAACATCTTTTCACATACCTGTTGTCCATTTTTATGTCTTCTTTGGAGAAATAGGTTTTCAGTTCCTTTGCCTATTTTCAAATTAAGTGGTTGCCAGGGGCTGGGAGGAAGAGATAATAGGAAAATGTGGTAACAAGGTACAAAGTTCAGTTTATATAAGATGAATGAATTCTAGAGATACACTATTCACTGTAAAGCCCATAATAAACAATCATGTATTATATACTTAAAAATGTGCTAAGAGGATAGATCTTATGTTAAATGTTTTTATCATATAATAATATTAATGAATTAAAAAGGCAGGAGGAAACTTCTGAAGAGGATAGTTTATGGCATAGATTGTGGTGATGGTTACATAGGTATATACTTATCTCCAAACTGATTAAGTTGTATACATTATATATATGCAGCTTTTTGTATGTCAATTATTCATCAATATTTTAAACAAAGTTTTTTTTTGTTTGTTTAAAAAAGACAACACCAAGTTGGCCATTCTTTGTGGTCTTATGGTGAGAACAACAGCATAATTTAATACCACTTTAAGATTGGAAAACAAAACAAAAAGAGTCTGGAATGAAAGAAGGCATAAATTCTTTTCTATTCTTTATGAAAAAAGCAGCACTTTCTGGTACTTTCCTTTCAGAATTTGGGATTCAGAGAATTGGTGTGATATAGTTGGGACTTTTACTTAAATAATTTCCTATTAAATAGTTTAACTATTTTTGAAGAACAGATGGTATAGACCAGTGGTCGGCAAACTCATTAGTCAACAGAGCCAAATATCAACAGTACAACCATTGAAATTTCCTTTAAGAGCCAAATTTTTTAAACTTAAAACTTCTTCTAATGCCACTTCTTTAAAACAGACTCGCCCAGGCCATGGTATTTTGTGGAAGAGCCACACTCAAGGGGCCAAAGAGCTGCAAGTGGCTTGCGACCACTAGTATAGACTAGAGGAAGAGATAAACACTGTATGTTAAACATTTTATTGATCAATTAAAATATAATTTAAAATGTTACTTCTACTATGGGAATTATGTGTATCACTCTGCGATTGGAAATGACACAGAGAGAATGTGGGAAGTGGGATGAAAATTATTACCCAGAATTTAAATTGGACTCTTCCCATTAGGTGAGTCCTTTCCTTCATTTCTCTGTACACACACACACACACACACACACACACACACAAACACACCAGGCAGATGTGTTGTTTTTTTTTGTGTGTGTGTGTGTGTTTTTTTTTCCCCAAGGCTTAAGGAAGCCAGTTTTTAGTTTAGTCTTGAATCATGTACTTCGGGGCATTTTGAAAAGTGCCCCTTCTGCCTATTTTTAAGACCAGGTTGAAAAAAGAAACATAGGCAGATAAGAAAAAAGAAACCACCTGTGTGGCTTTGATGAAAAAGGCAGGTCATAAGTTAGCAGCACATTGATAAGAATTTAGTTCTGAAAAAATGCATCCTTATATTTCAGCACTTCTTTGTTGTGCTTTTCCTACTAGAGAATGGTTTCTGGGTGAACACATACCATCACCTCTGTAAATTAGTCTACTTGGCATTGATTTTCCATCATGTTAACCTTGAATACCTGTGAAAGATTTATGTATGAGAATGCCCATCCTTTTTTAGGAGTACTTTTGTTTCTTATGACAATCTTTCTCATAAATTGATGAACTACTTGGATAAATTGTTAGTTTCACCAAAAGTTAAACAAGACTTCAATGGAAAAACACACACCACCTACTGTTACTATAAATATATCTTTAAAGTAGTTGCTTTAGAGCTGAAAGTATTCTTTTTTAAAAAAGGAAGATTGCATCATTAGTGCTTCAAATGGCATTAAAACTTACTTTTGCATTAGTTCACATATTAACAGAAAACTATTATGGCCAAGACTGAATGTAGAAACAATCCCACATATCATAGATGGTACATAATGGGAAATAACAAGCCTACAGATAGTTTTTGTATGTTCTTGTATGTCCTGCACTGCCCTTGCATACCATCACTGTCCCTCAGAAGTCTGAAGTGGGTGCAGGCTGTGTTCCTGACAATAGCAGGGTTGTAGTGGAAACTGTCTTCACCACCTAAGTTATGGGGCCAGATACAGTGAACACCATACAAGCAATCAGTGGGTCTGCTTGCCCTAAATTATGCCTGTTCATGTGACCCTATCATTATTCAACAGGATCTGTGCCCTTTGCCCTTCATCTCATTTCTACAGGATTTAGACAAGTGTCAGACCCTTGGAATGCTGCACAATGGTGACCTTGATTCCCTGACTTCGCTGGGGGAAATTTTGAGTTTAAGTCTTGTGTTAAAATTATATGGAATGCTTCATAACTATGGGAGTCAGACTCTTCCTGAAACAAAAGAAGCCCTCGCCCTCTGTCAGAGATATCTGCCTTTATATTTGGCTCAGGCTTTCTGGTCTTAAGGATAGATGATGCATTTATAAAAACTAAAGACTCTCGTTTTTGTTGTTGCATTTGATACATGAGGACATTCAGATGATTCATTTTTAGTTTTAAGTTTCAAGATATTATCTCTAAAGCTTTATCTTTCTAATTGTCAAATACAACATTTTCTGTAAACAAAACAAAACAGTTATTGACAAATGATAGTAGAATAAAGATGGTGGGATATTTAGTGCTTGGTGGATGAACAAGTGGAAAGAGGATATATTTTGGAACCAAAAGGCACCACTCCATGGCTGGTCCTAAGGTCCTTTGGGGGTAGAAGGGGAAGGGAAAGCAGTCTTTAATTACATCTAGTACTTATGAATTCTTTTTGGAGTCTCTTTCCAGATCTGTTCCCCCATCAGCCTCCCATTGAGCAACAGAAATTCCAGATGGTTCCTACCATATGCCAGAGCTCATTCTCTTAAGTAGGATAGATTGGTCATTGACAGAATAGGATGGAGTAGCCTTGGCCAAGTTAAGACAAAGTGAAAAGCAGTGGGCCACAGTTAACTTAGAGTTGCTCTACCATTCATATTTTTAAGTGGGTTGTATAAGTAACTTTCAGAGTCATTTTTCTGAAATGTCTCAAGTAATTTCATGGAAAGAATGCTACTTCTAGAGAATGTTGCACATTGATTCTAACTTTCTACACCTGGAACAGAGAGAAATCCTCTAA
Source organism: Lasiurus cinereus (assembly GCA_011751065.1). Taxonomy (NCBI): domain Eukaryota; kingdom Metazoa; phylum Chordata; class Mammalia; order Chiroptera; family Vespertilionidae; genus Lasiurus; species Lasiurus cinereus. Next base: position 72,440,204 of record JAAGEH010000018.1, read on the forward strand.
AATCTGTCATTACAGCTGAGTGTTTGTTAATGTGAACTCGCAGTTGTTCTTTCTGGAGAGTGCATTAGGATTCATTATTTTGCTAGTTAAAATAATAGGTATAATTTCTGTTTCAGTGATAAAAGAAGAATTCTTTTATAAAAAATTTTAGGGCATATGTTTATTTTTTCTTATTTTAGCAGAATCTTGCTACAAGAAGCACATTGATAGACTTGCTAAACAGGAATGAAGATAGGATCAAACAGCACATAATGCAAAAGTATATTATCATTTCAAGTATATTGTATTGTATTGATTTGTTTGTCTTTATTTGATGATGGGAAACATGTGTTACTCATCTTTGAATTCCCACTACCCAAGAAGATATGGAACTTGGCAGGGAAAGAAAGGAGGAAAAATGAAAAGGTGAACTAGTAGATTTAAAGAATGGCAAAGGGAAAGCTGGCACTGAAGGGAATAAGAGCAATGCTTCTACTCTTCATTCTATTATTTTCCTCTGATGGTTATTGGGTTTTACTTGTAGTGGGTGTGTGCCCTGGAAAATGCATTCTTTGGTGTTGTTTTTGAGCACTTATTTTATGATAAGTATTGTTCCAGGTATTGAGCAAATAAAAGTGAGACTGGAGCTATGGTCTCTGTTCTCATAGCACTTATAATAGTTAGGCTATCTGTGATTTGTGAGAAATTGACTGTATATTTGGAGTGGGTCAGGCAATTAAATCAAAATATATTCTAAGGGAGTATGTGTTAAGACCAAAGGGAAATTTTAAATTCCATGCAATTGTTATAATTTAACTGAAAATGAATTGTCATAATTTAACTGAAAAGTATATTCAAAAGAGGGCTAATATCAATGCTTTTATGTGTCTATGATTACTATGTCAATGAGAGAAAACATTTTTTGAAGCAATTTAATTGTTTTGTACAATTAGGCTCAGTAGCCAAACATTGATAGAATAAGCTATAGGTTGGAAGACATAAAAGCCATTTTTATAGAACTCAGAGATGCTTGGATGAAAAAATTTATCTTGCTTTTAAAGTCATGAACCCCAAAATGTATGCTAAACCTAGAACATTCTCTATATTTTTCATTCTTTTTTGCATATTTTAAAGTATCAGAGATTACACTGAAATATGTCATTTTTTCCCATTTGTTTAACCTGATTATTCATTTTGTAATAGTTGCTAATAAACTCTGGAATTTGAAGGTGTGTAGGGAGCTAAACTCAACAGACCTTAGCAACATTTACTTAACATCTTTATCTTTGATGTCACAATAAGAACTAGGGGTTTAAAAAATAGATGGTTTCTTCACTTAAAGTGACAGTGAGAAAGACATAATTACACTGAGACCAACCGAATGATAGTTGCCTCCTTACATACAGTAATATGTATTCAGTTATAATAATGTACTAGAGTCCTAGTGCATGACATTTGTGCACGTAGGGGGGCGGGGTCCCTCAGCCCAGCCTGCATCCTCTGCAATTTGGGACCCCTACACCTTTTTTTTTAATCTAGCTAACCTCTTCACATTTAAAAAAATTAACTGAAGTATCACTTACTCCAGGAAATCCTCTTTGAACAAATGTCTTTACAATATGTATTAAGTATTTTCATAGTATATCATTCTTTTTCTTTAATAGCTACTTAGAATGAATGCAATGTGGTTTTCATTCTTGCATCTGAAATTTTTCTTCTTGCTCTTATAATAGCAAAGCTTATCCAATTTACATTTGCCCTTCAAGGGCTTATATTTGATTCAGTTTCTAGTTGGCTCCCTGCTTTTTTTTTAAGCAATAAATTTGGATTGTGATAGTAAGCTTCATTTGTAATCAAGCTTGTAGGTCTCCTATCTGAATATTTCTATAATACCTATCACTTTAGCATACCGGAGATTATATTCATTTATAGAAAGTAACAATAAATGTAACCTGATCATTTGATCTTCTAATAATATTTTATAGCAAGGTATATTATTCTAGTAATTTATTACAAAACTGAGGCAAACAGAAATAAATCACATTGAACAACAAAGAATTACTCAAATATCAAAGCATAGTACACTTACGGCCTCCCTTGTCCTATGCCTCAGATATCATAGCATTGTATACAGTACACATGGAACTTAGCTTTCTTTAAAATAGGAGGGGATGCCATACTCATGAAGCAGCTACCTCCACACATATTTTTTAAAATTTAATTCACAGCACATGCTTTTGTACTAATTATTGGAAAAATCATCTTGGCAATTGCCTCTGTTCCTCTCTGTATTGTTGCCTTACCTTCTAATATTATTACTGCACTTTTATCATCCACTCACTCTAATAAGATTGTGAATTTTTTAAGGGCGGAGATCATGACTTGAGCTTGTGTTTCTCTGTCATGGTGCCTAGATAAATACTCAAATGCCATCCAGTCCAAATGACTGTAATGAGAGAGACCCACCGTTGCTGGAGACCTCTGAATTTTATTTAAGGGGCCTCACTTGTTCTGCACCTTTATAGAGGGATGTGTAGAGGCTAAGGGAATTTGAGGAAACCCAGACAGAATTCTCCTCCTAAAAGATTTTGCTAAGCTGGCGCCTGGGACTTCTGGCATTTGTCCAATTAAAATACAGACACATAGCAATAACAAAGACACTGGTCCCCTACTACTAATGTGTAGGGATCAAACCCCAGCCTGTAGGAACTCATCTCCAAAGTCAGGACCAGTCTGCTGGGTAGACCTGGGCTGGTGCTCCTAACTCTGGGGAGAGGAAGACTTCCTGTGGCTGCAGGCTAGAGGCCCAGTACTCCATGCTACACACCCAAACAGGTCCCTAGCGCAGATTGGTCAGTGGAGTAGCTTCTTCGCCTGGTATTGTGGGGTAATATGGCCAGGCCTGTTCGCCCCATGATCCCGGGGTGCCTGGGCCTGGCCTGTTTGCCCATGATTGTGGGGCGACTCGGCCTAGGTCCTTGGCCCCGTGATCATGGGATGGCTGGGCCTGACCTGTTCTCCCAGCGATTGCAGGGCAGGTTGGCCTGGGCCCATTGCTTTCCACCAGCTGCAGCTTGCCAATTTCCTATGGCCCACAGCATGTGGCAGCAGGCCTTGAAGATGGTCATGGCAACCCAGCACTGACTTCCAGTTGGCCAGCGTTGGGTCCTGTTCAGTTGTTAGAAGTTACAACCCTTATTATTAGGATTTGAGCGCTCTATTATGAAAATTTACAGGGTTATCATTGGAGAGTGAAAGAGATTCACACAGGGAAGTAGTAAATCCAGTGGTGGGATTGGAAATGGCTTGCTAGCAGAGCTAAAACTTAGGTTGATTCTGACAGATGAGTGGATAGTACTGATGTTGTTGGATCATGACCATACCTTGGGAACTACTATTCTGTAAAACAAGGGAAAAGAGAGAGCAGATGCAAGATTATGGAACAGGCCTAGAGTTACCACACTTCAATTCTGCCTCCATTTTATTGTCTATACTTCAGTCACATGGCTTCATCTAACTGCAAAGGAAGCTGGAAAAGGTGGCCCAACCCAGGAGGAGAAGGGAAGTGATTGGTTTACAGTCTCACAGACACTGCCACAGGAAGGCATGGTTATCTTATAGCTAGGAAAGTAGTCAGGACTAGAAAAGACAACTTATGAAAGGCTAATCTGGGGGCCAGATCCTTAAGCATAGCAATGTGCATTGTTTCCTGAAATAAAATATAAGATTATGTTAAACAATTTCTTTAAAAGTTACTTGTGTCACCGATTATGGTACTTGAAATTTAAGCAGAAATATTTATTTGATATATTTAATTTGTGCCAAATTACTGCTAAGCCTCAGAAACACTTTGGAATACATAAAATATTTTCTGTTTTAGTAAAAATTCTATGATACTTTCTTCTGAAGTTGTAAGGAAACCCTTTGTGAAAGAGAAAATGAAGAATAATGATTTTAAGTGTCCAATGAGCTCTATAGGCATGCCAAGCTAATAGACAATAGTACAAGTAATAAAAATATTCACATTTATTGGGCATGTAGCAGACACTTTGCATTATGTGATGGGAATTGGGGCAATGGCTAATTAATATTGTATAAGCAGTTCAGATCATTTAATCCTCACAAAAACCCTATGAGTAAAGCAGGTCATTATTATTATCTTCATTTCAAAGATTAGAGAACTGAGCTCAAGAGAGGTAAAGTTGATGGTCCACATAGCCAATAACTAGCAGAGCTGGGATTCACATCCTAATATTCTGACTTCAGAGGCCAAGGTCATATCTTGATTCTCTCTATCTCTGAACTAGAGCCAAAGTTAAGGGACAAGGGGAAAGTGTAGGGACCTCACCTGTACATCTGCCATAAAGTAGGATTGCCACAGTTCTTTGGGACATAAGCAATACCTTGTGATCATAACACTTGGTTTGTTAACCAATGGCAGAATTTATTAATCATGCCTTCTTTTGATGCTTAAAAAACTATTTGTTTCTTCAGGTGCTGTACCTGTCCTGGAATAGGTAGTAGCTTAAGCAGCTCCCAAATTTCTAGAACTGCACAGCAAATCACTGGAGAAGAGAAGATGATCCTTGTTTTGATTACATGTCTGAACAATTTATTTTCCTCCTGCAGATAGGACTGTCCTTGTGGATACAGACCTTCCATTCCTCAAAGGCCTCTATGTGGTGGGGACTTTAGAGTTCCCCGTGGACAGAAGCAATGTTCTGAGTGTGGCCTGCATAGTCATTGCAGGTGGGGAGCTGAAAGTTGGTGAGTAAAGGGCACAAGGATTGGGAGCATATGGGAATTAAGACCTCTGAGAAAGGCCTTGGGGAATGATGCATCATACAGCTGGTTGCTTAATGGAGTTTGGGGATCGAGGAAAGGACCCAGTTTACCAGCAAAATTTTTCCTTGGTAAGCTCTTGACACAGACGAGTAACATTTATTCGTCATTCTCTCATGTCCAACCACTGACATCAGGCTCTGTTTCTGGTCCCAGAGTCCTCATGCTGGTGCTCATTCAGGGACTCTTTTTGCCTCCTCCAGGCCACAGATCCATTCTCCTTTTGGTTCTTTGTAGTAGAATTTACCTGTAACTCGCTTTTTCAGAAGATCTCACAGGATGGATTTGTTATCCTTTGCTCAACTCACAGTAAAATTTCAATCGCTAGCCTGGTGCAGACCCTTAGGAAACAAACTTGAAACAAAGCTTATGTGTTGATGCTTTACTGGGGCAGCTGGCAGTGGAGTGGGAATAAAAGGAAAAGAATGAAGGAGAAAAGAGGGGAAATCAAATGCAAATTGGCCACAGCTTCTCAAGGGAACATGACTGCTTGGCTGTGTGATATGCCTTAAGAGAAGCCTCTGTGAAACCACCACTTCTCAGAACAACAGGGAAGAAAGCTGGGGAGAAGGCAAATGACTCATCTGGTCCACAGACAACCAATGAACTCCTGTCTTTCTTCACTATGTTTTGTGGCTCCCCATGCAGCAGGTGGAGAGCCCAGACACTGGGAAGCTCCTTTAGCTGGGAAGTGAGGCATGCTACTGAGAGGGGCAGACAGGATGGAAAGGATCTGGGTAGTGTATTTCCCAGGATGGATACATTGGCTTTCTTAAAACAAACAAACAAACAAAAACATGAGCTGCTACAGGTAAACTGTATGCTTGGAATTGTTGTAAGCATTAAGAGTACAGAAATGAAAAGATATGTGCTCTGGCCCCAAAGGGACTGCTTTTGAACTTGGTGGGGAATTCTACTTTGCTCTCCAACAGATTAAAAGAGAATTCCCAGAAGCAATAATACCTTGCCCCTGAGAAATAAATCTCTGAGGGTGAGGAAGTATTTAGATACGTTGTTCGGTAATATCCAGATTTTAAAATTTTGAGCTGGAAAGCATTCTAGACCTAATTACCAAATCCTAATAACTCTAAGAGTATTCCTGAAAAATTGTGATTAAGCATCTTCTAGTGACAAAAATAAACAAATAGATAAATAAATAATAAAATCAAAACTTTTTGAGAAAGTCTGCTCCTACTTTTTAAAATCCCATTAGAATTATGTTCCTTCTAATAAGTCAAATACTGTCTACCTCTAATTTCTGTTGGTTCAAGTTCTTACTTGATCCCTGTAAGATGAGTGTCAAATTCCCTTCCCTTCAATAGTCCTTTATTCACATTTTCTTGAATCTTCTGTTTTTCAGGTTCTTCAGTTTCTATTATTTTAACCACGGCTAAATAATAGTTACTTTAATCATTATTATTATTTAGTTATAGTGTTTAAAATAATTTTTATGTTTTTTAGTCTATTGTACAATACTGGAAAATACAGAAGAGCAATAGAAAATTTCATATAAAAAAAATCAAGTATTCACTCTTATTCCCAAATGTAAAGATGATCACAGTAAACATTTTATAGTCTTGTCTTGAATTTTTTCTACATGTGCACAAATACATGCACACACACACACACACACACACACACACACACACACACACTTTAACGGAATACAGTTTTTTAATATTTTTGATCCTATGTTAACACTGTGAAAAATTTCCCAACCTGTTCTATTTCTAAGGCATATCTTTTAAATTTGTTGGGATAACTTTGGTTAATAGCATCACATAAATTTCAGGTGTACACCTTTATAATACAACTTTATAATTCAACTATATTCTATCGTGTGCTTGCCACCTGAAGTCAAATATCCTGTGTCACCTTGGATTGACACCCCTTTATCCTTTTTATCCCCCTTAACCCCCTTCCACTCTGGTAACCACCATTATGTTATTTATATCTATGACTTTGGGTTTTTATTTGTTTATTTTATTTATTCAGTTATTGTTTTTTGTTTTATATCCCACATATGAGTGAAATCATATGGTTTTTGTCCTTTTCCATCTGACTTATTCGACTTAGCATAATATGCTCAAGAGTTATCCATGTTGTTGCAAATGGAAATATTTTTTTTTGTGTGGCTGAGAAGTATTTCAATATATATGTATCACGTCTTTATCCAATCATCCAATGGAGGATACTTGTGTTGTTCTACGTCTTGACTATTGTAAATGATGTGCCAGTGAACATAGGAGATTTGATGTTCATGTTTTAATTGTAGGAAGACTGAATCTATTATAAGAAAAAGGAATTGAGCTGAAAGACAGATTTATATATGACCATTCATTTATGTATACACTAGCCAGTCACACAGCACATTGTCAGAAGCCAGATTTCTTAAAAATGTGTAAGACCAAGAAGCTTCATGGGCCATCACTTTTCTATAAATTGTACAATCCAGACATTCCAATTCCCTACCATTTTCTGGAGGCATAAGACTCATCCACAAATAAATGCCTTTTCAGATCTATTCATTTATCTTTGAGCCTCTCCAGTTTCGAAGTGATGATGCTTCCAATTCTGTTTTTACCAGTTTGTCTCAACTACTTCATTGAGACATCTCTTGAGAGCTAGGTTCACAACTTCTAATTCTATACATCAACCTCTCCCATGGCACCAGGCTCATGGTAGGCAGTGAACAAACAGATGATGAATGAAAGAATGGACACACAAGTGAAATACTTTAAGCTCATCTTAAGTGTTTCATCAAACTAATGAGATAACCACTGAACAAAGAATGATATTGAATTTGGCATTTGTGACACAGCTGCAGCCCTCTAAGCAAACCTTTGATCTTAAATCTCCCTTTTAATGCTAGAATTATTATTATACTCTACTAAAAGTCAATTGATACCTTTACTAGCACCAGCTGCCTTAGATGCAGGACCACCAAGAATATAATTCCACAATGTTGGGACTTAGATCAAAATGCATCAGAGAGTAGACATACTCTGGCAGTGTTCCGTACCAATGTCCACATCTATTAAGTTCACTTACTAACTAGTGTTATTATCTATTTCATGTTAGGATTTCTTTGGGGTGTGTTAGAATTGGACAGATGGGTTGAAAGTCTTCCTTGAGGCGTAATACACATAGAATTGAGCAGATGGATTCCAATAATCAAACTTTAGGCCTGACAAAGCAAGGAGAAAAAGAATACAGCATTGTCTAGTAACAGATAAAAATATAGATAGGAATGGAAAAATTTCAAAGTAATATTTTATATGTACAAATCAACACTGGACAGTGGCACAGTGGCACTTCCCTTCCAAAGTACAGATTTTCAGGCAACAAGGTTTTCTTAAAATGATAAATAACTTCAAAAATGAAAAAAAGACTAATCATAGCAATGGAAAGTGTGAACTTGAAATAAATTTTCTAGTAACAAAAACAAGGCTCAGTTTTATTTTAATATTTCTATCAGTTCCCTGGATGGTTATATTATAAAATATTAAATGAGCAAAAGGTATTAATCTGGGAGGAAAAGATTAGAATCCAAAAGTATTCCACAATAAGGGGAAGATAGATGAAATGATAAATATAGAGATAAGTAAAAAAATATTGTACTTACAAAACAGAGAACCCAGAAATTAACCCAAGCCATTAAGCTCAATTAATATTTGACAGAGGAGGCAAGAGCATATAATGGAGTCAAGATAGTCTCTTCAATAAATGTTGGGAAGATTGGACAGATAACATGCAAAAAATTAAGCTAGACTAGACCTAACTGGTTTGGCTTAGTAGATAGAGAGTCGGCCTGCAGACTGAAGGATCCCAGGTTTGATTCTGGTCAAGGGCATGTACCTCGATTGGGGGCACATCCCCAGTAGAAGGTGTGTGGGAGGCAATTGATCATGTCTCTCTCTCATCGATGTTTCTAACTCTCTATCCCTCTCCCTTCTTCTCTGTAAACAATCAATAAAATATATTAAAAAAATTAAACTAGACCACCAACTTATACCATACAGAAAAATAAATTCAAAGTGGATAAAAGATTTAAATATAAGACGGGAAACCATAAAAATCATGGAAGAATCCATAGACAGCAAAATATCAGACATATGTCATAGCAATATGTCTAATGACACATCTAGGACAATGGAAATGAAGGAGAAAATAAATAAGTGGGACTACATAAAAAGCTTCTGCACAGCAAAACAAACCATCAACAAAATAACAAGAAAGTCCACTGCATGGGAGAACATATTTGCCAATGTGACATCCGCTAAGGGTTTAATCTCCAAAATTTACAAGGAATTCATACAATTTAACAAAAGGAAGATAAACAATCCTCCCCCACCACCAAAAAAAAAAAATGGGCAAAAAACCTAAATAGAGACTTCTTGAAAGTGGACATACAGAAGGACAAGAGACATATGAAAAAAAAATGCTCAACATCATTAATCATCTGAGAGATATAAGTCAAAACAATGAAATACCATCTCACAATTGTCAGAATGGGTATCATTGATAAATCAACAAACGACAAGTGCTGGTGAGGATGTGAGAAAAAGGAACCCTCATACACTACTGGTGGGAATGCAAACTGGTGCAGCCACTGTGGAAAACAGTATGGAGTTTCCTCAAAAAAATTAAAAATGGAACTCCTATTTGACCCAGTAATCCCACTTCTAGGAATACATCCTGAGAAATCAGAAACACCAGTCACAAAGGATATATGCACCCCTATGTTTATAGCAACACAATTTACAATAGCTAATATTTGGAAACAGCTTAAGTGTCCATCAGCAGATGAGTGGATTAAAAACTGTGGTACATCTACACAATGGAATACTATGCTGCAGTAAAAAGGAAGGAACTCCTATCATTTACAACAGCATGGATGGACCTGGAGAGCATTATGCTAAGTGAAATAAGAGAAAGATAAGTATCACCTGATCTCACTCATTTGTGGAATATAATTAACAACATAAACTGATGAACAAAAACAGATCCAGAGACAGAGAAGCATCAATCAGATGCTCAGACCTCAGAGGGAAGGTAGTGGAGTGTGGGGTAAGGGGTAGAGATCAACCAAAAGACTTGTATGCATGCATATAAACCTAACCAATGGATACCGACACCAGGGGGTGAGCGAATGAGCTGAGGGTGGGGAGGGATTTTGGGGGGGATTAGGATACATATATAATACCTTATTCAATAAAGAAAGAAAACAAACATCTGTGAGGAAGGATTTATAGTGTTAATATATAAATGACTGCAGTGTTTTTGCTTCTGTATGAAATGAACAAAATGAGGGTAAAAACATTGGAAAAGTGGTTATCTTGTACAAATCTCAAGTATTTTCAATTTTTAAACTGTCTAGGAGAGAAAAACTGATAAAAATGTCTGACTCAAATCCTGTACAATAGATATTGATTAAATGTTTGTATTTCTTTGCTCATGAATAGTTGTCTGAACTCATCTTTTTCATTAGTGTCTCTTCTTAGATAAGCCATCATTTTTATGCTTTTTAACATATGTTCCTTGCTATCTTTGATATCAGTAATATTAACATGTTACTGATCCAAATGTTCAACTTGGAGAGTGTTTTAATCTCATACTTTTAAAACTGCAAATAGGAAATTCTCTTGTGATAGCTTGTTGAAGGATTTCAGAGAAAGATAATCACTAATAATTAATTTGTGTCTTTAGAGCTAAGTAGAACCCTTTTTGATCCCTAAACAAGCAGTGCCTTCCACACAAATCAATGTCCCTGAGGACTCATCAGCTCAGTGTTTCTGTGGCCTGTTACAACCAGGTCATGTGATGTGCTGCCCAGTCCCTTGGTAATTAGCTAGAACTGGGTTTTTATCCTAAAACTTGTCACATATTGTTTTGCAGAGTCAATGATGGGTATTTGTCAGTCTATCTGACATTTGTAGCTAGGAGCCTAAGGTCATCATTAGCACATGACTTTGATTGTCAGGAAATGAAGTACTAGGTGTAATAGAAGTTTCTTTCACCGCTTCCATGATAGGGACTTCCTCCATCCTAAAGAAGAAGAAAAATCCATACACAGTTTATTGCCTTCCAAACTGATAATTCTGTAGAACTCACTGGGTGATTAAGTAATAAGGAGACAAACCAGAGAAAAGTGTAGATTAAAATATAACCTCCAGCCTAAAGCCACAATATCAGACTTATTGAGTAGCCAGAGAGAATCTTGTATCTTGTGGTGATGTTTGTTTAAAAATAATATATTAAGTTAAAAAAAACACAAAAAATATGTTTTTCAAGTTTAACAACAATTAGAAAATACCCATGTATTTAATGTGTAAATACAAGTGTATATAGATATTTGCAAAATAAATGGCTTATAAATAGCTAATGGGTATCATCAGCTAATAAATCAGTTTCTGTTTGCACTGACAGTTCTCCAATCAAATTGTTTGTTAGCTAAAAAAATCAAACATTGACATCAAAGGGGTGTGACTTTTAAATATTGTACTTCTTCAATAATAAGTGAAAAAGTGTAAAAGCTTTGTTTTTCCAGCTTCACTAAACAGTGAATTCCATTTCTGTGAGTCTCTAAGAAGACTGGTATATAATAGTCAAGTAATACATATTTCAAAAATAAGATTAAGTATATAAATATCTGTTTATTTTCTCATGGATATTAGTTCTCTGACAGACATATCATTTCTCTCTCTCTCTCTCTCTCTCTCTCTCTATGTGTATGTATATATATATATATATATATATATATATATATATATATATATCTCCTGTCTAATAAAAGTAATATGCAAATTGATTGTCACTCCAACACAAAAAAATGGCTGCCCCCATGTGGTCACAAGATGACCTGCAGGAGAGGGCAGTTGTAGGTAATCAGGCCAGCACTGGAGGGCAGTTAGGGGTGACCGGGCCGGCAGAGGATGGCAGTTGGGGGAGACCAGGCCAGCAAGGGAAGGCATTTGGGAGGGACCAGGCCTGTAAGGGAGGACAGTTGGGGGAGGACCCAGGCTGCAGGGGAGGGCAGTTGAGGGAGACCAAGCTGGCAGAGGAAGGAAGTTGGGGGGTACCGGGCCTGCAGGGAAGGAGACAGTTGGGGGGCGGGACTAGGCCTGTAAGGGAGAGCAGTTGGGGGGTACCAGGCTGGCAAGGGAGAGAAGTTAGGGGTGAGCAGGCTAGCAGTGGGTGGTGAGCAGTTAGGCATCAATCAGGTTTGCAGGCAGAAGTGGTTAGGGGCAATCAGGCAGACAGGCAGGCAAGCAGTTGGGAGCCAGCAATACTGGATTGTAAGAGGCCAGTCAGACATCCCTCAAGGGGTTCCAGATTGGAGAGGGTGCAGGCTGGGATGAGAGACATACCTTCCCCCATGCACGAATTTCATTCTCTGGGCCTCTAGTATATATGTATATATAAAGCAAAACATTGATACAAGAAATAATTTTATCTTATTAGACTACCAAACATGTTTATATTAATCAACTTTACTTTAATATTTTAATATTTTCTAAATTAGTGTTTTCCAAACTATATTTTTGACTCTTGAACTTCCATTGCAATAACATAAAATTTCTTAGAAATTTATTATTTTCAAATTGCTAAACGGTTAATTATATAATACATAAATAATTGTTAAAAGTTATTTTTGCATGAAAAAAAATTAAATAACTTTAAGCCAACAGGTGAATAAGAGAGTGAATGAGTAATTTGTTTTGTTGGTTACTAAACTCTTGTAAGAGTGTTTGAGTTTGAAAAGAATTTAATTTTCTTCCTTGCTGTTCCTTGGATTGGACATTCAAATAAGTGATCACCTAATACTTAGTTTTGAAATGTCTAATTTTTAGCACATTAGGAATAGGACAGTACTTACTAAAAAGAACTTGCCTTCTTTTTCTTCATTTCCAAATTAAACTTTAGAATGTTTTATTTATTCATTGTCACTACTACTATTTTTAAAATATTATCACTACTGCGAGCCAACTTAAAAAAAATTAAATTGATTTGAGAGAGAAAGAAATATAGAGAGAGAGAAACATCAATATGAGGAAAAACAGTGGTCTGTATTGAAGATTGAACCCACCACCTTTTGATGTATAGGATGGCGATATTCTAACCAACTGAGCCACGCTAGTCTGGGATAAGATCCAGCATTTAAAAAAATAGATACTAGCTAAGTGAAATAAGCCAGTCAGAGAAAGATCAGTATCACCTGATATCACTCATTTGTGGAATATAATGAACATAAACTGATGAACAAAAACAGTTTCAGAGACAGAGAAACATTGATGAGACCATCAAACCTTGAAGAAAAGGTAGGGGAGGATGGGGTTAAGGGGGAGAGATCAACCAAAGGACTTGTATGCATGCATATGGGCCTAACCAATGGACACAGATAACAGGGGGTGAGGGCATGAGTGGAGGGGGATATTGGGGGAATAAGGACACATCTGTAACACCTTAATCAATAAAGAAATTTATTAAAATGTATTATAAGCAGACACTGTGCCATGTATCATTTGACATGCACTAAATTATTTAACTCTCACACACAAAAAAGTGAATGCTACTATTGTGCCTATTTTATAGTGGCAGAAACTGAGGTTTACAGAAATGAATTTACTCTCTTATCCTTTTATGATGAAATATTTGTTTTATATTGTTTTATATGTTTTGGAATGTATTTTTTGTTTGTTACATATATTACAAATATTTTTATATACTCTATTGATTGTTCTTTTTACTTTCTTAATGGTATTTCTAAATAATTGAAAAATTATTTTAAAATACTTTATTTTATAAACCTTTTAAACAGGAGTTGTGCACTTTGACTAAACAATAGTTGGCAAGCATATGCTGTATGACTCTAGTCATTTTCAATATGGTAAAAAGATTGGAATCATAGAGTTAGAGGGTCATCATATGATCATTAAGCTTTAAGATCATCATATAATCAATATTTGTGAAAGTCTATGGAATGCTTGAAAACAATATTATGCTTGATATCAAGTTTGCTGGTTGTACTATTCAAAACTTTATTTTTATTTATTTTATAAACAGTTTAATTTACTACTGTTATTATGGCTATATCTATTTCTTTATTGAAATTCTATCATTTTTTGCTTTATTTATTTTGAGGATATGATACTGATGCTAGTTATAGCCATGCTTAACATTATTATAACACTAGAGGCCCGGTGCACAAATTCGTGTATGGGTGGGGTCCCTTGGCCAGGCTGGCGATTGAGGCCTATGTAAGGGGAGGCTGGTTGGCTGTGGGAGGGACTGCAGGAAGTTGGCCAGGAGGGAGGGGTAATAGGAGATTGGCTGGCCAGGGTGGAAGGGCTGGAAGGGGCCTCTCTCACCAGGGCTGATGGGGGCAGCCAGGGGGATGGGGTCACAGTTGGTTGGTTGTGGGAGTGCACTGACCACCAGGGGGCAGCTCCTGCATTGAGCATCTGCCTCCTGGTGGTCAGTGCACATCATAGTAACTGTTCGCTTGATCGTTTCAATCATTCAGGTCCTTCAGTTGTAATGGTCGCTTAGGCTTTTATATATATAGACTGGAGGCCCAGTACACAAAATTTGTGCATGGGAATGTGTGTCCCTCAGCCCAGCCTGCACCCTCTCCAATCTGGGACCTCTTGAGGGATATCTGACTGCTCATTTAGGCCCAATCCTACCGGGATCAGGTCTAAATGGGCAGTCAGACATCTCTCTCATAATCCAGGATTGCTGGCTGCCAACTGCTCACCTGCCTGCCTTCCTGATTACCCCTAACCACTTCTGCCTGCCTGCCAGCCTGATTACTACTAACCACTCTCATGACAGGCTGATTGATGCCTAACTGCTCCCTGCCAGCCCAATTGCCCCTAATTGTCCTCTACTGCAGGCCTGTCCTTCATTGCCAGGGAAAACCAAACCTCCTGTTTTTCTCCATGGCTGTAGCCACCTTGGTTAATTTGCATACTTGCTCCTGATTGGCTGGTGGGCGTGGCCTGTAGGTGTATTAGAGGTACAGTCAATTTGCATATTACTCTTCTATTAGATTAGATTAGTGAAATGAGTCTTTTATACTGTACAGTATTCTTCTTTATTTCTGATTGCTTTCTGCAAGAGAATTGGTTAAAATGACCTAATTCACAATTTCTGGGATAAAATAAATGAATTCTGCTGCCAATACACAGTCACTGCTCTGCATTAGCTCACTGTGAAGGGAAGGAGGCAGTCTGGTCAAAGAGACACATGATACAGTGTGGAAGTACTGGGGTGAAACACTATACTATGATAGCCCATAGAGGACCACTTAACCCACAATTAGTTAACAAGGAAGGGTCCCAGAGGGAGTGGCATCTGAAGTGGGTTTAGGCTTGCTTAGGGATTTATGTGACTCACCTATTGAGCATGTCCAGGAAATGGGGGAAAAGGAGGGTTCTAAATAACAAACTTGTTTCCAATTGTTTATTAGTTCGAAGCATTTTCAAATGTTTGTGATTATAAATAGACTAGAAGCCTGATGCACGGATTTGTGAACCATTGTGGTCCTTGGCCTGGCCTGTGCCCTCTTGCAATCCAGGACCCCTCGGGGGATGTCGGATAGCTGGTTTTAGCCCAATCCCCACAGGCCCGATCCAGACAGAAAGGAGCGCAATCCTGTGCATTGAGAGTCTGTCTCCTGGGTGGTCAGTGTGTGGCATAGTCACCGGTCTTCCAGTTGTTCAATCACTTAGGCTTTTTATATATAAATAATACTGCAGTGAGGCACTTAGGGCCTTCATCTGTCTACCTTCCACACCATTTCTTTAGGACAAATTCCTTGAAGGGAAATTACTGCAGCAAGGGGCATGAGCTTATTTATCACAAAAGTGGGCATGAAATTCAATATCATAGAAGACTTTTAGAAAGAAATTACAGCAAAGCTAAGTTTTGAGGGATGATTCTGATTTAGATAGGACAAAGGTGAGGGATCTCAAAGCCTGGGGCAGCTCATGTGCAGAGGAGAGAGCGGAGAGGATCATGAGTGACTGGGTGTGGATTGGCTTAGTTACAAGGTGTGGGAAGTCATGTTGAGAGAGTGGGCTTACATGCAAATTATGTTCATTTCTGATTTTATAAAACAATTTATTAATAAAATAAGCTCCTTTTCCCTTTTTCTTACCCTTGAAGCTCATGGAATCCATTTGTAACATATTCCTCAAATCATTATAATGGTTATCTGTTGTATACCAGAACATATTTACTTCCACCTCCCTAGGTGATTTTAGCATCTGGAACATATTCCGTTCCCCTCCATTGCCCACCATCATACTAAGTAATGGTAGCTTCCCTTTACTTCATTCCTATTCATCTATTTGCACATGACCAACATGGTACTTATTAAATCTAAGCCCAGCTTCACCAATAATTTGCTGTGTAATTTCTGATAAGTTACTTAACCTCTCTTTGCCTCAATTTCCTCATGAAAACCTCAACAATATCTATCACAGGGTTGTCAGAGTTAAATAAAATCATGTATGCATAAACACCTGGCACCTCTTTGCAGCACAATGGCAATGATTTTCCCTCCATTATGAGTATATCTAAATTCATCCAGGTTGAAAAATGCCTTTTGCTATGGTTCCCAGCAGTGCCAGGCAGCTTCAGTAAGAAAAAGCAGAGAGGACAGTATTATCCTGAGAGCCTTCTGTGAAAGGTGGTTACTCTCAGTTAGGAGCAAAGCGCACCTGGAGAGAGTGCTCACCTTTCTTTGATTGATAGATTTGAGAATAAAATGAGGAGCCAGCCTCAGGGCTTTCCATTCACCAGCTTTTACAAATTTAAGATGCACTTCATTTTAATGTTAAACTTATATATATATATATCTTCCTTCTATTAGGCCACTCTTGCCTTCTTCCTTCTCAGTCCCGATCCTGCACCTCCACATCACAAAACAAATCCAAACTCTGGTGATTAGAGATACCCCAAGATCTCAGGGTGGGGGTGAGGGGGGCTGCTAATTTTGCCCAGACTTTCTGTGGAAGCTGTACATATGCTGGCGTTTTGAGTTGCATAATTGATTCAATCTCTGATTTTAGAGGAACGCTGAACTCCTTTTGTGGGAAGCTGCATACATTTCTCTAGGGCAAAAACTGCCCTACTTTTTTTCTCTGGTATCTATTTAATGCTAGGCCATTTTTCCCCTAAGAATCTAAACTATCCTTCATGAAATAAATGAAATCACAGTTGGAAAATGGCTTACTGGACAGACTTACAACTGCAAGATAAGAGTCACACCACACACATTTTCTTAATGTTTCCTCTTTCCCTACTTGCTTTCTGTCTGCTCTGAAACAGCTTGGTGTCAGCTGAGGGTTGGCATTATTTGCATAGATAGCAGCTGCCTTGGCAATTCATTGAGAACGCAAGCTTTGAGGTTTAATCCCTGCTTGCCCCTGGATCTACTGTGCAACTCTAAGCAGATTTACTACCCTCTCTGAGACTTACCTACAGCAGTCTCTGGTAGACTAATGTCTGTACTGCTGGGCTATAAAGATAGGTATGTAGCAAGCTGCAAACTAACATTGAGCCTTTTGGTTAACCAGGTACATGTGAAGTGCCAGCTGCGGAAGATGACTTTATGCCCCCTGAAAGGCCACTTAGTTACAATGACAACTGGGCAATTTTAAGCTTACCATTTACTTTATACTGTTCGTGCAACCTTACTTTTGGTTATGTTTTCAAGAATTTCTAACTGGAAAGTCTTATTTCAGAGTAGATGTCATTTATAAACCTGTTTGATCCAGTGTGTAGCTTGGAGACTATCTTTTCATCAGGTGCTTCTTGAAAAAGCTGATTTTTTTTTGGTCATTTTCTGTACTCTTAAGAAGAAAGAACATTTGTTAGGTCCATACTAAAGTACCACTATTTGAGTAAACCCCCCAAAGAATTCTCTTATAAAACGGATGAACTCTATTGTTCACATCAAGGGAATAATGTCAGAAGCTATTCCCAACTGATATCTATTATAGCCTGAATGGATTGTGTCATTATGCTGCTAAGAGAATTTAGGCTTAGAAAATAAATAGCTTATTGCTTTTTAATAAGACACTTAGCATAAACAGATTATTGTTCAAATTCAGACTCTGTTACTTACTAGTTGGATAAATCTGGTCAAGTTCCTTAGCCTCTAAGCCTCATTATAGATGAATATTTAAAATTGAGATAATAATTATACTTTTCAGGTTTGTTGTGAAGATTAAATGCTAAAATGCTGTAAAGCTCTTTGAGTAGTTAGACATAGCCATGCATCAGCCAGATTTTGCTATCGTGACAATGTGTAAGAAATAACCCATGAACCTAAGTGACATACCACAACAAATATCAATGTTAGACTTAGTTGGAATTGCTTCCAGCTTGTGTCTTCTCTTCAGATCTGTTAGGTTTGTTTTTTTCAGTCAGGTACTAGAGACTATTTAAAGAATACTCCTTTCATGGTGAAAACTTGCCAAGCAACTTAAAGCATCAACTCAGAACTGACTTTGCTATCATCTCTACACAAATTTTATTGGCCAAAATAAATCACATGGACATGCTAAATACTAGTAGGTCAGGAAGATATACTCTGCCCTAGTTGAAAAAAAAATGAATTTTTGCTGAATAGTTAGCCATACCGCTTCAGAGTTTACTGCATCTTATTTCCCCCCTTTTCTTATTTCAACTATGTGACAATTGACTCTTTTGCATATAGTCTAGTTGATAGCATCTACTTGGCATTTCCAAAATTACATCACAACTTCCTCTCTCTTTTAATTTCAAATTTATTTAAAAGATATATATATATATATATATATATATATATATATTTTCTTTTTTGTAAATAGGTACTTTGGAAAATCCCTTACCAAAAGAACAAAAGCTTTTGATTCTCCTTAGAGCCTCAGAGGGAGTCTTTTGTGACCGTTTCAATGGAATTCATATTGATCCAGGAACAATTGGTAAGAGTAAAATAAGTTTTTATTAAAAATGAAATATGTGTGTGTTTGTGTGATAAAGACCATTCATATATTGGAATATCTACTAAATTCCAGTCACTGTTTTAGATAATTTATATTTATTTTATTTACCATCTCTTCTATAAGAATTGCTTATTTTACAAATAATGAACAATATGAAAAAGGCCATGTAGCTGGACAGTGTCAGAATTTAGAATCATATCAGATGACCAGATACCAAAATTTAGACTAAGAGTCTACAGTATTAATTGTAAATACTATGTAATTATTGATATACTTTTATTACATTTTTAATTTTAAAATTATTTTTATTAAATATATTGGATAACTTTGGTTAAAAAGATAGTTTCAAATGTGCATTTCTATGACATATGATCTGTATATTTCAAATTAAGAACCATATGATTTCACTCATCTGAGGGATAGAAAACTGAAAGCAACAAATGAACAAATAAGAAAAACAAAATCTCATACACACCGACAACAGTATGGTATTTACCAGAAGGAATGGGAGTGTGAGGTAGTAAAGAGTAGAGGAGGTCAAATATAGGGTGACTGAAGATATATTTTTTAAAACTGAGAGATCTATAAATTACTAAGAAAGATTTACTATTGGCAGTTTCTCCCATTTGATACTGCCACAACACCAAACCTTATTTTAAAATTGCTCTATAGGAGATCATAGAAACTGTGACTGGTCTGTATAACATGATGTAAGAGCCACACAATAACTCAGTTTTAAGGTAGAACTATAAGAGACTGTTTATCAGATTTCTAGTACTTTCTCACTTACTGTGTATATCATTACTAATTTCCTAAAATACCAGTGACTCAGTAAAATGGAAATAAATATATTAGGATCAATTGAAGTTTGGTAACTTAGTTCCCTAATGTATAAATCTTTGATGATTGTAAATGATCAAGAAATTAACTTTTCTGGTCAATTAAATTTTTTGGATAATTCAAATTTAAGGAAATAAACTGTTGGGGTATTTTTTGGTTGTTAAAATCTTTTGTTGTTGGACATTTCTCTAAATTATTTCATATTTCTTCTTCTGACTACCATATTTAACTAATAGTGAAAAAGATGAAATTTTAAAATGATGATAATATTGATGATGGTATCTTCTAAAACTTTTATATACATATGATTATTATTATGAAATATTTATTCTGGGACATATCCTGAAATTCAGAATGCTTTTTACATTTCCATTAATTCTAATTTCAGTTTTATTATCTTCTGGCTTTTATTTGAATTAGAATATGGAAAAAATTAAGGATGTTGACATAAATAGTTAAGTTTCCATTATTTGAAACTCTTTTGTTTCACATAAGATTAAAACTTAAGGCATGTTATTTGTACCTTATTGTAGTTTGTTTCTTTTATTCATGTTTTTTGCTAAAATTTATAAGATTTTTAGAGTTCAAAGTTCATGATTTGCAACAAAATTTGGTACACCAATACAAGGGTATGCAGACAATTCTTTGGAAAATATTTGAAGAAAATATTAGAATTCCTACTCAAACAAATATGAATATATACTCATATATATGTATATTTAATTAAATACGTATACACTTGGTAGGAATGCATAACCATAATTTTGTCACTGCTTGGGTTCATGCCCAAAACATTTTTAGACCACTAGGATATGAGGAATTGAGCTTCATGTAATTTTAAAATGTAGTAAAACATATAAGAGAAAAGACCTAAAGGGATAAAATTGGACTACATCAAGCAAGACCTTGGCAAGACTTTACTTTATGAGTTTTAAATTATATTTTGAAACAAAGGAGCTAGAGATTTATTCTTTGATATCTATAGTAAAGAAATAGAGATCTAACCACTGAAATCAAAACTAATAGCACCAAATCTCTTTCCTTAGGAAATAATAAATTACTCTTGTCTTTTGGAAAATCTAGTATATAACATAAAATATCAAAACCAATTAACTTCCAACCAAATTGCAAATGGTGTGGAATCACTTAATGGTAGAAATCTAGTTAGTTAGTTATTAGTGTGCTCTATTTCCCAACTGTTGGATTACTAGATGTGATGTGCATGCATGTTTCTATAACTTTTGAGAGAGTAAGTTTCATGTTCATATATTTGACCTGCTAAAAACAGAGCACTAAAATATTCTTTTCTGATAAGTGTACATCTTTATATGTAGTTTCTATATCACATATCTTGCCCAGTAACCTCTATAATGAGTTTTACTCATGTCTCTTTAACTCATCTGAAGAATTTTTCTAATCAAACGTTGCTTATTTTATTTTCAGGAGTTTATGGGAAACTTCGACTTCACAGTGCTTATCCTAAGAAATCATGGACATGGCTTGGGGCTGACATTGCCTCAGGCAATGAGAGGTAAGGCATGAGAGTAAGTTACTAGTACATTGTATTTCTTGGTTTAGTTTGCTTCTGCTTGATGTTTTGCTATAACATAAAATTAAATTTTAGCCCTAACTGGTTTGGCTAAGTGGATAGAGCATTGGTCTGCAGACTGAAAGGTCCCAGGTTCAATTCCAGTCAAGGGCATGTACTTTGGTTACGGGCACATCCCCAGTAGGAAGTGTGCAGGAGGAGCTGATCGATGTTTCCCTCTCATCAATATTTGTAACTTTCTATCCCTCTTCCTTCTCTATGCAAAAAAACTCAATAAAATATATTTTTTATTTATTTTATTTTTTTTTACCATTCTATTTTTTTATTGTGTTACATGTATACATATCTCCCCATTGCCCCCCGCCCCCTCCCAGGCATACCCCAACCTCCCAGTGTCTGTGTTCATTGGTTATGCTTATATGCATGCATTCAAGTCCTTTGGTTGATCTCTTATCTACCCACCTCTCCTTAAACTTCCTGCTGTAATTTGACAGTCTGTTTGATGCTTTACTGCTTCTGTGTCTATCCTTTTGTTCATCAGTTTATAATGTTCTTTATTATCCACAAATGAGTGAGATCATGTGGTGTTTCTCCTTCATTGACTGGCTTATTTCACTTAGCATAAGGCTCTCCAATTCTATCCACGTTACTGCAAATGGTAAGAATTCCTTCTTTTTAATGGCAGCATAGAATTCCATTGTGTAGATGTACCATAGTTTTCTGATCCACTCATCTGCTGACGGGCACCTAGGCTGTTTCCAAATTGTAGCTATTGTAAATTGTGCTGCTGTGAACATAGGGGTGCATAAATCCTTTCTGATTGGTGTTTGTAATTTCTTAGGATATATTCCTGAGTGGGATTGCTGGGTCAAATGGGAGACCCATTTTTAGTTTTTTGAGGAAACTCCATACTGTTCTCCACAGTGGCTGCACCAGTCTGCATTCCCACCAACAGTGCACAAGGGTTCCTTTTTCTCCGCATCCTCGCCAACACTTGTCATTTGTTGATTTGTTGATGATTGACATTCTGACAGGTGTAATAAATTTTAGATTAATAATTATAATTCAAGGATAAATAAATGAAAAAAAAGAAACCAGAAGGGATTATGGAAATTTTTGAAAAGTAATAGAGGAAAAGTAAAACAAGTAAAAGGCAGGGGAGAAAAGTTTATTTAAAGAGTGAATTTTAGTTAATACATGTTTACAGATATCAATAAATTTTTAAAAGTATCAATTCTATGAGTTAATTGATGATGTATAAGGTGGGATCATAATAGTCTGAATTGAAATGGTAGGTGATTAAGAGATAGATGAAAATAAATTAAGAATGAGATGAAGCATATGAAGAATATTATAGAATTGAAAAGGAAGTAATAGAATTTAATAATATTGGAGGAGTAAAGGATGAAATTATCACTGCCTCAAACTAAAGACGTAACATTGAAAACAAACAGGTAGAATTTATCTGAATGCAGAATAAAATATCAGGAGATAAAAATAATAAAAGAGAAGGTATTAGAAATAGAAGACAGAAATTAGAAAATATATGCAGGTATTTACTCTTCTTAATAAGAGCCCAGACTAACTACAACAGAAAGAATAGTAAAAACTATAACTGAAATGTGCATAGCAAACTTGGAAGTAGTTACATTTAATTTGAACAGAGCGACATCAATAACAATGATTGCTACATATTCTCACAGTATAAGAAAAAGGAGTGAAAAAAATAAATGACAAACAGAAGGAGACATGAAACTTGCCAAACATAGAATTTTTTACATCATTAAAGGTAGGAAAATAGTGGTGCAAAACCAATATATGTTTAGGGAAAAATGATTATGACCACAATATTGACTCGATGCTTCTAAAGAAAAAGATACTGTTTGCTTTAAGACCTGAAATAAATGGACAAAAAAAAAATCAATAAAGAGATTAAACTGAAGATAAAATTCAAGAATAAGAATAAAAATTTTTAAAAATATATAAAGGTATATATAGTTTATAGATTAAAGGTAAGCACTGAAGTAATTTTAATACAAATATGGTTGTTAAAGGAAAATTCTAATTGTTTATATACATTTGAAAAGTTAATGTATTAGTCAGGGTTTTATATATATATGTATATATCTGTATATATATGTTAGTAGGTTGTGTGTGTGGATGATACTGGTTATATATACACATATACACACATCTATAATGTATATGCAGAAATGTATTTCAATGAAATATTGAGTAAAATGAATAATTAAAAAATGAAAGCAAAAACATCAAAATTATTAAAAAGAAAAAATCAAACCAAAAATATACAATTGGTCAAATAAATATATTTTATATTAATAAAAATTTCAATCTCCAGTGAGATCCCAATATCAGAAAGTTTTACACAAGATAACAATATAGAACTGTATAGAGTAAGTCTCAAGTAATATAAAAAGAAATTGACAGAAACAAAAGTCATGAAATACATTTACTTACCTTTTTAAATGTTTAATCTTTAACATAGGTTAAATACAATATTCAAATTATGGAGAAATATGAATAATATAATAAAGGCCATTTGATTTGTATGTATATGTACATATATATCCTTACCATATATATATATATATATATATATATGTGTATATATATATATTAGAGGCCCAGTGCACAAAATTCATGCATGGGGGGCGGCTACCCTTAGCCTAGCCTGCACCTCTTACAATCCGGAACTTCTCAGGGGATGTCCCACTGCCAGTTTAGGCCCGCAGGGTTTAGGTCTGATCCTGTGTGCCTAAACCCGCAGTCAGACATCCCTCTTGCAATCCGGGATGACTAGCTCCTAACCACTCACCTGCCTGTCTGCCTGGTCATACCTAACCCCTCTACCTGCCTGCCTGATGCCCCTGACTACTCACTTGCCTCCTTGATTGCCCTCTGCTTCGGCCCTCATTGCTGCAGTTTTGTCTGGAATAATGTCTGGAAGGTGGTTCAGCTGTCCAGTCTAATTAGCATATTATTCTTTTATTATTATAGATATAATTAAAGCTTTAATAAATTATAATAAACCACAGTGATGTAGAATATGGTTACAATAAAATAAACGCAAAGGTAAAACTACTGTCTTAATCACAAATCTTAATTTCTTGTAAGATTGGAAAATAGGAAAAAAACCCCCACCCTTTCCTAAATAACTTTTGTATCAAAGAGGAGATCAAAACTTTAACAATAGGATACTTCTGAAGAAGCAATATTGGGAGTGTTGCATGAGACATGGCCAGACATGCAATTGCATTAAATGCTTGTATTGTTGAATAAGAAAATACAAAAATGAACAAACTAAGCTGTCATGAGAAACCACAAACAAAATTACTAATAAATCTAATAAAATCATTTGGTGCAAGATAAAGGCAGAAATTGGTGAATTAGTAGGAAATTAGTAGACTTAGATTATTTTTTTATTTTTAGAGATACTGTTTTAATCTCTAATAACTTTAATCATATAAAATTATGTAAATCAGAAATTAGAATTCAAATATACCAAAGAGATGAAAATTATAATATGAAATGTGCTATCTATATGCTATCATTTTGAAATTTAAAAAGTTATATATAGAAATATAAATTAATTGCCTAAAGGAGAATAAAAACAGTAGAACCAATAATAAAGATAAAAAGTTATCCAAGATTTATTTCTGAAAATAGATTTGGTTCAAATAAATGAATGATATGTTTTTTTTTCAACCATTCATCTACTACTTTTTATGTTGTGTAATCTATTCCACAGCACAGGAAAATATGTGAAGCTTTCCAATTAATTTTAGGAGGCAAACATAAAATAATTTTTTGAACACCTGCTAAAGATAACTCAAAAAAACCTAACAAAATCTGAGGCAACAACAAAATGTAAGTAAAAGGCAAAAATTCTAAACAGCAACAAATGAAATCTAGTAATTTAGTAGAAGAAAATAAGATAATGACTGAGTGTGAGTCATTCAAGAGAGGTGGCTCAAATTGAAATAATTAATTAATATAATTTAAACAATGGGTATAAAGTTTAAGAATATAGTAATTTTGGTATAAAACAGAAAAGCATTATTTTTGAGTTTTTCAAAAAAACATTTATTTAAAAAAATTTTTTTAATGTGTTACATGTATACATATCTTCCCATTGCCATCTACTCAATGGAATTCTATGCTGCCATAAAAAAGAATGAATTTTTACCATTTACAGCAACCTGGATGGAACTGGAGAGCCTTATGCTAAGTGAAATAAGCCAGTCAATGAAGGAGAAACACCACATGATCTCACTCATTTGTGGATAATAAAGAACATTATAAACTGATGAACAAAAGGATAGACACAGAAGCAGTAAAGCATCAAACAGACTGTCAAATTACAGCAGGAAGTTTAAGGAGAGGTGGGGTAGATAAGAGATCAACCAAAGGACTTGTATGCATGCATATAAGCATAAGCAATGAACACAAGACACTGGGGGGTTAGGGTATGCCTGTGGGGTGCAATGATAAATGCATTTTATAAAATTCAGCTTGCATTCTACGAATAAACAGTAAATTAGGATTGCAAAGAACTTTCTTTGAATTAATGTTTTTTATGAGGGTGTTGAGACATTAGTTGAGAATCATGGCTTTAAATACTAATACAAAATAAATATTTAAAAATCTCTCTGAAACAAAAATTTTCTGTTTTATAGAAAGCTAACATTAAAAATCAGTGCATTATAGTAATCATTAGATATTATTATTAAAGTTTTGGCTAATGTGTTGCATAAAAAAGGACAGTAGTTGGAACTGTTGAAAGAAATCCAAACTGCCATTTTTTTTTTTGTGTGTGGATTATGTACATTTGGTTTCAGAAATGTAGGGAACCACCTGAAAAACTATCAGCTGAATTCAATAAGTGCATAAATCAATAGCTTTTTAATATGTGAGCAATAACTTTTAAAATTATAATGTAAAATCCTATTTAAAAATGTCAATTTAAAATACTAGAAATAAACAGAATTTATAGAAGCTATAAAAGCAAAGCAATAAAACACTAGTAAGGAGCATAAAAGGAGAATATAATATATGGTGATGAGTAATGTAAGTGGAAAGGCTCAATATTATAAAGATATCAAATTGATGCAACTTTAATCACAAACCACATACAGTGGTACTTCGAGATACAAGTGCCCTAACATATGAGATTTTTGAGATACGAGCCGTCGAGCCAGCGATTTTTGCTTTGAAATACGAGCAACATTTGAGATAGGAGTAATCGCGCGGATCAGCCGGCTGCACACGACCCACCAGTTTACCTCAACTCTAGCGTCTCATAGTTTCCCACGCCTCAAGGTTATGGAAAGAATTAAACTTGTATCTCGAGGTACCACTGTATATGCACTTGGAATCTGATTAATTAATTCTAAACCTTTTGGAACAATGGACACTTGAAGATAACCAAACATATTCAGATGTATATTTATAAAAATACTAGAGGGCTGGTGCACAAATTCGTGCACAGGTGGGGTCCCTCACCTGGCTGGTGATTGGGACTGTTGGAGCTGATTGGGACTTGCTGACTTGGGGGAGGGACCATGGTTGGCTGGGGGTGGGGGAGAGGGGGGGTCACGGGGGAAAGGACTGTGGGAGGTTGGCTGGCCTCAGGAGGTTGGCTGTGGGAGCACACTAATCACCAGGGGTCAGCTTCTGCATTAAGCATCTGCCCCCTGGTGGTCAGTGCACAACATAGCTACTGGGCAATCCTCTGGTCTTAATGGTCACTTAGGCTTTTATATATATAGATATACCTTTAATGAGATAATTACTTTTTGTTAGTGCACCAGAATAGAAACAATGCCTAGCATTAGAGCCAGGTAAATATTATTACCTAGATTTTGAATATTAGCATTTCAATTTAGCTGAAAACTTAAACTGGAATAATTGGTCAATGCTTTGGGAAAATATAAAAATCAAGTTTTTATTGTATGCTTTTCTTTAAAATAAATTATAGGTAGATTAAGATATTAAATATAAAAAAGTGAAACCATAGAATTATTTGAAGAATATTTAAGTAAATATTATGTAATAAACTGGGAAAGACCTCTGTAATCATAACAAGAAATGCAACAACCATAAGATAAAAAAATAATAGATTTGGCAACATTTAAGTCAGTATTTTCATATCAATTACAAAATGTAAATTCAGTGATACACTAGAAATATAATATATATTATAGATGAAAGCTGATATTTTTATTTGCAATATAAAGGAACAACATAAACATATCAGAAGAATAATTGCTAACATGTTTTAATATATGAACCACAAAAGAAGACATATATTTGCATAATAAGCATATGGAAATATATTCTTTCTTAAGCCATGAACACAACAATAAGGTGTGAAGACCTGGGGCAGAATGAAAACCAGGTAGGGAGGAACAATGGGGGGGAGAATGGGGAACATCTGTAATACTGTCAACAATAAAGATAATAATAATAAATGAAAATAAAAATGCAAAAACAAAACAGAAATTAAAATAAATATTTATTAAAAGAAATTAAATACTATTTATCAATTTTGCATTGGCAAAGGTGAAAGAGTGAATTCTAAGTTGACAAATTGGAGGAGATGTGGGCATTCAGGCAGGAAATAATATTATATATTGATTTAGTTTTATGTAAAATAAAATATATATGTATTTATATATGCAGATAGAAATTGTCTGGAAGGACACATGGATCCCTGCTGGTGAGATGATAAATAGCTATTTCTGTGGTATGCTTTTCTCTATATAGAGAATTTCTTCACTGAGTACTTATTACTTTTGTAGTTATTTTTTCATTGTCATTTATTTATTCAACAGAATTTTTGTTGAATCTTATCTTGTATCAAACTATAAGCTATGGCCTAGAGATAAAAATAGATAAAAATCAACATGGTCTCTGGCATCAACATTAATTGAATAAATATAAAGTAAATGTACAATTACATATATAATAAATGCTATCAATGGGAGGCTACATGGGATTCTGAAAAATTATAAATATGAGAACCTGAAGCAGTAATGGAAGTTAGAGAAGGCTTCCCTGAAGGTTGACTTTAGAGGTAGGACCTGAATGATGAATGGGCTATTATTAAGCAAAGTGAGGGCAAATGTGAAGAAAGAGGACCCTAACCAGAGCAAATATCATTCAAACATCCAACAAATAATTTGCTTAGTACTTACTATGTCCCAGGTTATAAGCACTGGAGATATAGAGGCAAATTTGAAGAGATCACTGTTTTCTAGGAGTTCAGGTCTTAGTGGAGAGAGATAATAATCAAAATCAGAAATATAAATAGCATAGTTGCAGATTATAAAAGTAAAGAAATAAACAGGGTAGCACCAAAAATAGTTGGACATCTGAGGAGTTTTATTTATTTACTAGAGGCCAGGTGCATGAAATTTATGCATGGGGCGTGTCCTTCAGCCTAGCCTCCTCCCTCTCAAATCTGGACTTCTTGAGGGATGTTCGATTGCCTGTTTAGGTAGGATCAGGCCTAAATGGGGAGTTGGACATCCCTCTCACAGTCCAGGACTGCTGACTCCCAACTGCTCACCTGCAGGCCTTCATGATTGCTCCTAACTGCTTCTGCCTGCCAGCCTGATTACCCCCTAACTACTCCCCTGCCAGCCTTATTGATGCCTAACTGCTCCTCTGCCAGCTTGTTTGCTCCTAACTGCTCTCCCCTGTAGGCCTGGTCACCCCTAACCGCCCTCCCCAATAGGCTTGATTACCGCCAACTTCCCTCCCTTGCAGGCCTGGTCCCTCTCAGCTGCCCTCCGCTGCTGGCCATCTTGTGGTAGCCTTCTTGTGTCCACATGGGGACAGGATCTTTTGACCACATGGGGGCAGTCATCTTGTGTATTGGAGTGATGATCAATCTGCATATTGCTCTTTTATTAGATAGGATAGAGGCCTGGTGGATGAGTGGGGGCCAGCTGGTTTGCCCTGAAGGGTGTCCTGGATCACGGTGGGTATTCCCTTGGGGTATGGGGTGGCCTGGGCTAGGGGCCTGTGGTGATTTGCAGGCCAACCATGTCCCCCGAGGACCCAAGTGGAGGCCTTGGTATCTGGGATTTATTTATCTTCTGCAACTGAAACTTTGTATCCTGGAGTGGAGCCAAGCCTTCTGCTTGCACAACCACTGAAACTTTGTTGCCTTAAGCAGAGGCCTGCCGGCCAGAGTGTGTGGAAAGCTTGGCTTCCTCCATCGCCAGGGGCAACCCAAGCCTCCCTCCTGCTCTCTCTGTGGCCATAGCCATCTTGGTTGGGTTAATTTGCATACTCGCTCTGATTGGCTGGTGAGTGTGGCTTGTGGGTATAGGTGGAGGTATGGTCAATTTGCATATTACTCTTCTATTAGATATGATTTATTTATTTATTTTCCCAATGATAGTTTACATTAAGTGTTATTCTGTATTAGTTTCAGATGTACAGCAAAGTTGTTAGAAAAGAATGCTCTTTACAGAATGGTCCCTTTTAGATTGAATGGACAAGGAAGGTCTCTATGAAGAAAAGAAATTTGAATTGAGATTTGAATGTAAGAGGGATTCATTAATCTGTTCCATGAAATCAGCAAGAGTGCTCAAAGAAGGAGGGACATCCAACATTGTTCCTATGAGGATCTTTGGGGCTGGTGGATAAACAGGAAGTCATGATAGCTGGAACAGTGAGAAGAGGGGAGATTTGCAAGACATGACAGATGCCAAATCACATGGAACCTTGTTTAGCTGTGAGGGATCAAAGGGAAAATCACTGAAGTGTTTTATGCAGCAAAATTAATGGAACTAATATATACTTTAAAAATGACTCTGGTTGCTATATTGGTGATGGATTGTGGAGTGGAAGTTGGGGTCTTGATTAGGAGGCCAGTTGAGGCTACAAATCATAGTGGCTAGGATTTTATGGAGGAGGCAGTGGAGATTAAGGGAAGAGATGGTGCTGGCTGGGAATGCCAAAGAGATGAATGTGGAGGTGAGGGGAGTGCTTCAGGCTTTTAGCTAGAGCAACATAGTGAATGGTGGAAACATGTATTGAGATGGGAAGACTGGGACTAGCCTAATTTTTTAGAAGTTGATAGTGGAGGAGTCAATGAAAGGTGATTGAGAAGCAGAAGTGGGAGAGGAAAATTTGTGATGGGAAGAAAGATGAACAGGAGGGACTTGAAAAAAACCCAGATGGCTGATATGGAGAGAAGAGACTGAGCACAATAGGGTTCAAGGAGTAGTTAGGGATCAGGGCCAGATTCACTAGGGATATCAACAATATTAGTGTTTACCCTCCTCAAAGCATTGTACAGCTGTTTGAGGTTTCTAAGAGGATAATATGGGTGGGATGTTGCCCTTATCATTTTTCTATATCTTTAAAAATATCGTTCTAGGCAAATGCAGACAACAAGGATGGGTAAAACATGGATCTAGGGACACCACTTAGGAGGTCCAATCAAGAGAAAGTGTAACTTGTAGTCAGGAGTCGAAGTGGCAAAGGAAAGAAATGGGAAGATTTAGATACAGGAGACAAAATCTATAGATGTATTGGGTATGAGGTGTTTTTTTTTGCTTCTGGTTTGTGTAACTGGATGGTGGTGCCATTTACTAGAAGAGGACTAAATTTTTGGTGTGGGGGTTATGAGTTCAGATTTGGTCATAAGGAGTTTGAAGTTCCTATATCACACCTAAGAAGCATTGTGAGGTAGGTAAATTGGTATCAATAAGAAAATTCAGTTATAAGGTTAGTAAGTTGGAATTTGGCAGGAACAATATGAATGGATTTTTCTTATAAGATTTATTAAAAACCTCCTTCGGAGTCTGAGCTACAGGCTATTTTGAAAGAAACTCAATTTTATTAATTAAAACTATCCATGGTAATTAACTAGCTACCATTTATTGAGTTCTTATCATGAAGTCTGATTACATGTCAGGCCTCTATCAAACATTTTACATACATTATCTCATTTAAATCTCTCATGCTGTAAGTTAAGTATTATTATCTGTATTTCACAGACATTAAAACTGAGGCTAGAGAAGTTAAGTAAAATTTCCTAAGTTCATAAAGCTCTAAATTCCGGAGGCTGGATTTTTACCCTGGTTTGTATGATTCCATTGCTTATGTTCTATATTACAAATATTAAAAACAGCATCTCTTGGTATCAGTCCTGCAGAGGAATACTTTAATGAGTTTATGTAAATAATGTATAATTACCATAATGTATTCCTTTTATGGATATCCTTTTTTTTTTTTAATCCTCACTGAGGATATTTTCTCATTGATTTTTAGAGAGAGGGAAAGACAGAGAGAAATATCGGTGTGAGAGAAGCACATTGATTGCCTGCCTCCTACAGGAGCCCTGATCAGGGCCTGGGCCAGGAAGGAGCCTGCAAACAAGGTATATACCCTTGACTGGAATTAAAGCCGGGACTGCAGGCCAATGCTCTATCCACTGAGCCAAACTGACTAGGGCTGGATAGCTTTTTTTAACCTTTAAAAATTGTGCAATAATTTAAGACTCTCTGTAAGTTATAAAAATAAAAGAGTTCTCACATATCCTTTTCTCTGTGTTCTCTGATGATATCTGACATAGAACACTATCAAATCCAGCAAGATATTAGTACAATATTAACTATACTACAGAATAGTCAAGTGATTTCTTTAATAATTTATGTACAATCTTCTTTTTGTTAAAAGTCAGTTTAGTAATTCTAATCTATTGTTATGGGAGCAGATTTCATGTGCTCCCCTTTATAAACTTGCACCAACAGAATTAGTCATCTAAATTTATTTGCTTGCAAATTATTTATTTTATGAAATGCATTGGAGTGAAACATTCAGAGGAAAATTTCATATCAATTTTGTAAACTCAAACATTTCTTACACTAACCACCAAAGCAAGCTTAGCCAGATATTTGACTAGAAAACTGTTTGTTGTTAAATCTATATATATATATAGCTAATATGCTAAGTGTCCAACTATTCAACCATTTGACTGGTAGCTATGATGTGCGCTGACCACCAGGGGGTAGATGCTCAATGCATAGGCATGGAAATATGGAATAGAATGATGAATGTCAGAGGGAAGGGGAATGGGGAGAGGGAGGGAAGAGATTATACTAGGGGCCTGTTGATCAGATTTGTGCACTGGTGAGGTCTCTTGGTCTGGGTCCTGGGATCAAGCTGAAACTGGCAGTCTGATGTTCCCCAAGGGTGTCCCAAATTGTGAGAGGGCACAGGGCAGGCCAAGGGATCCCACTGGGGCATGAATCTGTGCACTGGGCCTCTAGAATTATTATTATTAAATTTATCTCTGGTTAGCGTGAAGACCCTCATACTGAAGGGTTGTGGGTTTGATTCCCATCAGGGGCACATACCTCAGTTGCAGGCTTGATCTCTAGCCCCTGTTAGGGTGCATTTGGGAGGCAACCAATTGACATGTATCTCTCACATCGATATTTCTTTCACTCTCTTGCTCTCTCTTACACACATACACTCATAGCATACTCCTTTCCTCTACTCCCTCTCTAAAAAAAAAATCTATGGAAAAAATATCCTTGGGTGGGGGAAAATATTTTTAAAAAATAAGTATAGAATCCCAATTTCATGTAAATTTTGTAAATTCAAACATTTCTTACACTAACAACCAAAGCAAACTTAGCAGGATATTTGACTAGAAAACTTTATGTTGTTAAATCTATAAATGAGAAGGGAGATAAATGATAAAAAACCTATAAGGTTTTAAAAGACTTAATGGAAAAGATCAGCTTAAGTTTAATTATACTTATAATATAAATTTTGGAATAATAATTTCAATAATTATTTCTCTCTTTGCCTAGAAAATTATTAGGCACTGTGGTGTTTACATAGCATTTTATTAAATATTAATATAAAGTTGATAGCCACAGAAGACATGAGTACAAAATCAGTTACAAAGCAGTAGTATCTATGATTATGTCAAATTTATGTTGGAACAGAAACAGGGGTTGGGCATTCAGTGCAGAAGAGACTCCCATGGGATGACTTCTTGAAAGCAAAGGAATTTCAGTCAGTTTTTAAGAATGAACAGACTGGAAGGCAGAGTATAGACGATGATAATTGTGTGAAAGCTGAGAAACACATAACTTTTGTGAGAGTATGCAGATTTCTTTGGTGGGAGCAGAGGATTTATGTAAGAGAGGGGTCGAGGTGTTGTTATTTTTAAATCACATTAAAGTTTTCTTTCCAGGTCATATATTCTATGTGTTTTAATAAATGTATAATGACATATATCTATCCTTATAGAATCATACAAAATAGTTTCACAGCCCTAAAAATTCCCCGTGCTTCATAGGGAATGCATTTTTTAACTTATTTATTGATTTTTAGAGTGAAAGAGGAAGGGAGGGAGAGAGAAAGAAACATCAGTACTTGTACTACATCAATTGTTGTTCATGCATTCATTGGTTGATTCTTACATGTGCCCTAACTGGGGATGGGACCCACAACCTTGATGACAATGCTTCAATCAATTGAACTACCCAAGGGTAGAATGAGTTTTAATCTAATATTCATAAGGACCTTTTGGAACATTATACTGACCTAGTGTCTAAAAAACTTTCTTCAGCAATATAAACAGTATTAAAAATATTATCTTGTCCTAGCCAGTTTGTTTCAGTGGATAGAGTGTTAGCCTGTGGACTGAAGGATCCCAAGTTCAATTCCAGTCAAGGACATGTTCCTCAGTTGCAGGCCTGATCCCTGGCTCTGGTTAGGATGGGTGTGGGAGGTAACCAATTGATGTGTGTCTCTCACATCAATGTTTCTCTCTCTGTCTCTCCCCCTCCTTTCCACTCTCTCTAAAAATCAATGGAAAAATATTCTCAGGTGAGGATTAATAACAAAAAAATATTATTTTGATATTACTGAAGTAAAGGATTGATTTGAATTACACTGCTAATTTGATTTTGGTGTTACTTTAAACCCATAGCTTTCTTTTTAAAAAAAATATATATTTTACTGCAATATATTACCTGGTAAGTTGGAAAATTTATATTTAAATTACTAATAAACACATGATCCATAATTGAACTAACATTTCAATGAGCACCTTTCCTATCTTCTGTTTTCTATGCATATGTTATTTTTGTCAAAAAATAAATGGTGTATATTGTTTTATATCCTGTTCTTTTCAATCAATATGTAATGAGCAGAATCCCTTGTAACTGATTGTTTTGCTACAATGTACTTTTTACACTGTATGGGTTACAGGTTTTTCAGAATTTCAGGGATTATCATGATATTATTACAGAATATGGTAGACTTGCTTTTTCTTTATAAAGTGAAGAACTAAGAGTCAGACAAGTGGGCTAATATT
Organism: Lasiurus cinereus; assembly: GCA_011751065.1. NCBI lineage: Eukaryota > Metazoa > Chordata > Mammalia > Chiroptera > Vespertilionidae > Lasiurus > Lasiurus cinereus. Next base: position 72,474,792 of record JAAGEH010000018.1, read on the forward strand.
ATTTAATGAAAGTATTTTCACTTGATCAGGAGTCTTCCTTTTGCCTTAATTAAACCTCTAACTCCATTCATTGATCTATTCTTGAGTTTTGTTATTTAATCTCTCTGGATATTAGTTTCCTTGCCTTTAAAAGTTAGAAGTTACTCTAGTATTCTGTAACTGTGAGTTTTCTAGGATGTCATAGCAAAATAGGAACAAAGTTAACACTAAATTCTTTCATTAAAATTACATCAATTGACAAATCTTCTTTCCTCTCTCTGACTCTCTTTTTCTCTTTTTTCTAACCTCAAAGACACAGATTTGAATTAATTACCATCTTTGGCCCACAGATGACCTCTTTTAACTTCTTTCTGCTTTTGGTGTTGATACTGTATGCTAGACATTTGTGAATTTCCCACTTAAACAGTAGCCTTTTTAAGGATGTTTACTAGTCAAAAATCTAAGTTTTAATGCAATGCCATGTTTTATTACCATTATGTTTCTAGCACCTACTGTAGTATCTGGTGCAACCAGTTGCTCCATCAGTATATGTTGCATGATTGAATTACTGTCACGTAGACCTGTTTCCTGGATGAACATTTTACTGGTAGAGGAGAATCTATTGTCAAAACTTGCTAAAATGTAGACATTGACAAAAGTGGCAGGTAATTAAAATAAACATATGCCATTGAAGTTAGCAATGATTGTGAACTGAGAATAAAACAGACATATATTCACTAGAAAAACCTAAGCGGCAATGAAAGAAATTTTATTAAATGTGAAGTAATACAAACAAAAATGATCAAAACCCTTATAATTTAATATTGTGTGCAAACACAATATTTGGAACATAGCACAGTGCAGGAATGTATACTTTTATCCCTCCAGTAACATTGGGATGTTGGGGAGAAGATTTAAATATTGCCACTTTTTACGTGAAGATAGGACACTCAGAAAAGTTTAAGTGACTTCTCAAAATCACACAGCTAGTAAGTGGCACCTCTAGGATTCATACTGTATATGTCTGACAATAAAAGTATGAGCCTTAATGGATGATAATAAACTGTCTCAAAATTGTATTACCCAGTCTTCAGAAAATTTAAGAAATAATTCCTTCTGAAATACCTTTATTATTTAACTTTTGCCAATTGAGGAGGAAGATTTTCATTTTAGGAAATAATATATAGACATCATATTTTTAACATGTATACATGTAAGCCGGATGATTGGCTCCATTAGCTTTAAACTTTTTGCAAAAGCCATTTGTTTCTGTCTTGACTTGGAATTTCTTCTTGGATTTGTTGGTTGTAGTGCATTTCCTTTGCGATCTGGAGTTAGGTAGGTGATCTGTGTTGCAGTGCCAGATACTTGATACATCTTTATGCTGTTGCAGAATTATAGTAGAGGATACTGTGGATTGGCGACCGCATGACAAAATTGTGCTTTGCTCCTCTTCCTATGAGCCTCACGAAGTAGAGGTCCTCACTGTGAAAGAAGTTAAGGGCCACCATGTGCGGATCCAGGAGCGGCTCAAGCACCGGCACATTGGTAAGGTTTACTTTGCTGGTTAAGGGAGGTGAACGAGCCAGGAAAAACATGTGCTTTCTGGAGTCTTGGATGTGATCACCATCCAGAGGAGAGGGACAATGCTTTACTGCCGCCTAGACTCATCCTAGAAGGCTTATCTCTGTCCCTTCATTCATTTTATTTCTGAATTAAAAATACTTTGATGTGAGGGAATTTTTTAAACTTTTATTTATAATGGTAAGTCTAGAAGCAAGCAGAAGGGTTAAGACTCTTGTTCAAGGTCACCTGACATTTTCATGTCTAGGCCAGAATAAATCTCATGGGAATTGAGTTTCCAGTTTATTTCCTGGCACTCTGAATTATACAGTTACTTAGAAGGTGGTAGTTATTGTAAATAATGACTTCTTTTTCAAACTTAGGAATGCATCCTTCCTAACATAAACTTCATGTTTTGTATTAATTACTACTGCTACCAAAAAATATCGAAATGTCTTTTCTCAAAAAAAGTGCTGGATATTTTTATACACTATACACAGTTAAATACACATTTACATAAATAATAACCATAACCATACATTTCCTGCTTCCATGGAATAAATTTATCTAACACAGAAGATACAACGAGTAAGTAATAAAAATGGAAATAGGGGGGTTATGGAATATCTTTTTGTCTGTGATTTGTGAGAGGGAAGTACATGTTTTCACCAGGACTACATATAAAGCTACATTTAAATCATAGTTCTGAGGATGATTTCTGTTTTTAAAAAGTGGCCAAAGAAGAGAGAAATCTTCAGCGATCCTGGTCAGTAAAGTGCTCCATGGGGAGGGCAGTGACAAAAACCAGCTCTTGGCTGTTTGGCTCCCAACTGCTGAGGAGGCTCCTCAGGCAGTAGTGAGCTTGAGACCCACTGAGGGAGGAGGCTGCTGCTGCCCTTGGCCCATTCACTCTCATACATCGCTGTTTTAGTTCTGTCACTGCCTCAGTTGCTCTAAGATTCCTCACTCCCATGAAAGAAGTCCACAGACACTGTCCAACCAAACACTAAGTCTCACACTGATGCATTTAAGGAAGGAGGATGGGAACCCCACTAATTGGACAGGTCTGCCCTGCACAGTAACCTGTCCTAGTAGCCACAGTTCTTGAGGAGAAATGAGTAATTGCTCAACCACTTTCACTCTGATCCCAAGGGGACACAAGTAACCAGGCTTTTCATTTCTCAGCTGACATTTGTGGAGATGCCCGAGGAAAAGCAGACCTTGATGCTGGTAGGACTTCCAAGGGGAAAGGAGTGTTTTAATTTGGCAGATTCCCTGGGTCCCAGACTGGTGATTCCTGAAGTTGGTTTTTAAAGGTGTTTCTTCCCCAACTCCTTTTGCCCCAGGAAGTGTACATGTCCTGGAGGATGGCTCATATATCCGTTTGGCTGCTGAGATTGGACTTTTGACTCGAAATATACAAATGCAGTCTGATACATCCTGCAGGGGGAGACTCCTTGTGGGGTCCTTCAGGAAGTCCAGCAGAGAAGAATTTTCAGGTAAACAAAATTTTAAGTGACATTACCAATTGGAGCCTATTCTTTTGGGATACTCAGAAATTCCAACTGTGAGAATTTTCCTTTATAAAATAAAATGTACAGATTAAATGGCTTCTCTGTGCTCTGAGTAGATATGCATTTTCAGTTCTAATCTGTGCTTAATTATCAGTGTGATGCTAAAATAATATACTAGTGATTGGCACATATGTACATTTTTACCTCAAAGAAAACATCTTTCAGCAGATGTGAAATGTCCTCTACTTTGAAATTATGGATGATTTAATGACCACTTCAGTTTTATCTCTCCTGAATTTCTATAATTCTTTCCCAATAGCATGCTATCTCTGATGGCAAGCCTCAGCTCATGCTATAAAGCAATAGCATAAATTTAAATAAAAATGATTTCCATATTCCATACTGCTTTAAGGATCAGCTCATTCTCTCTCATTTCATTCAAGTTTTAGCTCTTGGAATGCTGCAAAATTATTTGATTAGCACCTTATTTCTTCAACTTGTATTTCTTTTTATCTTTTTTTTAATTGTGTTACTTGTATACATATCTTCTCATTGCCCCCACCCCCCAGGCATACCCCAATCCCCCAGTGTCTTTTGTTCATTGGTTCATTATATGCATGTATACAAGTCCTTTGGCTGATCTCTTATCTACTCCACCTCCCCCTAACCTTCCCATTGTAATTTGATAGTCTGTTTGATGCTTTACTGCCTCTGTATCTATCCTTTTGTTTGTCAGTTTATAATGTTCTTTATTATCCACAAATGAGTGAGATCATGTGGTGTTTCTCCTTCATTGACTGGCTTATTTCACTTAGCATAAGGCTCTCCAGTTCCATCTAGGTTGCTGCAAATGGTAAGAATTCCTTCTTTTTAATGGCAGCATAGAATTCCATTATGTAGATGTACCATAGAAACTTGTATTCCTTAAATATTATTCCAACATTGTTCCATAGTCAAATAAATTTCGGAGAGGCTATCACTGTAGCTCTATCTTAGAAAGTCACTGTGTACATGAATACAATACAGGCTCTGTGAAAGCCTGGACTAGAGTATCTAACCACTTTTCCCAGATACTGACCATGGAACACTTTTCACCAGCACATCTGTTTCACCAGTATGATAAAGACCAGTGTTTATACCTTATATCAGAATTTGGGATTTCTGGTCCATAGAATAAGCTTTCTCTCCATAAGTTCTCACTCCATTAGTTGTCAACACAAGTGAGTTTGCTCCTTCCACACCCAAGGACATTTGATCATATCTGGAGACATTTTTGCTTGTCACAACTTTGGTGGGTGAGTCTGTTTGTAAAAAATCAATTGCTTCCGTTTTGTCCTTGGCTCTGAGTAAGGGGGAGCTGTCTAAAGTCTGTTCAGCCTCTTCAGGATTGAACACATAGCTGGACCGGTGGTGAAGTGGCTGAGAAATCCAGATGATTGGTATCAAAATTTGGCTCTACCATTTGCTAGCTGTGTAATTGTGAACATGTTTCTTAGCCGCTGTGAGACCCAGTCTCATGATCAGTAAAACAAAGATATTCATTCACAGGCTAATTGCATAGATTCTGGAGCCAAACTTTTTAGGTTTGATTCCTGACTTCTGATTAACTATATAAATTAAAATAAATTACTAAATCCTTCTGAGTCTCACTCTCAACTGTAAAGCAATAATAATGATGGAAACTTCACAAGGTTGTGATAAGGATTAACTGTATTAAATGAATGTTTTTTTTTTTAAGAACCTTAACATTTTTCTGTAACAAACTCCAGCATCTGGAATTGGAGGGAATCTGCAGGTGCCAGTCAAGGGTGCCAGGCATGGGTGTTCAATGGTTATAGGGCAGAAAAGCAGACCATATAATTCCTTCTTTTAAACTGGAGACCTCTGTCAGTTTCTTCCTTCTGATAAGACGTATCCAGCAACTTGCACTCAGAATTGTAATAATTTTAATGGGAAAATAGTTGTGAACAAAATCACTGCTTAATTCTCTGTTGAAATGAGTAAGACATTTTAAGCGTGTACTATGAATTAATTTTCAGTCTTGTGTAATTGAAAACTATGAATTATAATTATATACATATGACATTAATTATTATGAGAATTAAAAAGTAATGTAGTGTGGCTAAAATAAACACAGAATTTTATAGAATTTGAAAATGATTTAAAAAATATGTTATTTCCTCTATCATGTCTTAATCAAGAGACATTATTGAATATTGTGTTCTGGGGCATATATTGAACAGAAATATATGTTTAAAATTTTCACTTATGTCACACTCTTAAGAAATGTTTACAATGTTTATAGAGTTAGTCATTATGTTTTTTTTTCATATAATATCTTTGTGGAAATGGCTATGACCTTTTCACATGGGGGTCGCTGAGACACAAAGAACAAGAGGTGAGTCCCAGGAATTCATATGCCCCTCATTCTTACCCAGTTCCTGACCCAGCCCTGCAATAGATGCCTGGAGTCTTTAAGCTATGTGTGCCCATCTCCTTTCTCTATTTTTTCTTTCCTTGTTCTCTATCCTATCACCAGATTCTTCAGACTGCACACAAAACCTTTATAAAGGCATTAATGTCACCTTCAATGGATTCATATTTTGTTACTGAGAGTCACTGGTATTAAATATTATGCTGGTGTTGAGAAGAAATGAATGCATTTCAATAAAAATCTGCATATTCTGGTGTCAATAAATGGACCATCCTTCTGCCTTACGTGGGGAAGAAAAAGTACCTGATGATATGCATTTTGTTTACAGGTGTCCTTCAACTTTTAAATGTAGAAATTCAGAACTTTGGCTCACCATTGTTTTCATCCATTGAATTCACAAATGTGTCAGCAGGATCCTGGATAATATCTTCTGCTCTGCACCAAAGCTGTAATGGGGGCATTCACGCAATTGCCAGTCACGGGATCATTTTAAATGACAACATAGTGTTTAGCACCCTTGGTCATGGCATTGATTTGGAGGGTCAGGCCTTTTCTCTCTCTAATAACCTTGTGGTTCTGATGACACAGTCAGCGTGGTCCACCACTTGGGTGGCAGGCATCAAAGTGAACCAGGCTAAGGACATCACCCTCCGTGGTAATGTCGTGGCAGGATCGGAGAGACTTGGCTTTCACATCCGAGGCCAGAGGTGTTCCCCTTTTGAAGCTCTTTGGTCTGACAATGTGGCCCACTCAAGCCTTCATGGTCTTCATCTCTATAACGAAAGTGGACTTGGCAACTGTACTAGAATCTCTGGCTTTTTGGCTTTCAAGAACTTTGACTATGGTGCCATGCTCCATGTGGAGAACAGCGTGAAGATAGAGAACGTCACTCTGGTGGACAATGCTATTGGTCTTTTGGCAATAGTATATGTGTCTTCTGGTTCACAGCCTTCCATCGAAAATGTGCAGATTGTACTTAGGAACTCAGTCATCGTGGCCACTAGCTCCTCTTTTGACTGCATTCAGGACAGGGTTAAGCCTGCCTCTGCCAACTGGACATTAACGGACCGAGCTCCTTCCAACCCCCGAGGGGGTCGAATTGGTATTCTGTGGCCAGTGTTTACCTCAGAACCAAATCGGTGGCCTCAGGAACCATGGCACAAAGTGAGAAATGGCCATTTAGTTTCAGGAATTACGAAGCTTCAAGGTAGGATGGTTGGGCTTATCCAAATAATGTAGTTTCATACCTCTGAGCATAGAATTTTTAATAGCATTCTGAAATTATATCAACAAAAGAATACAGTGTAGTCTATTGCTTGCTGTACAATTGACCACCTGCTACATGCTGATAACCACACTGATGATTGAAAATAGCAGTGAGTGATTCCTTAAAAAATTACTGCTTTAAACATGTTGAAGAACTTGCACAGCAATTATTTAATTTGATTATATGAAAATTCTCTTAGGTAGGTGTTATTTTTCCTATTATACAAAGGAAGAAACATAGATGCAGAAATTGTGTCTAACTAAAGTTGTTTAGTAGTTTAGCTCTTTCGTAATATTGTACTCACTCCTTATTGGATTTTATCAAAACTATGATAGAATATCATTCTGAAGACATTGATGTGTTGGACTACTTCTGTTTTGCAAAGGATACTAATATCTTGAAGAATTACAGATATTTAAGTCAAGATTTATTTTGCAAAGGATACTCATGTCTTGAAAAATTACAGATATATTAAGTCAAGTTCCAAGTAAACTCTTGGAACTAGCCTGGACAACTTAAATTAACTTCTGGACAAACAGTAGCAAAGGTTGTTTAGTTGTGTAGTCTATATTTGCAGTTGGTAGTTTACATGATCTAATGCCATTTTATGCTTAATTTTTTTTCAGATGTCACCTTTTCTAGTTTTGTGAAGAGTTGCTATAGCAATGACCTAGATGTATGCATTCTGCCCAATGCAGAGAACAATGGGATCATCCATCCCATAACAGCAGAGAGGACCAAAATGCTAAAGATCAAAGATAAAAACAAGTTCTACTTTTCTCCTTTACAAACCAGGTACCAGTTTTAGTATTTATAAGCCATATCCATGAAGTATAAAATTATTAATGGAAATAAAAAGAAGTCTTTCTGAAAAGTATGCTAGATTGAGTGCCCCTCATTCTTTATGCCTCCTATATTCAAGTGCTTTGCTATATGATTTTTGCAATCTCTCTCACCAAATGAGCAGAGGCTGTTTCTCTCTCTTGAATCTGGATTCAGCAACGTGACTTACTCTAGCTAATAAAAGGTGTAGACATGATGCAGGGAAATTTTTATTGATATTGTTTTGTCTTTATTAGAGATATTTCTTTGGAATATTTTCAATCACTGGAAAAAATGTACCCTACTTCTTCTATATTCTATAGAGTATGGTGTCACTAGTCTTCAGAAGGAGCTGTAGGAGCCCTTGTGCAGGTACTGATGGGGAGAAGGAAATCATGTCTGTTATCAAGACCCTGAGTTGAATAATGAGGCTTAGATAGATACTGATGCTCAGACCAGATGTAACCACTATTCTAGACTGTATGATCTGAGAGTTTCCTTCAGGAATCTGAAAACTAGATAAGGCACTATTTTTGCCATAAAAGGGAGCAGCAAAATCAGGATCAGGGAAAATGGGCTATTTTTCTTCCCCATAACATTGAGATAAACTCCTATAGTTGGAAGAAAAGAATCAAGAAAAATTACCCTTATTGGAAAGTTTATGTTTTTGGCCCAATATCTATCTCTTTAAGATGCCCATTCCTGAGCTACTTTTGATATCTAAACATTATTAGCTATGTAATTTGGGTTGTCGTGTAATTTTTCTTTTATTGTCCAGTTTTCCTTATTTTCATGTATTACCTGTGGGATGAAAGAATTATAAAGCTTAATTATGCTAGCATCTGACTCTGTACTATTAATACTTAACACCTGGTTGGCATGCAATAATATTTAGTACTGATAGTACTGAAAAGTATGAGACCAGGAGAAATCAAATAAGTTTTCTAAAATTCAGTTTTATAATGGTCTACTATTTTTTTAATATAACCTCCTGACACTAAATGCTGAAAGTATAGGAACCATGCCTGTATTTACCACCCTTAACTCCCCAAACTGTAAGAAGTATGTTTTCAATAGATATTTGTTGAATGAGAATATCTATTTTTACCTTGTTTGCATATGGCAAAAATATAATTGACATGTATAATAATAACTAGGGGCCTGGTGCACAAAATTTGTGCACTGGGAGTAGGGGACTCCCTCAGCCCAACCTGTCCCCTCTCACATACTGGGAACCCTCGGGGGATGTTCTACTGATGGCTTAGGCCTGCTCCCACCTCCCCCTCCCAGGAGCAGGCCTAAGCCTCAGTCTGATCTCCCTTTATGGGAGGCAAGGGGGCTGATCATGAGAAGACACCAGCCCCATCACCCTGTTGCTGCAGGCAATGCCCGGCACCACAGCCACCAAGGTGGTTTCATCAACACAGACTCCAGTCCCTTCACCTTGAAAAAATGACAACTTTCTTTAGGCATTTTCAAGATGTGTTTTTCATAGGATATGGCATTTCTTTCTTTCCTTTTTTTTTATCCTCACCTGAGGATATGTTTCCATTGACTTTTAGAGAATATGGAAGAAAAAGGGAAAGACAGAGGGAAACATCAAAGTGAGAGGAACACTTTGATAGGTTGTCTCTTGCATGATCTCTGACCTGGGCCCTGGCCAGGGAGGTGCCTGCAACCTAGGTACATGCCCTTGATCAGAATTGAACCCAGACCCTGTGGTTGGCAGGCCAAGGCATTATCCAAACCTGCTAGGGCAAGATATGACATTTCTTAGCCCTCCAGCAGCAGAACTTTGTTTTTTTCTCCAGAAGTGTGTTAAAAAAAACCCTAGATTACCTCTTTGGATTCTTTTTACCCAAGTTACTAAGAATATTAGCAGTGGCATACAGTGAGTTCAGCCAATGAGCAGTCAGAAAAGGTGTTTCCTCTGTAGTTCACACTGATTGCCAATAGCCTTAGATCTCCGGTTCCAACCCTGCCCAGGCCTAAAGCCTCTGGCCAATGCTTTTGGCCTGGGCAATGGACCTCTAGCTCCTTCAAATCACTGGCTCTGCCCCTGCCCAGGAATATATGAGCCGAAAGCCTCTGGCCAAAACTTTAAGCCTGGGGAGGGGACCCCCAGCTCCCTCCGATCACCAGCTCGGCCCCTGCCCCCTCAGCTCTGATTTCAGGCTTGGTCCTGCCCAGGAGCCCCCTTCACAGGCTGCTCAGAGCCCACACAGAGCCTACCTCAGAGTGACCTGGGTGGCAGGATGTTCTTAGGACCCAGGCACTGTATGCAAATTAACTGCCATCTTTGTTGGGTTAATTCGCATACTCACTCTGATTGGCTACGGACATAGTGGAGGTATGGTCACTTTATATGTTTGTCTATTATAAGATAAGATCTTATAGTACTGCATGGTACCAAAGTTCCATAAAGAAATGTTTTCATTATTTTCAGTACGTATTAGAATTAGGAGCATTTTATTATATTTTACTGCTTAGAAAATTAAAATCTGTGTAAAGATGACATATCCAGAGTATTTGGATAATAATAATGCCTTTCTTCTTGACCATATAACTGAGAAATAATTGTTCTATAGAGTTTTATATAATATCTATGTAACATTACTACTAATAAATTCCTTTTTCATCAGATCAGTAATTTCAATATGTTTTCTTTTTTTTGTTGCTCAAGAAATGAGCATTGCTTTCTATCTGTCTTTACAGGGAAGATTTAGGAAAAGTGGTCTGCTCTGAATCCTATTGTGAAAGTCCAAGAAAATATCTCTTTAAGGATCTCGATGGGAGAGCCCTGGGTCTACCTCCACCAGTTTCTGTATTTCCTAAAACCGAGGCAGAATGGACTGGATCCTTCTTCAACACAGGTTGGTTATAAAGGAACTCCATGCCTCCAGTAGGGGGAACATGAATGAAGGAGCTGGTTTGGCTGTGTTGTCTAGTGGAAACCAAATATCCTGGAGAGGAAATGAATTCTGGAGTTGGATCCTGTGCTAAAATGCTGCTCAACTCACCTGTATCAAAGGAATGTTGAGTGATTAAGAGATGTTGTGATCACTGTGTGGCCTCTAAGAGATTACCAAAGGTGTATCTATGTCAAAAGTACAGATTCCTGACACCAACTCTCTGCACAGGTGAGAGCAATACTCTCACTAGCTTGGTCACCTGGGCTTGGAGCATCATTTTCAGTGCTCAGAGCTTTGCAGTGTCAGCCACAGAGGCAGCAACTCTGGCTTCTAACTGCATCTTCCTCTACACCAGAATTTAAGGGCTCTCAATCTGGAGAGAGTGGTGGAGTAGATGGCATGCAGTTTGCCTTCTTTTTCTCCATTTTTGTAATTGTCCCTGGGAGGTGTGTGTGTGGCATGGTGGGGGAAGGGAGGCCAAGCTGTGATCAAAATTTCATCTTCTTGCTTATACAAACAAAACCCATTTACCTACCAGTTTTTATAGCTGGACCCCTAAGGAGATCATTTCCCTTACTTACACAAACAATGAGACTGAGTTTTCTTTTCAGTTCAGGTAGAACCTGCTGTAGGTAAATCTAAAAAATCCCCCTCCCCACTTCCCTCCCCTGCTTCAGTGGTTGATGCTTCAGACTTTTTTCTTTTCTTTTAAAAATTTCTGAATGTGTGAATGTCTCAGAACATCCTCAGATCTGTTTTCTTTTCTCTTCCTAATCGTTAAGCCCAAGGTTGAAATACCACTTAATGCTGAAGACTTCCAATTTATATCTCTAGTCAGACTTGATCCTGAACTTTAGTCTGGTGTATCCAACTCCATTGAAAGGTATAACTGACATCTCAGATTTAACATGTCCTAAATAGGATTCTTTATCTTTGCCCATCGATGTCCTGCTTCTTGCCTAGTTAACTCTACTTCAGTAATTGATACCATCATTTATGAGGGCGAATTAATGAAACAATTATTTATTCTTTTTTTTTTCAGAACCCAAATTCTCCCACTTCTAACCATCATCATCTCCCACCTGACAAGGGAATAACCTTCTAACTGGTCTTCTTTCTTATGATCCTGTACCCTATACAGGTCTGTTTGTCAATGATAGAGTGATCTTTCAACTTTTCAGTGTTTTTTCTATCGCCCTCAGAATGAAATCCACACTATAAGCTGTGTAGTATCTGACTACTGCTTGTCTCTCTCATTTCACTTGCTATGACATCCTTTTTACTTACTATTGTCTTGTTTTTTCTTTCATATGATAAACTTATGCCTACCTCAGGGCCTTTGCATTGGCTATTTCTTCTGCCAGAAAAATCACTTCTTTGCAGAGCTTGCTCCTTCTTTTCAAAGGATAAGTCCACAGAGGAACCATCTCTGACCACATTCTTGAAAATAAATATTCCTCCATTATTCTCTAGCCCTACTATGCCCACTTATAATTGTGAGTTTTTCCTAAACTTGTTGGTTTTCGTGAGGATCCCATTTCTGTGAAATCAGTATCAAGGGATACATATCCCATTAATTGAAATTATATTATAAACTAGAGGCCTGGTGCACAAAATTCATGCTTGTGGTGTCCTTCAGCCCACCATGCAACCTCTCCAATCTGGGACCCCTCAAGGGATGTCCGAATGCCCAGTGGCATCAGGCCTAAATGGGCAGTTGGACATCCCTCTCACAATCCAGGACTGCTGCCTCCCACCTGCTCACATGCCTGCCTTCCTGATTGCCCTTAACCATTTCTGCCTGCAAGCCTGATCACCTCCTAACCATTCCTATTCTATTCTGATTGATGCCTAACTGCTCCCCTGCCAGCCTGTTTGCCCCTAACTGCCTTCCCTTGCAGGCCTGGTCATCCCCAACTGCCCTTCCCTATAGGCCCAGTTATCCCAACTTCCCTCATCTGCTGGCCTGGTCACCCCTAACTGCCCTCCCTTGCTGGCCTGATAGCCCACAACTGCCCTCCCTTGCAGGCCTGGTCCCTCCCATCTGCCCTGCCCTGCTGGCCATCTTGTGATGGCCATCTTGTGTCCACATGGGGGCAGTCATCTTGTGTGTTGGAGTGATGGTCAATTTGCATATTACTCTTTTATTAAATAGGATAGAGGCCTTGTGCACGGGTGGGAGCTAGCTGAAGGGTGTCCCAGCTCAGGGTGGGGGTTCCCTTGGGGTGTGGAGTGGCCTGGGTAAGAGGCCTGTGGTGCTTTGCAGGCCAGCCATGCCCCCCAGTGACCCAAGCGGAGGCCCTGGTATCTGGGATTTATTTATCTTCTACAAATGAAACTTTGTAGCCTGTAGCAGAGCTAAGCCTTCTGCTCCCTCTTGGCTGCTGCCATTTCTATTGGAATTTATTTATCTTCTGTAATGGAAACTTTGTAGCCTTAAGTGGAGAACTAGGCTGGCAAGGGCATGTGGAAAGCTTGGATTTCTCCATAGACAGGGAAATCCAAACCTCCCTCCTGCTCTCTCTGTGGCCATAGCCAACTTGGTTGTGTTAATTTGCATACTTGCTCCTGATTGGCTGGCAGGCATGGCTTATGGGCATGGCTTGTGGGTGTAGTGTAGGTGTGGTCAATTTGCATATTACTCTTTTATTAGATAGGATGTACCTGCTTACTTGTGGATTTACTGTTTGCCATTTTAGAGTACAAACTTCATGAGGGCAAGAATTTTGTTCAGTTTACTATTACATATTTGGGAGACACTCAACAAATGCTAGATGAACTGATCAAGGGAATGAATTATTAATAACCAAGGAGACTATTAGTGCTTTTTCCCCATATCACTTAAGAACATATAGAAGAAATTGAGGCTTTCAGGTCATTGGTTTAAGGATTTATCTATAATATGGAATCCTGGAACCAAGAGGTTTCCAGGTATCTTTTCACTTGTTTTCACTTTTCTTCCATTGAACTACTACTACCTTATAGCACTTACCTTTTAGAAAAGTTTTACATAAGTCATTAATTACCATGCAGTTTCATGCTTCAACATTAATATTTTTCTCAAAAATTTTTATAGGTTGCAGGCTTATCTTTGCAACAGAGTGAAAAGCTGTGAGGATTACAGTATAGGCTTTAGAAAGTCATTACTGAGTGCATGAAACATGCTGAGTAAATATTCATTTTGATATGTTGGTTATATCTGTTGAATATAACCAGCAAATACATATTTTTACAAAAGAATGAAATCCAGGGAAACATCCATATTGAGAAAATATGTGTAGAATAGTAAATGGGGAAAAACGAAAGGAAGCTAGTTTTCCTTTTACCACTAGTTCTATTAAAATAGCTTTCTTAACAAAATAATTTATTGATTTGAGAGAGAGAAAGAAACAAAGAAAGGTAGATTTGCTGTTCCACTTATTTATGCATTCATTGGTTGCTTCATATATGTATGTGTCCTGACCAGGAATCGAACCTAAACTTTGGCATCTGGGATGATGCTCCAAACAACTGAGTTACCTGGCCAGGGCTTCAAATAGCTTTCTGTAGAAAGTTGTCTTATTGGTTTTAAAAATCATACCCCTGTTACAGGTATTATGCAATCGAGAAACCATTATTATATTTTAAAATAAGTACATGAATAATTGTGAGTATTTCCTAAACTTGTGTGTTTTGGTGAGGATCCCATTCCTGTGAAATCAGTATTAAGAGATACATGTTCCAGAGTATTTAGTGAAAATTAAATTTCACAGAAGAATAAGGACTGAAGAGAGTGTTTTCAGTTGCTTCCGAAGAGGACCCTAATACAAGGTCTAGAATCCAAGTAGTTTATATGGGGCTGAATCAGGAAAGCAGGGAGGGGGGGAAATGAGCCAGGGAAACGACTGGGGCCATTAAGGGATATGTTGTCAAACTGGTTACCATCCTGGACAGCTGGAGCTCAAGTCTGGTGGGGAACTCCAGGAGACTGAAGGAGTATGACCCAAAGTATCCCAGCTAAGTCCTGACGAAGCTAAGATAGTTATACCTCAAATCCCTATTTATCTCTGCCTAAGGTGTGCTATTGGGGACATTAACTCTCTAGTCCTCAGGCTTTCCCTGAACACAGACCAATTGTGTTCTTTCCCAGGACCAGAAAAGTCCCTTTTCAAAAGGGAGCCATTGTCTTTGTAGCAGCAGTCTTTTGTTTGTGAAGGTGAGTGCCAAAGACATTTGGTGTAGCTCTGAAATGTCTGTCTAATCCTCCATGTGTGAATAATAATGTCTTTGATGTGTTTTCCGATGGTCTTAGGCTTTACAGCAGCAGTTCACAACCTGTGGGTTGTGACCCACAGGTTGAGAACCACTAGCAGGGTCGCCTAAGACCATTGGAAAACACAGATATTTACATTATGATTCATAACAGTAGCAAATTTACAGTTATGAAGTAGAAACAAAAATAATTTTATGATTGGGGGTCACCACAACATGAGGAGCTGTATTAAAGGGCTGCGGCATTAGAAAGGTTGAGAACCACTGGTATAGAGAGAGTATATATGACTAACTACCTTAAACTCCTGATGTTTTAAAGCTTTATAACATTTTAAATGAGGTTACTATAGTATCCAACTCTGTGGGTTCCCACAGTAGAATCTGCTGTTTACTGCACTAAAAATAAAATTTGTGTCCTCTTGCAAGGAAGGAGACAGCCCATAGTAAATGGTGCCTTCCACAAGCTAACAAAATGTAATATTTTCCTTCAACTCCCAAATGTGAATAGAACCTCTCCTTCCCTAATTAACATCCATTTTTACTTTTTAAACCATTCTCTACTATGCTATTTTTTTCTGTTCATAACTTGATGGATGAGAAAAGTACAAAGTTAATCTCAAAAGCATGAATATCTATTTTGTATTTTCCTTTTTTAAGAGAAGAATCTATGATCTTCTATAAAACAGTAAGACCAGTAAAGCAAAGATGAAAAAAAGCCATTGGAACCAGCTTTCATTTTTATTCCACATGGCATGGCCTTTCTCAATTTTATTGGCAGCTTGAAATCCACTGCCTTTGAGGTTTAGTTTTAACTTGAAAAAACAGATTTTATTTGCACATATAAGTTCACATTGCAAAACTACCTACTCAGACAGATATCCACAGTCCCTCATATTGTCATATTCTCCAGCATTAAGAGCAAAAATTACCCATGTGGGTCAGCTACAAGGAATGCTGTGCCAGTGGGCTTTTTATCTGTGCAATGCAGGGTGCGTAGCCAGGGGAAAAGTTAGCTGCTAATTTTGGTTTGTACTTATCTGTAAGTTTGCATTTGCAGCCAACTTTGAAACATGTGTGACAAAGAGTGCAAGGCAGCTAATCCCAAGCAGATCCTCTAAAAACCATTTGCATTTTATTCTAGAAAGGATTTAGTTTTATTATGGAGGCATCTGATCATCTGAAAATCCAAAATCATTTAGAAAAACAAAGTCTTGAAATTCATATCTCATTTAGATAAGACTAGATAGATATCAGAGCTTTCCACTTTGCTTCTCACTCATTTCCTGTCAGTCCAGACAATAGATAGGTAGCATCACCTCTCAGACCAGTTCATACATGTGGCACACAGAACTGAAAAATCAGGGCTTTAGTTTCTATGGCATTTTACACTTTCTCAGACATGATGAGGATGGTAGAGGGAGATGAAGTAAAGTTGGCATGCACTGAGCGTGTGAGTGTGCTCAGCACTGAAGCTGGCATTTTCATTTATTCAATGAATGCATGTTGACCACTCTACCCACACCTTTGTAAGGATGAAGCTGTCATTGTGAACAAGGCAATATTTCATCAAACTTAGGTTCAAATAATTAAACTTATAAAAAAATAAATAAAAGTATTTCAATAGTGATGAGAATTATAAAAAAGTGAAATAGGGTTAGAGAGGTAGATTGAGATGTGTGTGTGTGTGTGTGTGTGTGTGTGTGTGTGTGTGTGTGTGTTTAAGGAAGTTGCTATTTGAAATAGAGTTATATTTCCCATGAGCCTAAATGAGGAGTGAAGAGTCACATTGCTCTCTGAGCAGAGAGAGGGACCTTCTAAGGAGAAGGGCCAGGACACTGATGTGATTGGTCTCAATGTGTGGGAGGGGTGGGTGGGAAGGAGATCGGTGCCACTGGTAAGTAGTGAATGAGAAAGAACAATTGGAGCTAGCTAGGAGCTAGGCCAGGCTCATTTAATAAGATGGTGTTGGAAGGTTTTAAGAAAGGAGGACATAGGATTTTATTCACTCTTTGGAAAGACAAGGCAAGATGCTGTGGAGTGAATGGATAATGGGTGGGAGCAGAGCTGGGAGCAGGCAGTGCATGAGGAAGCTGAAGTTAAGGGGACCCAAGAGTTGCATTACCCTACGTGTGGTCCTGTACTGGCTCACAAACTCTTGCACTGGTTCACAGTGAGATAATTACAGAAAGCTGTCACTTAGAAACACAATAATCTGACAGTTTCATATCTGTTGAATCTAAAAAATAAATCTTGGGCTTTTATTTTGTATGTCTACTTTGTCTGATAAGTTATACTGTATTTTTAAAAGTATTGGTCCACAAAGGACTGAACATTTTAAAACAAACAAACCAAACCAAACCAAAACGCCCTGTTCTCCTGCCAAACTTTCTCCAGTTGAGGAGATGCATTTCATGTCCTAAGGAACGTGTCTCCAAAGCTGGATTATCATTAGGATAGCTTTAAACGACATGCATGCCTATGTTGAGGGGATTTTGAGTCAATAGGTGTTTGTGAGGACTGAGCCTGTGTCGTTGTGCGCGTGTACACACATACACACACATACATACACACACATCCTTCCAAAGTAATTCCACTGTGAGAAAGTTTAGGAATCATTACTATAGAGCTATAGGCTGCCTTTGAAGTAAATAGGCTGGATGTTCAGAAGACAATACTTTTAATTAATTTAAAAAGTGGGCAGTTTAAATTTCTCATGAAAAAATCAAGACTATCTTTCTGAGCCAAATGCCAACAGACATAAACATACTCGCTTATATATACACTGGGATATTTCCAAAAGGGAAAAGAACATTAACCCAAAAAACAACAAAAAAACCCCACACGAACCTTTTTTAAACATAGATTATTTTCCTAGTATTGGAGTTGAGTGACCTCAGAATGTCACTTTCATACACATCACTAGATAAAAACGGGTACAATGCTAAGTTTATTTTTTTTTAATTCTATGTTGAATCATTATATTAAAAATTGAAATTTGTGATAAGCTTTTCCCACACTTCCCTTGACGTCCTTCCTAGCAAAGTGCCTGGGTTGCCCTTCAGGGCAGGTGAGAGTTTCTCATTCCTTACTGTGAGAGGGTAAGAAACATTTTTAAAATTGTGTTACTTCTTGGTCCCCTCTTGAGAAAGAAAGTTGTAAACCATAGTGGAGACCTTAAAAGTGACTGGCCTCAAATCAAAAATAAAAGATTAGGTGGATAAAAAAGAAAATAAAGCTGGCATTTTACTGTCAGCTCGGAGAGTGATGAAGAGGTTTCCAGTTGAATAATGGGAAAGCTCAGTAATGTGGAGACAGAAACGTGGGCTCAGCGGCTTCACAGACAGTGGCTAGCGTTTTCTCAACTCTTTGTTGCTAGAACTTGAAATGTGTCTTTTTTTAAAGCTTTCTAGGCTTCTCATTCCTCCCATTTGTCCTGGAATGACAGCAAGATGGTATTATAAAACAGGGAGAAGGGAGAGGGAGAGAGGAATGAGAGGACAGAATGGAGAGAGGCAATGGTTGTTAGGAAATTTGTCTGCAAATATCTGTGCTCACCGAGGCCTTTTTTTCTTCTAGCTAGAGGGTGAAATACCATTCTCTTTTCCCAAGCAATTATAGGCCCCAAAGATTGAAACTTGGTATATAGCTCTTTAATCTCAGCAGATATTTATGGTTAAACATTAGATTTTTAGGATTCCAGATGTCAGGGTATTAAAATATAAAGGCGCAGTCGCATCTCAGAAAATATTAGAATCTTTGGAATATGTGGCTGCAGGGATTCTTATCCCAAGCAGAGGATGATAAAGCTCACAGTGATACTTTGCAAGACCCAAAAAGCACCTTTCCTTTACCTTATTCTCTCACTCCCTATGACTTACCTAGTCTCCAGGCAGTGAATGGCATAACAATTTCTAATTGCATTTTGAAATAATCCATGCTGTGCATGGGAGTAGTTTTTCATCTGCGATTTTTAAAGGGTGATGCGGAAAGGCATACGATGCATGGGAATGGTTTACTTTTTCTCTTTATTCAGTTTAGGCATTTTATCCTTGAGATTGTTATGCTCCTCGAGTCTTCCATGAACAAATAATACCTGTTAACTGTGACCATGCTTCTAACTATGCTAAGACCTTCAGATGAATTATCTCATGTAATTTAATGCCATCAACTGCATCTATCTTATAAAATAGATAGTCCCCGCATCTCTAGATGTGGAAACTGATGTAGAGACATTAGGTAACTTGCCCAAGTCATACAACTAATTAATAGGAGATTCAGGACTGACTCTGTGTTTTTAACACTATGCCATATTGTACACAGTTCCCTCCTTCTAGGATTTCTTCTTTCTGTGCATTCTCCAATATCAGGTCTATAGATCTACCAGCTTTTATCAAACAGAAAGTCCTATCTACACAGAACAAAGCAAAATGTGCAACTATCTAGCAATTATCCCTCCCAACTAGCAATAGTAAGAGTTACTATTTATCCATCAGATTCCATGTGCCAGGCATTGTGGTAAGTGGTTTATAAACATTCCCCATTTATCCTTTCAATAACCTTACCATGTAGGGATTGTTATTCCTTTTCAGCATCTAAAGAAATAGGGATTCAGAATACTTAACTCATTTTTCATGGTCCCATGGCTAGAATGTGCAGAACCAAGATTTATTATCTATATTTGTCTGACTCCAAAGTCTGGGTTTGCAACCACTTCTAGATGATTATCATCTTGTGGACTGAGTCATGGTGGGGTGCTACACTGAGATATACTTAACTGGGTAACTTACATATTTCCATTTTACATGGTAGCAAATCAAATTTTTAGTTAAAAAATAACTCAATTATTATAACATTTTTGAAAGGCAATGTAAGAGCATCCACAAAAAGGCCATGTGTATGACCATTTTTCATGTACAGATTGGTCCCTGTCACATCCAATCAAAGCATTAACAATGTTAACCACTGGAGGTTGTATAATGATATGTTATAGGGTAATAGGAGGTTTGGTCATGAGACCAAAATTTTATTATATAATTTTTCTCTAACTTCTTTTTCCCTCAGTGAGCTCATGTAATTTTTGTTTTGTTTTGTTTCTGTTTTCTTATTTAGACAAATATTTATTGAGTGCCCAGTGAGAGCAAAGCACTACTTTCTGTTGGTGTATCATAAAGGGGCATTAAGATAGATAAGAAACCCTTCCCACCCTCATGCAGGAGGACAGGAGAGCCAGGCTATATGACAAAGAAAAAGAGTTATTATAAAATTGGCACAAAGTATGTTGGAGAGATCACATAGTTGGGGATATAGACAAGGGCTTTAAGAAGGAAATAGAATTTGCCATTAGCCCAGACCTGTAGTCAGCAAACTGCAGCTCATGAGCCATATGCAGCTCTTTGGCTCCTTGAGTGTGGCTCTTCCTCAAAATACCATGGCCTGGGTTAGTCTATTTTGAAGAAGTGGCATTAGAAGAAGTTTAAGTTTAAAAAATTTGGCTCTCAAAAAAAGTTTCAATTGTTGTAATGTTGATATTTGGCTCTGTTGACTAATCAGTTTACCAACCACTGGCCTAGACCATTGGTTAAAGCTTTAAAGGACATAAGAAAGAGGGAAGGAAAAGAGTTGTGTTTAGAAGCATCAGACACAGAGCTGTCCTCTGTGTAGCCATATAGAAGCCCTCACCCTTACAAGGAGTGTTGGGTCTCTGCCTCTTTATGCCCTTGTTTTATCATCACTCAATTCTATTATAACACACCTCATGCTCTACTGACATCATTCTACAAGCCTTGACTTCTCATCAGACTGTGCATTTCTTGAAGACAAACATCTTTAAGTTTTAGTATAATACCTGGAACATAAGGCATGATTAGTAAATATCTGTTGAAGGAGGGGTTAAATGAATAAATAGATAAATAAATGAGTGAAAATTTAAAAAATTAAAATTTAGTTTGCTAGTCAGTTGTTTCACAAACTAAATATTATAGATTTGCTCAATGTAAAACTTTTTGTAGCATTTTAAAATAATGTTCTGTATTCATTAATCTCAGGAGATTGTTAATGGCCAAATAAATTTTTGAAAACTGTTGCCATTTTGGAGATTCATCATGTGCATTAAAATATTAAAGGTTCTGATAAGTCCTGCGGTTAAATTTCTAAAATAATATTTAAATTTGTGTTATGCATTATTTTTAAAACCTTTTAACTAGAGAATACTTGTTTACACTACACATTAGTGGTCCTTGGGATTAGTGTAATTTTCAGAATGAATTTTGGGAAATATATTAGTTGGTAGGAATAAATGCCAGTTGAAAAAAAAAATCTCACATCATCTTTAATTTGGATGATTCCCTGAAGGCTAATATGTTCCACTTCCCATTCATTGTATGGATGACCTCTAACTTTACTTTTCCCAGGAAGTAGGTATCCACTCTCTTACAAGGCCTTCTAATACAGTTTGAATAATTTTACTTTTTAGGATCATCTTTCTATGATTTCCACCCAGTGAGCTAGTTTTTCTTCTAATATGATATAAGTCTGATTGTTTCCACATTACAGCCTTTTCCATATTTAAGGATAATAAAATAGCAATCTTTGACCCAATATTCCTCTTTCAAGCATAATAATTTTAAATTTCATCTGATAATCAATATATGACAGATTGTTTTTTAGTCTTTACTTTTTAGACTGGCTTATATTTTATATTCTTTAGTTTGTCAATGATTTTTCCAAAATGTAGAAATTAGTCCTTTTTCATATAAGTTGCAAGATTTTTCCTAGTTTTTTAGTTTAGTTTAGATTTTAATATTCTTTACAGACATTTTAATTCTTATAGTCAAAATTTTCAAATCTTTTTGTATGTTTTCTAGATTTTTAAGTATGTTAAGAAAGATCTCCACAATTATAAGATCATTTAACTTCATTATTATTTTCTGTTAATTCTAATGATTCATTTTTTATCTTTAACCCATGTAGAATTTATTTTTGTGAAGAAAAATATATAAATTTATATTTTTTCCTTAAGTTATTAATCAAATGCTTCGTCATTAATTGAAGAATTTCTAATTTCCTATAATTTAAAACTTCATCTTTGTTATAAACTATGTTCTTAAAGACATTTAGATTTATTTCTGATCTTTAAAAATAAAAATATTTTGCTCCATCCTTATACCATCTATTTATAGGATATATTTAATGATTGCATTCAAATTGTCAAAAAATTGCATTAGTTTTTATTCTAGTGAGTATGCAAATATATGGAAATAAGTTGAAAACTAGATCAAACAATCTTTCAAATCCATAAAATTGAAATGAAAAGGTTTAATGAATTTGTTTGGTACCTATTGATAAGGCACACGCTTTTTATTTATTGATGGAGCTGCTTGAGTATTCTCTTCCATTAAAATGCACACACACAACTGTAAAATAATCAAACAGACAAACAATATCCATCTATCTTAGGTATAAAATAAGTTGAAATTTGAGCTTCTACCTGCTTAATGTTTCAATATTACTGTATAGAAATAATGAAATGCAAGATTCTTCTATTATTAAAATTTGGAAAATGAAAATATTAATTTCTAAGAGTAAGGTGGGAATTTTTTAAAGAGAAAGAAAAAGAAAAGAAAATGAAAAAAGAGAAAAGAGAGAGCCAGTATATTGCCATGGCGAAAAATAAAATAATTATTTTTAGTTACAGATGTTCAAAAATTTCCCTGCTTGTGGAATACTGATGTTACTATTTCTCATTCAACAAAGGCATAGAAATGCGAATAGATCTCAATAAAATGTGAGGAAACGGTTCTCTAAAACTGTTCTCAAAGGTCACTTGATGGAGCCTCTTGGCATCAGGCAACCATCTAATTGCTTATATCTGTGACTCAGTGACTTTTAAGAAATTATCTTCAATATTTTGGTTGAGTGAATAAATGAAACAGTAAAATACACACTAAAAAAGAAAAGACTGCCTTATACCCATCTGTTATCCTGATCTTTAATTCAACTGCTCAGAGGGATCAACTGGGAAGTTACCATTTGAAAAAATTATCTATATGTATGATTATTTTAATATGAATAATGGTAGTAAAACTCATTTATATAATAAATGGGAATCCTGAAAATTGAGTTGGTTATTATGTAACGCATGTCAAGAAAAGAGAGACTGAGGAAAATAAGTTTTCCTACATCTGGAAGCCAATCTTTCAATTACAGAATTAGGGCCTCTCTATAGGACCCAGTTCTAATTTTCTTAGGTCCCTCTCAGGAGAAATATTAATCAGAATTGAATAGAAGTTTCTGAAAGTAATTGCTATGGAAAAAGGGAGTCAAAGTTGATATTTTAATGTGGCTGAGGGTAATAACCTTTTCCTTTTTGGGTGATATTGGTAAGATGCACCTTTCCTTGAGCATAGCCCCGGTGGACACCAGCCTATCTCTACATCTAGGCCAGTGGTTCTCAACCTTCCTACTGCCATGTCTCTTTAATGCAGTTCCTCATGTTGTGGTGACCCCCAACCATAAAATTATTTTCGTTGCTACAGCCTATCTCTACATCTATATTTTCTCTTTCTGCTTAAACACTTTCGACTCTAAAGTTTAGAGGCAAAGGAGCAGATCCTAGAGCAATGAAAGACATAATGCATATAAAATACTTAGCTCCATGCCTGGCTCAGGATAAGCAATGAGTAAAATACTGCTGACCACTAGTCTGTTTCCACCACCTGTCATGAGTCTGGCTGGGATAATGACTTGAACATTTGAGCATGTCTCAGCTGGTTCTTGTATTAGTTTTTTATTGCTGCCATAACAAATTTAGTAGCTTAAAATGACATCCATCTATGATATCACAGTTCTGCAAGTCAGAAGTTTAGTATACTTGGCTGGTTTCAATGCTTTGTGTCCCCTAAGGCCATATTTGGGATGTTGGCAGGACTGCTTTCCTTTCTGAAGTCTTCAGGATGAATGCACACCCAATCTCACCTGAGTACATTTCAATGTGACTGTAGGACTGAGGTCCCCATTCCCTTGCTTGTTGTATGCTGTAGGTCATGCTCAGTTTCTAGGACTTATGGCCCCCTTCATCTTCAAAGCCAGCAACCTAGATTATGTCCCTTTGGTGCTTTGAACCTCTCCTGCCTTCTCTTCCACTGCATCTCTCTGATTCCAGACAAAGAAAATTCTTTGCTTTTTAAAGGTTTATAAAAGTATTAGATTGGTCCCACCCCGATCATCTCCCCACTTTGAGACCTCTAACCTTGATCACATCTGCAAATTCCTTTGCTATATTCACCTGTTCATGATTAGGGTATGGACATCTTTGGGAGGTTAGTCATCCTACCACGGTCCTTGGTAAGGCCTAAGTTTTAATGCAGAAGGTGAGAGAATATAGAATAAGAAATACTAACTTGGAATACTGATGCTATCACTAAAAGATTTATTCTCTCACAGGAAGCAAGTTAGACTGTTTATCTTGTTTAAGAGTTAGTGTAGAAATATGGAGGGTTCCATATCTTCTCTGTAGGCTGGACATCAAGTTTTGATGGAAAATTATCAGTATGGCCTGGTTTATGTGATGTGATTATGTCACATTATGAATCTTAACCTGATTTTGGTCTTATTTTTATTAAAGTTGAAGCAGGAAAATACTTTATTTTGAATGCAATGAAATATACACTGAGTGGCCAGATTATTATGATCTCTGAATGCATAATATTCTGGCCACTCAGTGTATATCCTATATAATAAAAGGCTAATATGCAAATTGTCACCTCCACCAGAAGTTCGATCAGTGGGAAGCCAGCTAATTGTCCATGTCCCCTCTCCCTGGCTAGGCTGGCCAAATCCCACCCATGCACGAATTCATGCACTGGGCCTCTAATACACACACACACACACACACACACACACACCACACACACACACACACACACACACACACACACACACATACACACACACACTGAGTGGCCAGATTATTATGCATTCAGAGATCATAGTAATCTGGTCACTCAGTGTATACTTTACTACATGTACAGGGTGAGACAAATGTAGGTTTACAGTTGTTCATATGGAAAACAATAAAATAATTTAATAAATAATAATACAATAATAAATTCTGTATTTTGTGTACTCATCTCTGTAAACCTACACTGTATTTTAAATATGATTGTGTACTGTATACTACCTTTGATATATTTACCCACTATCTAGTGCTTCAAAATATGGCCAGCCTTTACCTCATATACCAATCTCCCTTTAGTTCCTTGGAACAGAATTCAGGCATTAGAAAATCTTGGATGCCCAGTGACACCAATGTGAACTTTTATAATCAAGGAAAGCAGCTCATTTTCCCTGGCCTCACAGACACCTCGATGGCCTTCCCAAATAGCTGAGTATGAGCTTGCAGAAGCTTCGATGAGGGAGCACAGCATTTGCAGCAATTAATTTTGCAGAGGAAGCAGTCTGTTTAAAGCTGCCTGCATTTTAAACTGGGGGTTGTTGTTCAAGGCCACCAGAGCTGCACTGGGCTCAGGCTGGCTCATCAACAAAACTAAAATATGGCCTCTTGGGTTTTGCAGAAGAAGGAACTAGAGGGGCAATGAAGTATGTTCACCTGCTAGAGCTGGGTGAAGATTGTAATTGTTTAGCCCCCTAGCATTACCCTGCAAGGGTTAAAGTGACAGCGATATTAGTGGGTGATGGCTAAAATTGTTGGTTTGAAGCTCTCGGCGATATGCAGACTGTTATTTACCGGACTTGGTCGATTTACTTCTTAATGCAATAATGACCTGTGAAATGAAACGTGAGCTAGACAATTGTTCCTCATTGTTTCCAGTAAAACATCCTTTCATACCTCATTAAACCACCATTAATTCCATATGAAAGAGAGTCACGCACAAGTACTGATGGTGTCTCTCTTTCTTTCTGGGACTTTCTTGCCCCCATGCTCCTGTTTCATTTTTCTTTGTCGTTTCCCTTCCTTCTTTCCTTCCTTCCTTCCTTCCTTCCTTCCTTCCTTCCTTCCTTCCTTCCTTCCTTCCTCCCTTGTTTCCTTCCTTCCTTCTTCCCTCCCTTTCTTTTTCTTCCTTCCTTCCTTTTCCCTTTCTTTCTCTCTCTATCTCCCCACCTTTTCTTCTTCTCTTTCTTCTTTTCTCCAAATACAATATGAGTGTAATTGTGTACATGTGGGAAATTCCTTTGAAGAACATGGTGACTTACATGGCTTCCAAAATGGGCAGTTTCCATTGCTAAGCCTCCTGGCTATCCATTTGCCTTGGATATAAAAATAGCTACAGAAACAGAAAATATTTTTTAAAAAAGGAGCAATTGTTTAGCCCTGTTTTAAAAAGATCCAGGTGCCTATCCCAATAACCACTGCTGGGGAAGCCATTTGATGTATGGTCATAGGCCTGGGAAGAGCTTCTTCCCACAGCAGGAACTCATGAGTCAGAGTTACAGGAAGGTCCTCCATTGTCCAGGAGCCAATTAGCTTTGAATCTCTTCCCCTTCTGCCTGGACTTACTCTAACTTCACTGTGAGGCGAGGCCCTAACCATGAAGTGCTGAGTCCTATGGCACGACAGGTACTCTAAGCATTTCTCCTCTCTGACCCCTTTCTCCCTACAACCTCATAGCTGGAGGTTGTCTTAAGTTTCTTCACTGAGTGACTCGGATGTTTTGCTGCCTACATTGCCTCTTGCTGTTTGTCTGGCTACTATGTCATTTCAATCTCTGCCTCCATGGTCACACTGCCTTCTCCTCTTCTGTAGTTGACTCTTCCTCAGCCTTCTTCTTAGGAGGACATTTTTTATGATATTTAGAGTCCACCTGGATAATCCCAGATACTTTCCCCATCTCTATATCCTTCATCTCATCTGCAAAGTCCCTTTGCCATAAAGGCAACATTCACAGATTCTGGGGATTACCACATGAACTTCTTGGGGCTGTTATTCAGACTGAGATACTTGGTGATTCCAAGATTCTGAGATGAATATATATTTAGTGATTTAAGGTATTTTATTTTCCCTTTCTCCCCTTGCAAGGGAAAAAAAGGGGAAAGAAGATATCAGGAATCTCTCAAATCATTCTTGATCTTACACATACATACAACACATAAAAATAATGTCTCACCATTATTTAAAAATATATTGACTTCAGAAAAGAAGAGAGGAGGGAACAGAGAGTTAGAAACATTAACAATGAGAGAAATAATTGGTCAGATGCCTCCTGCATGCCCCCTAATGGGGATCCAGTCCTCTAGTTGGGCATGTGCTCTGACCGACAATCCAACCATGACCTTATGATTTCTAGGTTGATGCTGAATCACTGAGCACACACCAGTTGGGCTCACCATTAATTTTTTAAAATATTCTTTCTTATTTTTACATTCACTTTGAAGATAGATTTAACATTATTTGAAATTCTCAAGAATTGATTTTTTCATCTTCCTCAAAATTGTTCCACTTAAACTTGTACTGCTCTTGCATAGTCAATAGTTATATAGCTATAAACTCTGCACTGGTCTATCTGATTAGTTCCTGCTAATTGGAAAAAATAAAGTACCTATTTCTCACCCTTCAAACAGGGCCATGCATGCTGGGGAAAGAATGTATAGGAGGGTGAGCATAAAAGATGATTCTGTCTGTTTATGATAAGGAGAAAAGCCATTTAGGCTTACCCTGTGAACCTGCTTTTGAATTTCTTGTAAAACAGAGCTTATCACCTCACTGTTTTTTAAAAGGTTTCTGTTGAAAACATATCCAGAATTTATTACATGAGCTGGTATCATGGAGGTCCTGGAATAAAAATGACTCTTTTATAAACAATATAAGATAAGCACTTGCAAGTACATAAACAGTTCTCTGAGTGGACTGGATGGTGGGATTTTGACAGGAGAAAAGAGCTTTTATATAGCCTGAAGTCCAGACATATTCCCTTTCAAGCCAGTATTCCCCACCTCCCATAGTAGAATGCCTTTTAATAAAAAGTTAATTTAAAAACTAAGTAATTAGTGACCTAAATAAGTGATAAATGGCTTATCTAAAATGAGCTTAACCTTTTCGAAAGAGAAAAACTAAGGAGAGCAACTCTTTACTGTTCAGACCAAGCTTATTCCTGTCCCTGTTCCATGTAGCAGAAGTTTACGGAGGTCCTGTGTGTCTTTAAAGAGGATGGCCTCTTCACTTCAGAAAGAAGTGAAGTCTTACTCTGACAACCTTGGAACCTACTGGTGATGTATCATTCATGTTACTTTTTGCTTAGAATGGTTAATTATGTTAGCATATTGTGGTGACATCTTTTCCCAATTTGATTATAACTTCCTGGAGGGCAAAAAAGATTTATTATGCTAATTTTAGTATAGCTTAACCAACATGAATTGATTCTTTACCACAATTTAATAATAGCTACTACCATGAAAGTAGCTTCTATTTACTGAGTGCCTCTTATAAGCCAGACATTGTATTAGGTGCTTTATATATCATGTCTTTATAACTTAGAGGAGTAAGCCTAATTATCATCATTCTGAATGTGACAAAACTGAGCCTCACTGAGTTTAAGGATTTTGTTCAATTGATATATCTAATGGTAAAGCCGGAATTTGTGTCCAAGTCTTTCTGAATTCAGGCCTATGCTTTTTCTCTTAATGTTCATGACCTTTCCTGTATATAGGCTTTCTGGAGGATTATATATGAGATTCATCTTTGACCCTTAAAGAGTTAATGGTTTAGTTAAGAATCCAAGTACCCAACTATGATATGAAGCAATATAGGATAAACACTTGCAATTACATAAATAGTACTTACAGTGGATAGCCTGGGAGAGATTTTGACAGAAGGAGAAAATAACTTTCCATATTGAAGCATGAATAAAGAATGCAGAGGTGTGGGGCTTATTTATTTATTTATTTATTTATTTATTTATTATTTTTTAAAAATATGTATTTTATTGATCTTTTTACAGAGAGGAATGGAGAGGGATAGAGAGTTAGAAACATTGATGAGAGAGAGAGATTGATCAGCCGCCTCCTGCACACCCTCCACTGGGGATGTGCCCGCAACCAGGATACATGCCCTTGACCGGAATCGAACCTGCAACCTTACAGTCCGCAGGCAGATGTTCTATCCACTGAGCCAAACCAGTTTCGGCACTTTTTTATTTTTATTTTTGGCTGCAGTATCAGAAATAGGTTGAGAACAGGAGAGTAGAACCATATTTTTGGAAAGCCTTGAATGCCAGACTAAAGTACTTCTATTTACTTCAGTAGCTATTGAGAGGCCTTCAAAGAGTTTAGAACAGAGGAGGATCCTGTAGGAAGCTGTATTTTAGATTATTGAGACAGCAGGAAGCAGGGTGAAGAATGGGTTGTAGCATACACCAAATGGAAAGACTTGTTAGGACACTCTTCTGTTTGTTTGGATTTAGAGGAAATGCATTGAGAATCTGGAGGAGATTGACAGCAATCAGAATGAAGAGAATGGTACAGATCAAAAAATAACAAAAGAGAGGAAATAGAAGGGGTTTGCTTACTCCTGACTGTTGGGAACTGATGCGAAGAAGGCAATCGTGACTCCATTTTCCATAGGATATCTTGGGGAATGGAGGTTTTGATAGCAGATTGGGAGATGTAAGAAAGAAGAGGATAATTGCCTAAGCTCTACCTTTAGTAAGTTTGGGATGACCAATATATAGGAGAGAAGCTATTCAGATATTCATCTGGTGCTTGGAATTTCTGAGATTAGAAATTAGGAGATAAATTACAGTTAGAGATAAAATGGAAAATTATCTCAAATAGGTTATAGGTGAAAACATAAGGTAAAAGAGATTGTTACAGAAGGAAGAAAGGAAATAAAATGGAGCCAGAACTTTGGGGGATGCCTGGCACTGAGGAGAGCTTTTGTTTGAAAGTGTGCAAGCAAACAAGTAGCCAGTGACAAGGCTGGACAAGTGCACCAGAGCGGATCCTGAGGAGCCCTGTCAGACATTTTAATAAAATGAAATTTTACTCCATTTGCAATAGGGACTGATGTGATTTACTTAGCATTTTTAAGACTCTGGAAGAATAAATGGAGGTTTGCAAGAATTGATAAGAGAGAGATGAATTAGCAATTCTATTGCAGTGACCCAGACAGTAACATGGATTACTCTGGTAGTAATGGAAGTCTGCTAATTTTCTGACAATTTGGAAAATATTTAATAGGAGATGTAGAAATATGATTGATAATAGTATTGATTAAGATTGTTCTGTTTTGACTATGCCCTCCTTCCCCTGAAAACTTTCCTGATGTTGGGAATGCTAAATGCAAGTAATTCATTGAGATTCACTGGTATTAAAACATTCTTAAAAATATACACAGTAAGAGCCCTTTTAAGACTTTCTTTTTTACTCACAGAAGATTTATGGCAAGATGACATGTGTCAGAAACTATCAGGTAATGCGGATAAAAATGGGAATAAGGAATGATCCTGCCCTTAAAGAACAGCCAGACCTTGCTTTGTTTCTGGATTTTCCCACGTGAGAGCAAAGCCATTTATTGTATAGTATAATTAGTCTAATTAAAAGATTGGGAAATTAGTTCTAGTATTGTATAAAGAGATACAATATGCATAAGGTAATTTCACTTTATAAAGATAGTAACAATTATCTCTTTTGATTCGCACAACAATTCTCCACGTCTGGGGTTTGCAATGAGGTGATTAATTTTGCCCCAGGGACATTTGTCAATGTTTGAAGACATTTTCAGTTGTTTCAAGTAGGGGAGTGCTAATGGCATCTAAAGGGTGGAGACCAGAGAGGTTATTATACATCTCATGATACATAGTACAACCCCCACAACAAAGGATTATTCAGCCTAACATTTCAATAATGTTGAGGCTAAATAATTCTACTCTAGGTTATTTCCTTTGTTTACCTGTAAGAAAAAAAATGCCCAAAACATAATCTAAGTCCTAATTGTACACATTCTCTGTTACACTGCTTTAACTGTCTCAGAAGCTTTAGTATTGGACTGACATTTAAGTTAAATTAATATGTGTACTTAAAACTGGCTGTTTCTTTATGTCTATGAAGTAGCCATGTCAATATATTAAGACTTGGTCAGTCTAGCCAAGTAGAGTATTCAGAAGCCTATGTGGACTATCAACTGAACTAAAGGATAGTTGGTCTGAAGAGTTTAAGCACACAAAAAAGTATAACCCTCGGCCATGTTATGAATACTTAAATGATAATTTCTCACAATGTAAATAAAAAATAAACTCCATACACAGGAGCATTGCATTTGTATTTTCCTTTGTCTTATTAAGTATGCTTGCTTGCATGATCATATTGAACTGCATTATCAACTTTAAGTGCTGTTTTGTGCTTTTTTTATTTTATTATATCTCCATTTGTACTTGTTCTCATTTTATGTGAAAGAAGGCAGAAATATCATATATCACTTTCATTGAGACCATCTCTATTTATCTATAGATCAGATGGTAGATAATAAATGTTATTTAATGATTCTAACATAGCATCATCTTTTCATGCTCAACTTCAAATTACACCAATACTAATCTTATTGCTTAAACTTCAAGTTGATAAATCTGAAAAGAAGTTTTTAATATTTCTATGTATCTTTTAGATATTTTACCTCCTAAGTAACAGTGACCAGACACACTTTTATATGCTATGAACGTTAGAGACAATATTTCATGATTCAATTATGTGAAGGCAACTTTTTCACCATTTTTCATTTCTACAGGAAGTATGTTTATTCATTGGATGAATGTAGTGAGATGTATACAGTAGAGAGAGACTATGATTGGCATGTAGGCTAGTAGACCATTGTAAATGATTTGTAGGAGGTTCTTCCTCCTATAACTTCTATTCAACCCATCTGCCCTCAGGCCTTAAGTTCCAATAGAAAAGATTGGTCATTGGGTATAATGAAGAATATTTTGTCACCCAGCTGGCCTGGCGTGGTGGTTGAGCATTGACCTATGAACCAGGAGGTCATGGTTTGATTCCTGGCCAGGGCACGTCCCTGGGTTGTGGACTTCCTCCTCAGTGGGGGGCTTGCAGGAAGCAGCCAATCAAAGATTTTCTCTTGCCATTGATGTTTCTATCTCTCCCTTTTCCTTCTTCTTTGAAATCAACACAAATTTATATATGTATTTTTTTTTTAAAGAATTGTTTGTCTTGAGTAGGTCAGTATTAAAATGTTAGTGCTCTGGCATGAGGCCGAAATTTTCAACCAGTAGCATAAAAACTACTCAGCAATGTTTCATTTAACCAAAGTTTCACTACTTGCTGAGATATTTTGACCTTTGGAAATGAGATGCACATGGTAGGCACTTGTATTGAGGGTGAAAGAATATGCAGCTCTTCTTAGCTTGACCTTTGCTTATAGTATTAGCTTTATTTCTTAACAGAAGCAATAACCATTAACTAGACTATTGTCATCTCTAATGTTGCTCATGATTTCATGCCTGTGTTTCTTCCACTCTCTTCTCAGAATCCACTTTCCTGCCCGTGTGATTGTTTACTTGAAATATTAATCAGAGTAAATATAAATCACTACTCTAAGAACCTTAAGCAGCATGTAAATATTTGGCGTGTGCTTCTGGGAAGGATATTGCAATCTTTAATATAACTAAGGAAAGATATAGAATAACCTGGGATTTGAGATAAATAAGAATCCAATGCTGTCAGCTCCCTTCCATTGTTAATTCTGCTTGCCTCTGCTCATGACTCTTAGCCTCATTCCCTCCTGCTGCCAAAAGACCTTTCTATCTGAAAGGTAATATTGCCTCACTAATCCCTGTTTAGTAATGCCAGAAGGAAAAGAATTATTTTTCCCTTCCAATGTCTATATATTAGGCTTTGGAAAATACTGATAATTCCTATTGAACCTTTATGCCTCTTTCAGGACTAATCACTGGATCCAAAGAGATGAGGGAATATGATTGGCCAGAGGTTAGGGTCCATAATGTGGAGAAGGGGAAAAGGCAAAGACATGATGGGCAGCCAAACAGGTGCTGTGCAGTATTCAGCATTCAGCTTTTGAGACCCATCTGAAGAGGTACTATGTGAAGCTTTTCTTGGTCCTGTGTGTTGAGGACACCCATTCCTTGTGTCTCTGCCTATCAATAAACCTGAACCATTGTATTATATTTGTGTATTTACATATTTACTCTGCAAGGTTGCAGAAGTTGATGATGCTTATATATTATTTTCAGATAATTGATTTGTCTCCTGTTAGCTCCTCTATATAGATTCAGGAGTATGTTAGTTGCTGATAAAGGACATGGTCAAGATAAATGAAAAAAAAAGTCATTTCAATTCCATACCCCATTTTATCAGCCTATTTGGGAAAATCCAGTTTTATTCAAAGAGCATTCTAGCTTTTAGCTTTCTGTTGTTCTTGTTATATAAAAACAGTTAAAACAATGTGAATAAAATTCAAAAATTTAAGAACAAGAGCTCTATAAAAATAATTGGTGTTCCAGAAAGTGGCTCTTATGTAACTTTTCTATTTATTATTAAAATTGATTTGAATAATTTTATTGTATAATGATATAAAAAATACAATGAATACCTGTGTGCCCACCGTCCATCTTTAGAACTAAAACATCACAAATTTACAAAAACAGTTGAAGCTCCTTTGGGTGCCTCCCCAATTCCAATTGAATTCCCTTCTCTGCCCTTTTCCAGACATATCTTGAATTTTGGTGATTCTCATTCGTATGCATTTCTTCATACTTTTCTTATTTATTAAATCTAGTTACAAAAAAAAAATAAACAAGCTTCTACCCATATAGCAGCATACCACTGCTAGTGATGTTTATCACCTTGATCTGTGTTTAGTTGCCTCTCCATGTTAGATGATGCATTTCTCCTCCCAAGGAATTGGCAGCAACTCTATTAGTAGAGTTGAAATGAGAATTAGTATTGTTGAGTAAATGACAAGAAATTGAGAAGAAGCAAAGTGGGAATTTACTCAAGTAAAACAAAACTCAGTTCCCAATTATTTTGAGGGAATGGAACACCTTCAGTGTATCTTCCATACTCCTTCTTAGATAGCTGTTTCTCAACATCCTGTTAATGGAATAGCCTTTAATAGTAGGCATGTGGGTATCAGTAGAACATATATAATTGATAAATCAAAATTGTGGAGGTCTTTTAAAGTGATTCAGTTCTGAATTTCTGCTTTCTCTATGTGTTAGTAAGCATTGGTTTGTAGACTTTTTCCTGCCTTTCAGTAGAAGAAGCTCAGGTATACTTGGCTCTCCCAGTGATCTTGTTGGACAAGTCATTTATTATCCCATAGCCTATTTCTTCATCTGAAAAATATGTACAATAATACCTGTTCTGTCTATTTTTCACAGTTGCTTTTAGAAAAAAATGACAATTCATATGGCTTGCAAACCATAAATATAAAGGATAATAGCTTTGTTAGATATTGTTCTCTGATTATTGCACATTGCTAAACCTGACTCTTTTTGAGTTAGAATTATGAATGTTATTCCTCAAGGCAGTCCTCTCTGTCCCATATTGCTCTTCTCTCTTTCAACTTCAGGCCTGAAA
This sequence comes from Lasiurus cinereus, assembly GCA_011751065.1. NCBI lineage: Eukaryota > Metazoa > Chordata > Mammalia > Chiroptera > Vespertilionidae > Lasiurus > Lasiurus cinereus. Next base: position 72,509,091 of record JAAGEH010000018.1, read on the forward strand.
TTTAATCTAGAGAAGCAGAGGTTTCAAAGTGAGGGGAGAAAAATAATCCAGGTGGGGAAATGGTTCAAAGACAACCACACCTTTTCCCACCACAGATTTCATAGCCTGTTTCAGACCCAAACCAAGGAAAGAAAGTGGTTTTTAAAGGGATTTGGAATGCATTGGATTGGACTGGAATTTTTCATATGTGAAAGTAGTCAGAAAAGCTGTGTCATCTATCCAGGCTTTCATCCAGGATTAGGATTTGAGAAAAATATTTGATAGCATGAGTTGAATGAGAATTGATTAGAAAGACTAAATTTCCTCACATGCACCTGCTGAGTCCAGCTCATTCAGTAAACTGATTACAATTTTAAAGATAATTATACATTATTAATGACACATTAATAATGGTGGTGATGAATAGCTAACATTTATCAAATGTTTATAACCTGCTAGGCATTCTTCTAAGCATTTTATCTGTTTTAACCCCTGGAGTCACTATTGGAATGGATTCCTCTCTATCTGAACGAGTTCAGATAAGTAGGTTCTAAGACTTTCTGAATTTCACTGAAAGTTAAAATCATACCTACTGAAAAATCATTATCATTCAATATTTACTAAACACACTTAAGCATTTCATGTGCATTATTTCATTTACTACTTTAATAGTACTGTGAAATAATTACACATTTCATCCATTTTATAGATGAGCAAGTTAAAGTTCAGAGGAGGGAATCAGTTTGCCAAATGGCAGGCCTCGGCTGGGGATGTAGGGCTATTAGGCACAGTGTAACTCTCCATCAGAGGAAAGAACTGATGCTCACCTGTGTTCCCTTCTTCAAAACAAGTACATCTCTATATACAAAAGCCTAAGTGACCAAACACCGAATGACTGCTCAACTGGTTGCTATGACACACACTAACCACAAGGGAGCAAATGCTCAACACAGGAGCTACCCCCTAGAGATCAGTGCGCTCTCACAGTGGGAGTGCCACTCAGCTGAAACAACAGGCGCCAGATACTGGGCTCATGACTGGTAAATGCAATTGCGGAGGTGTGAGCTCACAGCAGGCACAGACTGGGTGCAAGCCCACAGCAGGCACAGCATGAATTCATGCACCAGGCCTGTAGTCAATTATAAGGAATGAGAAAGTGTTTTGCTTAAGCAAAATAAAAAGTTGGTAAATTTGAACATGGCAAAAACACTTTGGATATTAATTAATAATAAAATTAGTTTTATTTTTCCTTCTGACCAAAAGTCTCAACTTCAGCATGGAGAAAAGAAAATATAGAAAATGGCTCAAAGTGACAATGAACATGTATTACTGAAAATGTAGGAAAAACAAAGGCCAGGGACAGCTCTTCATTTCTAGATCACTGGAACACTGCTGATTCTCTCAAATCTTCTTCCTCTCCACTTTATTTCATTGTTGTTCTTAAAATGAATTCCAAAACCCAAGAGAGGAGTAAGGCTCTTACCAATAAGAAAAGGAAGAAGGAAGGCTGTTATGGTTCAATGTATTCTGAACTCTTGAAATTTGGAGCCTATTTATACTTCAAGACAAACAGAGATCATGTTAACAATCGCAGATGTTGCAAAGGATAGAATTTATTATAGGCAAATCTATGTGGGGTCAGAAGCAATAGGCTCTTCCTGTGGAGGAAGTCAGATGGGCAGCTGCAACTTGGCTAGAAGTGACTGGTTATTGTATTACAGTCCAGGTTGGGAGCATAGTGTGGTGCCCATCTATGTTGGTTGGACCCACAGGCATGCAACTTTGCTACTCCTCACACATTTTTCTGTTTGGTACCAGGTATTACTTCCAAAACTAAGAAGGTGGCTCAAATGCAAGGAAAACATATAACCATTTTGAAAGGGCTAGGAGATGCCTCATATTTGCAAATATGATTGGAAGCATTTATCTTTTCTTTCCGTCCATTTCTTTGAAATATTAACATTTAATAAAATACACATTTCTTTCATTTATTTTGAGTTCCCTCCAAAGCCAGCAAATACCAGAACCTCAAATGTTATGATAGGATAGGTTCTTTATTGGTTTGTTTTCTTTTCATTCTTTCTGTTTTTACTGTGTGATTCTTTTTCATTATAAATCCTTATGTTTCTAACTCAAGGAGCCTGACTAATCAGAAGGGCTTCTAGTAGAGATAGACAAATATTCTCAATGCTGTCATGAGACCCTACAGATGCAGATAGTTCTGCTATTCACAGGAAATGAAGAAGTCAGGTCCATCAGAGACAGGGATTTCCTCTTCAGATAAAGTATGCTAGCTGTTGCATATTAGTGATATAAAGCTCAGGAGTAGAGATAAGATGGTTTCAGATGGTGAGTAAAATGGCCTCTTCTTATCTTGGATGCCACTGACAGCAGAGCCTGAGACAAGGCTTGCATGTAGACTATTTCTTTGGGAGGGGATCCCAGGGAGCAGGAGTGGGAGACATAGTGAAACAAAGGAGGGAAAGCAACTTAGAATGTCTGCAGGAGATGTTTGATCCAGTGAGGCCTTCTGAGAACCCTTATGAAATGTATCTCAATACTGCTCATAGACAAAAGAATACACAAATTCATGGTCAAACTTAGCATTAAATCCATTCCAACCTTTCCTGGTTGCACAAGTAGGAATTCAAGATGCTTCATCTTATGCAGTAGCATTGTAGAGGCCTGGGGGCAGAAAGCAAGATGCTGTCAGATTTATCTGGCATGGGACTGGGAGCCACATAAGGACATGAAGTGGCTTACAGAAATACCCAACATGGCCTCCTAAATGATTATAGGGTGGTGGTTCATAGTAAACTGAGAAAGATATGCATAGAGGTCTCATCTATATCCTAAGCAAAATTTGCTCCTAGCTCCAGTTTTCAATTCATGGCACTTAATGGTTGTTGTGATGAGTAAATAAAATAATCATATAAACTTAGTGCTTAGTACATTGTACATATTCTATACATACTTACTATTATTATTACTAATAGTGTTAGTATAGGCATGTATTTGAATAATTTGTCCTGTAGCTAGTGTTTTGCCACTACTAATCTGAGTTACAGGTCAAATGCACCAAATACATGCCTAATACTAATACTATTAATACTATTAATTGCAATAATAATGAGTATGTATTGAATATGTACAAGGCACTGAGCTTATGTGATTGATTCATTTACTCATCATAACAACCAACTTTGGAGGAATTGTTTAAATTCTTTTTCTTAATATCTTTTCTCTTCAGAATAGATCCTTTCAACAAGTAATTTGCAGTAATGACTGTGTTGGCTTCAATTTTGGAGTGTACTAGCTGTGTTAAAGATAACTATTTGGTTTTATTGAAGACAACACAGAATTTGCTGCTGTGTTTTTCTTTAATGATAGATATCATGCTTACAGTAAAAACAAAACAAGAAAACACACACCACTATTTAGAGGAGAGGTGAAAAGGAAATTTTAAAAAGATGTAGGCTTTATACTTTTCACTGGATAGGTAAGATTCATGTGCATATAAAGTACAATGTAGGTTTCTGTCCTTTAAGATGATTCTCAGGCATGAAGATTCCAAAGTGATTTCAAAATCATTTAAAAAGGATTACAATACAAATAAAATATTTTATTATTAGGTATGTTTAATTTTATTTAAATTTTTGGAAAAATAATTTAAATAGGCTTATCACTGGTTTCAGAGAAGCCAAACAAATTGCAGGAACATTTGCTACGCTTGTCTATAAAATAAGGGTCAACACCAGATGATTCCTGAAGTTAATTTTAGACATTAAATTTAGTATCCCAAAATAACTTATTTATTATTTCCAAATATTGGTTAGCTAGCTAGAATATTTGATTTCCAAGTCATGCAAAAAAAAAAAAAAGTGAGTCACCTGCATATGTCATTCACACAAAAAAAGAGCTTATTAGCTGAAATCGGTTTGGCTCAGTGGATAGAGCATTGGTCTGCAGACTGAAAGGTCCCAGGTTCAATTCTGGTTAAGGGCATGTACCTTGGTTGCAGGCACATCCTCAGTGGGGGGTGTGCAGGAGGCAGCTGATTGATATCTTTCATCGATGTTTCTAACTCTTTATCTCTCTCCCTTCCTCTCTGTAAAAATTCAATAAAATATATTTTTAAAAAAGAGCTTATTATACTGGTTGTTCCAAATTCAAGATGGATTGGTTATTTACAATATGAGGCAGCATCATACTGGAGTTCAGCATTATTTCATAGAGTGACTCCCAATAATTTTAATTGGGACACATTCTCCCCTTTTAATGTCATAAAACTTATCAGACTGTCACATTGTAATAATTTCTTAATTATATTGACATTGGGAAAATGCATGTTGGCAAAAGCCACATTTTCCATAAGACTTTTAAATGAGCATGTTTTAGTAATCACCATGCAACTGTGTAAACAAAAAAATGTATGAATCTATGTGCCAAATACAATTTTTTTTCAATCTACACAGTGCTTGGTTAACATATGAATCCTAAGATCCTTTACAATAATTTGAGGACTCAACATATACTTAGAGCAACATCCACATCTCAGACCCAAAAGCCATGGTTCTGGGCTAAACTATTGCTTTTAAGAAAAACAACATAACGTAAAAACTAATATTTCCTTGACTTTTAATGAATTGAAGTAAAATTTATTTTTATTTCAATGGAGAATCACATTCACATTTTTTAGGCATTTGTTATAAGAGTTTGGTATGACATGGGACAATAAGGAAAAGGCATGAATGGATAAGTGATGAAATGGGACAGTTTAGGGACTTAAGAGTGTGAGTGACTGAATAGAAAATAGTTTCTGGTGTTTAATGACCCACCTTCCACCTATTCCAGTTGCTCCTCCTCCACCACTCACTGTTCCTCCTCTTCCCCTTTTTTTGTCCCTCTTTTACTAACTATATTGCATATTTTTTGCCAAGGTAGACCAATCCTGGAGTGAAGTAAGAATTATATATGGTGTGTGAAGTTGTCCTTGATAAGTATGAGAAAGTACATTCAATTGGAAATAGAAAGGGAATTCCTTCTTGGGTTGTAGTATCTCTTGTATAGTTTAAAAGTGCTTTTTTTCAAGTGCTCATGAAGAGTATTCATAGGTTGAATAAACAGAAATTGTGAATGATCTGTCTCCAGTATATGAGAGAACAACATGATCTGTGAATATATGGTCCAAAAAACTTGTGATGGGGATAGAGGCAGACATACAGATAAGTAAGTTGTTTCAATTAGTGAAGAAATATTAAGAGAAGAATTCTACCCTTCATGGCCTGGAGTTCTGCAAATTAGACAAACAAAAAGCATATTAACAATAGAAAAACACAGAAGTTTATTAATATGTACATCATGCATACACATGAGAGTACTTAGTTACAAGTAACTCAAAGGAGTGGTTAGAACTTGAGCATATATAGTATCTTAGCAAAGAACAATACTTATGTAGAAAGGTGACAAGACAAAAAAAATGGAACTTTGAGCTTCTCAGGCTGGCAAATTTTGGGAAGGAAAATATATGGAGAAAGTAAGAGTAGATAAGTTTACATAGTAAAGTCTGTTAGGTAAATCCCTTTGGTACCATCATCTCTGGACCGTTAAGAGTCTAGATTCTCAGATGATTTATTTAGAAAATTTATAGTAGAAAGTGGAGGAAAGGCACCTTTAAAATTTATGTCCTGTTTTTAGACAAATAGGGAGGGCAGAAAGATTTTCTGATTCTGCTACTTCTCAATTGTCTTCAGCTCAAAATAATCCATAAACCAAAATGGAATTTTTTGGAGAGGCATATTCTGTTTCCTTTCAGAAGTCATCTAGTTACCACTGTTAGACTTAGATTTCCCCATTATAACTAGGAAAAATTACAATTGATCTCTGTAAGTTTGGCCCTGGACATTTAACATTTTTAGTGCCATCTGTATTACCTGATGTAATTACTTTTGATTAGTACTATGTTTATTAAGTTGAATTTCATTCCTAGAAATTGATAACCTATGTATGATGACGCTTCTCTTTATTTTGGACTTGAAGGATATCTTCAGTTAAATAGTGCCAGTGATTAATTAGTATTTCTTTGTCCAATACAAACACCGATAATTTTCTATTGATTAAATTGAGGGCCAACTAGGCAAAACTGTGAGGCAGGCAAAGATTTTCCTTCTCATCTGCCTTTCACTTTCTACTTCTAACATCTATTCTGATTTCATTTCCAGTTGTTACTTGGGTATTTGCACTTTAATAGAAAATTGCTGCTAGTGAAAAGCCTTTAAGACCCAATTAAATGAATCTTTCATGGTGGACTTTTAGATGGAAATGGAGCCCTATGGGAAAGAGATTTCCTAGAGAAGGGTAGCCATCAGTTTGCACTGCGGGCATTGGTGGTCTCTATCACATGGGGTTCTGGGGAGTAACTCTGAGGCAAGATCTCTACTTGGGTCTTCAAACTGTTTTTGAGGCCCTTTTACCCTGTACTTTTCTGTGGCTACTGCCATATCCTTCTTCATCTCTTCATAGTCCAACTTCTTTAAAGAAAACTCTTCCCTCATTGACCCTTACTTCTCATTCCACCTCTCCCCACTGCACTGTGGCTTCTTCCCCATTCTTCACTGAAATTGCACTGGAAAACATCAGCAGTTGTAAATTGGCTGAATATTTTCTCCCAATATATATGTCACTATCTCTATCAAAGAATAGCGGGGGGAAAAGCTGCTCGATATTTCATTTCCACCCCAGAGCCACTTTCCAGTTATTATAGTCCTGAGGGGAGGGAGAACCAAGAAAGCACATTGCCTTGAAAACTAAAAAAAGATGGAATCAGAGTAAATTTGGAAGAAATCAAATTTGATCTCTGCCCCCCCACCACCATTCTTTGATAGAGACAGTTTAATTTTCTCAGTTCTTACATCAAGTGCCATGCAAGCAAATGTTCAGGCCCTGTTCTGACCCAATTGGTGGTCTGAGTCCTTTCAAAATAGAAATTTTTGAGCAACCATCACCCCAACTATTGCCTCCTCATCATATTCTCCATCAGAATCTTCTACCCCAGGCCTCCAGCGTTAGCAGTCCCTGAAGTTTTGTCATTAACCACATCGTCTTTCCCCACATGATCTTATTAATGCCCTGGCCTTTGAAGTCTGGGTCCCAAATCTCTTCCTCTATTCTACAGTCCCCTACCCTCCTTTCTTTCCAGATCTGAATACCCAGCTACCTTTCAGACATTTCCATTTTACCGACTTTAGACTGTCTTATCTTCAGCCCTCCATTCTCTTTCCAGTCTCCTGAATTGATAGTCATCCTTGAAGGGCTACTTTGCTTTCTTAGCCCCTTCTTTCATAAAGTAACAAAGATGTACCAAATCTATCTTCTTAATCGCTGTTAAACTTATCCTATTTTTCATTTTCTTGCTTTTTTTTTTTATGTGAGCCTTTATCTGAGCCATAGCAGTAAATACTATTATGGTTCCTTTTCTACTCTAAACCTCTAAACTTCTACAGTCTACACAAGGAACAAGTGCTTTTACTAAAATGCAGATCTGATGATCTAAGTGTTAGCATAAAACTGCTAACTGGCTTACCAATATTTTATAGAATAAAATTCAATTCATTAATGTACCAGCTGATGCACTTTGTGATCTAACTTCCATCACAAGATGCTGGCCTCCTCTTCAGGCACCACAGCCCTCCCAGTATACAGCTAAACACTTCATGTTGCTTCAAGTCTCTGTACCTTCGCATAGTATGTTCTTCTAAATCATTCTTGTAGTCTTCATGAGTGTCTATATCTTAACTCCTTGTCTAGAAAATAGACCCCACACTAGAAGGGTTTGTGGAGTAAACCTCCCTTCCTACAGGTGTTGATTGACTGCAGTGAATGTTGAATGAGGGATAAGGAAAGAGAGGAAGAGTCATTTCTCACCTGGTTACTACAGTATTGGCATGACTAGCATGACTCTAAGTAGAAATAACTTTTTTTAGCAATGTACCAAGCACACTACACTTATTAGAGCAGAGGTGTAAAGAGCCTGCATTCCTCAGAAACAGTAGAGCATCTTGACTTCTATACTCAAGAATTTATGTTCTTGCCAAGAATCATAACCAAATGTGGATCTTTTGGTTTAATATAGGGATATGCTGAAGTCCTCATTTGATTGATATCTGAAGAGGAAAAGGTTTATCTTCAATACCTCATCAATCAAGCATTTTTCCACATTTTAGATCATAGTTTAACAAGCCTCCTTGAGAGAGAAGACACATGAATTTATAAAATAAGTGCATGTCTTTGTTGGTTTATTGCCTATTGTATGTTATACTAGTTTGAAAGATTTTTAAAAATTATAGTTCCTCCCCTCTTTCTTCTGCTTTGGATTTGTATTGAATATTCTGCTTTTTGGTTTGTTTGTTCTTATAAATCCACATTTTTATTCTTAAGACTTCTAGGGGAGAATTATCCATTAATTTGAGCCCTCAAATAATCAGAATATTAATTGTCATAATAAAAGTTAATTTATTGCAATAGATGTAGTGAAAACATACAAATAAAAGACTTCTTGACTATGTATGTCCTCATTGTCCCTTTCAATTCAGACAAATGCCCACCTATATAAAGCTATATAATGAAAATAGATCATATAAGCATAACCAATGAACACAAGACACTGGGAGGTTAGGGTATGCCTGGGAGGGAGAGTGAGCAATGGGAAGATATGTATACATGTAACACATTAATAAAAAAATAAAATAAATAAAATTTTAAAATCACACACACACAAAAAAAGAAAATAGATCAGTATGGTTATTCAGAAGCAACATTCTTAAACAATTAAGTATTCTGAAGGTCCAATGTTCTTTTGTTTGATGTTATAAACCTCACACAAGAATTTTTTTTCATTGATTTTTTTGAGAAAGTGGAAGGGAGGGAAAGAGAGGAAACATCAATGTGAGTGAGACACATTGATTGGTTGCCTCCCTGATGGACCTTGATAGGGTCAGGTATCCAGCCTGCAACCTAGCCATGTGCCCTTGACCATAATCAAACCAGAGACCCTTCAATCTGAGGGCTGAGTAACTACTGAGAAAAATTAACCAGGTTTAAATTTCCATTGTCCTTATTACTAGGACTACAAGGTGGAGAAATACACATTTTTTTATAAAACCTTTGAACAGTATTTTCATAAGTCCTTCATTTGTGTTTATTTAGCACTTTATACAAATGTTTATCTAGTACTGTATACATACTTTTATTGTAGCACACATTATATACTATTACTGTACTTTGTCTCCTCTTGAATTTTAGTGCTTTGAAGGCAGGGGCCATTGGTGTGTGTGTGTGTTCTTATCACCTAGCACAAATTCTAGGAGAATTACAGTAAATTATTGATACCTATTAATTAAAAGGAACTCTATGCCAAACATGAATTTCTGATAATTCTGTGTCCCAGAGAAAATTTGGTACATTTGAATTCTCTATTTTCTATTGAGGTCTTAAGAAGATAAAATACATAGCAATTACTTCTGCTAGTTACATTGTCTCAGATAGATGGCCAATCTGCTCCAGTTTTGAATTACATCAATAGAAAATGGTGAAAATTTGTTTTCTCTCTTATTATGTAAATATGTACATCATATCTTTCATTTTATCTGAAAAGCTTAAATTACTTATTATCTGGTGTCTTACAGGAAAATTTTGCTGACCTCTGCTCTGTAAAATACTTCATATGGGTAGAAGAAATAATTACTTTGTAAAAATTTCCCTAATGCGACATTTTAACTGAAATCTGTGCAGGACTAAAAGTGATAACTTTGACAACCAATGGGATTTCTCTGAATTAATACATCAGGCCAAATAGACTGATCTTTTGCTTAATTTTAATGTAAGAATTTCAAATGCAGCATTACATTGGCACCAACCATGAAAATATTTTAAAATATCTCAAAATTAGGTAACAACATAGAAAAAGAATTCCATCAGGTAAACTAAAACACAGAGTAGATGTCTTGTTTAGTTAAGATTGGCATTTTAGTGAAATATCTCTTTTCCCTTTTGGTTTATAGGGAAGTTCTTATTAGTTTAATTTGTTAAATGAGTCCATTTTTCAACTGCCCGGATGAAGTGTGAGTTTTATTGTAAGTCCTGCCTAAATTTAGTTTGAATAAACCAGTCAAGAATTTAACTTCTGTTTGGCAAACTAATTGGGGGAGGGGAGGAGGGGGAAGGAGAGGTGTTAAAACTATCAGTTATGCAATAAAATTGTGCAATCAATGGAGGTGAACTGATTATGTTCAGTCGGTTTCATTTCTGAAGAAACTTACTAGCAGTTGAAATCTCTAGTTACTTGCCTAACTTTTAAAAAGCAACTCAGAATTTTATGTAAGCATGAATCTTTCAATTCTCAATGAATTTCACAGGGCTTTCAGGTAATAGACTGCATTTTACAGAAGGAAGCAATGTTCAGTGCATGCAGAGAGAATAGTTCTGGAGTGTTACAGAACTATTTGTGAATAACAAAGGAGCTATTAATATCTGATTTCCTCTCTGGATGACCTAGTCTAGAGGCTAGGGTTCAGTGAATTAGGAATCTGAAATGGGGACAAATCCAGTTCCTCATGGACTCTTGTCTATCACTGGGTAGCTGCAAATATGATCTACATTCAGCCATCCAGAGGAATTGGAGAATAAGAATGATATGGTATGATACTTAATAATGAGAAGGGAAACTGAGAATCTAAATAAGAGAGAACATTCAGAGGAAGAAAGGGGTCAGGAGTTGGGGCTTAGTGACATTGCTCAGCCAGAGAAGAGAACTGAGTTTTAGCTATGGATGACATTCAAATGCTCTTTTCATTTATTCAGGAGGTTGAATATTATAAGGAACTATTCATAGTTTTCTTTGTTTGCCTTCTAGAACTGCTTTCTCCAAAATCTTGGAATTTGAGGGTTTCAATAATCAAAATTTATATTATATTTTAGTTTCTAATTTATATACATTTCTTAGATATACTTTATTATTTTTGTGATTTGCTATGAAATCAGAATTAAAGCACAATTAATGTTTTCTTTTTATATTTTCAATCTAAGCCCAAGTTCTACTAAAACTTACCCAGTCATATACCCTATGCACATCTTTAGGTTGAAAATTTGTTCATGCAATTGGTTATCAACTGATTAGTAATATATATATATATATATATATGTAATTAAGTATATATACCTCATAAGGAGAGAAGTCAAATGTGTCTTATTTATGACTATTCCTAGTACAATAGTTCTCATCAAATATTTTTTAAACTAATGAATGTGATTCTGGTTCTGATAGCAGCCCAACAAGTATGGAGCACATTTTTATATCATAAATACAAAAAATAATTAAATAAGTAGTTCAAGGCCTTTATAGCTCCCCTGATAAATAATATAGCATAAATTTAGAGGATCTTATGTTATTGAATAAAATATTTTATTATGGTTTCAAATATTTTGTATCCAAGTAATTTCTACAAAAGATCTTATTGGAAAATAATGCTATTTCCTAACTAAAGTGCCAGCTGCTTTATACTAAGCATCCTATCTAATAAAAGTAATATGCAAATTAACAACCAATCCACTACACCCACAAGCTATGCCCACCAGCCAATCAGGAGCGAGTATACAAATTAAACCAACCAAGTTGGCTGTGGCCACAGAGAGAGCAGGAGGCTTGGTTTTCCTGGAGATGGAGCAAGCCAAGCTTTCCATACACCTTGGCCACCCCAAGCCTCACTTAAGGCTACAAAGTTTCAATTATAGAAAATAAATCCCAACAAAAATGAGGGCAGCCACGGAGCTGGAGAGAACAGGAGGCTTAAGGTGCTCCAGGTGATGGAGGAAGCCAAGCTTCTGCAGTCCTGGCCTGCTTTGGCCCTGATGGAGGCTACAAAGTTTCAATTATAGAAGATAAATAAATCCCAACAAAAATGGCTATGGCCACAGAGCAATCAAGAGGCTTGGCTCCACTCAAGGCTACAAAATTTCAATTATAGAAGATAAATAAATCCCAGATACCAGAGCCTTCTCTTGGATCACTGGGGGTGCGGCCAGCCTGCAAACCACCACAGGCCCCTCATCTAGGCTATCCCATGCCCTAAGGGAACCCCCACTCTGATGCTGGTCACCCTTCAGTGTAAACCAGCTGGCCCCACACATGCACGAGGCCTCTATCCTATCTAATAAAAGAGTAATATGCAAATTAACCATCACTCCAACACACAAGATGGCTGCCCCTATGTGGTCAAAGATCCTGCCTTCATGTGGACATAAGATAGCTACTACAAGATGGCCAGAAGGGAAGGGCAGTTGGCAGGGACTAGGCCTGCAAGGAAGGGCAGTTGGGGATGATTAAGCCTGCAGGGGAGGGCAGTTAGAGGCGACCAGGTCGGCAGAGGAGGAAAGTTGGGGGTGACTGGGCCTGCAGGGAAAGGCAGTTGTGGGGGACCCAGGCCTATACGAGAGAGCAGTTGCAGGGACCAGGCCTGCAGAGGAGGGCAGTTATGGATGACAGGCCTGCAGGGGAGAGCAGTTAGGGGCAAACAGGCTGGCAGGGGAGCAGTTAGGCATCAATTAGGCTGGCAGGGGAGTGGTTAGACATCAATCAGGTTGGCAGGCAGAAGAGGTTAGGCACAATCAGGAAGGCAGGCAGGTGAGCAGTTGGGAGCCAGCAGTCCTGGATATAAGACTTAGATAATTTTTTAATCAATTAAGACTTACCTTGTTTCCCCAAAAATAAGACAGTGTCTTATATTAATTTTTGCTCCCAAAGTTGTGCTAGGTCTTATTTTCAGAGGATGTCTTATTTTTCCCTGAAGAAGAATACAGTACACATTTATTGTTTTTTTTTAAATATATTTTGTTGATTTTTTTACAGAGAGAAAGGGAGAGAGATAGAGAGTCAGAAACATCTATGAGAGAGAGACATCGATCAGCCACCTCCTGCACAATCCCCAGTGGGGATGTGCCTGCAACCAAGATATGTGACCTTGACTAGAATCGAACCCGGGACTTTCGAGTCCACAGGTCAATGCTCTATCCACTGAGCCAAACCAGTTTTGGCCACATTTATTGTTGAACAAAAAAAAAAAAAAAAGGAAATGTATTACCTGTGTATGGTATGGTAGTAGTTGTCATCATATACCAGCTCACTGATTGGCCGCAGAACAGCTGGAACTGTTCAGGCAGTGTGAGGTCTCTTTAAATCAGGAGCCGGATGCCTTATGGTAGCTTCGGGGGCCTTATATTCCGGGGAGGCCTTATGTTCGAAGCAGGCCTTATTATCAGGGAGGTCTTATTTTCAGGGGGATGCCTTATATTATAACAAGAGGTAAAACTGGAAGTAGGTCTTATTTTGAGGGATGTCTTACTTTCAGGGAAACAGGGTACTTACTTCAGGTGTTGTCTTCTTAGGCCCATCATAACTAGAGACCAGTTTGAAAGTTATGTTGTGTTATCTGAGAGGTAGAAAGGTTAGAGAAGTCAGTAATAGTTTAATTTTTAAAATAGAAATAAAATAATATTATCAAAAAAGAAACTCTCCTATAATTATTCAAAAAGTAGAGTTGTGGGATCTTGTTTGAACCCATCACTACATTGTCCAGTTATGTAGATTTCACCTTCTGGATGTTTATTCTGGCATTAATTAATGTAAATGGAATTTGAAACAAAGATTAGAAATGTGTTTTGTTAGAAATAGACTTGCTTTAAGGGACATGCATATTGATATGCCAGGAAAATTTGGGCAATTTTCTCACCACTCAGATTTTTTTCACCTAATCTGGAGGCCAATGGAAACTACATATTTACTGAATGTTTGATGTTAGTGTTCCTTAGAAACCACAGAGACTGCCATCCTAGATCATATCATTAGTCTGCCTCTTCTAGCATCTTGCTTATGGCTTAGGTAATTATCTGATGCTTTTGAGGGATGTTTTAATCTTCCTTATAAAGCATTTGGCCAATTTCATAGTATTGTGTTGTTGAGATGTAGACGAGAAACCTGGGCTGAAGAAGGACAATGCAGAACAACTAAGTTCTTTCATATTTTTAAAATCTTTTATTTCAATAATACTGTGCTTAGATCCCAAATAATTAGGAATGTTGTGATATATGTACTTGATCTAATTGCTAAAAATTTGATTTTATATTCTACTATGAGGCTGCAAGAATGACTAGATAAAAGGTTTTATATTCCTATAAGTATAAGAAGAAAAGCAATGAGCCTCACCATACTTGTAATATGACTGTTCAGTGCCTATGTGCTATGGTTCCAGAGCTAATTATTACCAAATCATTGATAACTGGTAATTCTGTAAACAGTTACTTTTTTATCATTTATTTCCAATATGTTGCATTGATTTTTTAAGAATGGTACAGGTTAGCTCTAGCTGGTTTCACTCAGAGGTTAGAGTGAAGGCCTGCATACCAAAGATTCATGCGTTTGATTCCCAGGCAAGAGCATGAACCTTGGTTGCAGGCTCGATCTTTGGCCCAGTAAAAGCCTGTGTGGGAAGCAACCAATTGATGGGTCTCTCACACATCAATATTTTTTTCTCTCTCTTCCTCCCAACCACTCTTCTAGTCTATCTAAAAGCAATGGAAAAATATCTTTGGGTAAAGATTAAAAAAAATAAAACAAAAAGAATGATATAGTTTAATTGGCTAATATATATAATGTGATCCTTTTCTCCCTTCATATCTCTTAGGTAGATGTTCAATGTATAGACATTGCTCAGGGGCCAACAGCAACTTTTTAAAAAAAACATTTACAGCTTCTTAATAAAGGTGTGGCTTTGTTGTTATTGCTATTTATTTGTTGTTGTTTTTAATGAATGCCAAGGGATACAAACCCTTTTGCGAACACCCAGAAGTTGTAATTTAGGCATCATATTTAATGAGAATATTTGCTATTGCCTAAATGAGGTAGGTGGGTGGTGGGAAGAGATCAACCAAAGAACTTATATATGTATAACCCAAGGACACAGACAACAATGTGGTGAAGGCTTGGGACAGGGTGCAGGAGTGGGCTAGAAGAAGGCAATGGAGGAAAATGGGGACATTTTTAACAATCCTATATAATAAAGAGGTAATATGCAAATTGACTGTCAAGCCCTCACACAAGATGACTGCCCCCGTGTGGTCACAAGATAGCCACCAAAAGATGGCAGGGGAAAGCAGTTGCGGGGGACTAGGCCAGCAGGGGAGGGCAATTGGTTCTGACAAGGCCTGCAGGTAAGGGCAATTGAGAGCCACAGGGCCAGCAGGGGAGGGCAGTTGAGGGTGATCAGGCTGACAGGGGAGGGCAGTTGTGAGGGACCAGGCCAGCATGGGAGGGTAGTTGGGGGTGATTGAACTGGCAGGGGAGTGGTTAGGCGGTGATCAGGCTGGCAGGCAGATGAACAGTTGGGAACCAGCAGTCCTGGATTGTGAGAACGTTATGAGTGGGATCGAGCCTAAATGGGTATCAGACATCCCCCAAGCGGTCCTATATTGGAGAGGGATGAGAGATAAACCCCACCCCCAGTGCATTCATTTTGTGCATCGGGCCTCTAATAAAGATAGAAACTAAAATAAAAGTAGAGTCTAGCTGAGGTTTCTAATTGGTAGGAGGTCAACTATGCCATGTGACCTGTAAATAACCTAAGGACAGTGTATGTAGAGAATCCTGTGGTGCTAGATTCTCAGTTGGGATGGTTTTGCTCCACAAGGCACATTTGGCAATATCTGGAGACATTTTTTATTGTTATAATTGAGGATTAGGAGCTGTACTTACTGGAATTTAGTGGGTAGAAACCAATGTTGCTGCTAAACACCAGACATCCCTTACAACAAAGAATTATCCAGTTCAATTTGTCAATGTACAAGATTGAGAAATCCCACTCTAGAAAGTAAAGGAAATACGTTTTGGCATTGAGCACAGTGTCTTGAACATGGTAGGTGCAAAATATGTATTAACAGAATTTTCACAAGGGACTTCTCAAATAAGACTCAGAGCACAGAAGGAAAGTATTTATTACTATAATCAGTAAATTGCAAAGTAATGTTAATCTAACACAAATTTCATAATATGCATTACCCTCATTTCACAGTATGGCTGACTAGGCACACATGCAAAACGGCTCATTAAGAGAACTCTTACTAGCATCAATTTTTAACCTGTTTGAGTTTTGCTTTTCTCTCTTTTCTGTTGTAGATAGTTTTCAAGGATCAGTTTTTCCTGGGCTCCCACTGTCGATGGCACACAGTTTCTGGAGCTCATGTGTCACCAGCAGGGGTTCCCTTGCTTCCATGATAGCTCTCCAGGGCCACAGCTCTTTGTTTCACCTCTAATCTTCTAGCTTGCTAATCACTTTGACTGTTTGACTTAATCTTGAAAGATTTGGGAGGGGAAAAAATCCTATTAATGTGTGTGTGTTTTTTTCTCTCTGAATTCTGGATCTTGAATATAAACTCTTAGAATTAGATAGTAAATAGTAGGATATTTGGACCAGGTGATGATTACAAACATAGTGGATTGTCCAGGGGAAAGTGCCCGGGGGACAGGATCGGATATCTTAGAGCCCTTCCCTAGACATTTGGGCAGTTTTTTGCTTAGTTATATGGTGCTCATTATGATTTTCATGAACCTTGCTGTGCTGCTCTTGAGAGTTAGACTTCTAAAATCTTCAGCCTCATTTTCTCCTTTACTGGGATTCAATAATGCATTTGTCAGCATCATTCTTGTCTAACTTCATGTCTGTCCCTCACTGCCTAACCTTTAAGGAAGAACTTGCTTCCAACCAGCCTTCAGCACACTACTGGTCTGCAGACTCGGGCAGATTCCTTTCTAACAGTTACAGCACTGCTCGAACCTTGGCGCTTCTAATTCCTTTATGTGAAGATAGACTTTTACGTCCACTAAAGAATTTAAAAGTTCAAACTTGTAAATGAAAAGGGGCAGTGCCAGGTTATTTGTACAAGTTTTCACCAAAATTCAAATACGGATAGCGGATTCTCTCTTCTGAACAAATTGGGAAGCGTTTTGAGAGGACCAAAGTGGGAGAGGTCATTTTTCCAAGAACCTAAAAGGCTATCAACAGCAGACTTTTTCTACTTTAAAATTTTACTTTGGGCTTGCTCTATGTTTTTTTTTTTCCTGTTCTTCACATCCATTTGTACAACAAATACAAGGCAGTAGGGCAGGGAAGAGAAGAAGGTAAGATTTCTATTCTGGAATTCACTATTACATAATAGAGCTTTATACTTATTATATCCTCTAAAAAACATAGACATTTATATTTAATATACTTCCTGGAGATATGCATTTATATCCATATTGTTATTATTTTAAACCAATGATAGGTATTAAGTAGTCATCAGTTACCAGTTTTACAACCTATGGGAAAAAATGTTCCAAGTATCAATTTCTGAAAGTCAGATATATGCATCATTATCTCAACTAAATAACTATAGAAATCAACCCTAAAAATAGGTTACAGAGGTAAGTTATTTCTTGATCATTGCCAATTTAATATTATGAGCTCCAGGTTTTTATTTTATATTACTCTTTTTTTTTTTGGCAGGTTGGTCTTTCTTTATGTTTCAGAATAACAGTATTATATGCTATGAAGAAAGGTTAGAGGGTTGATATTGAGGTTGCATTATAAAGACAAGTTAAAAGCTTTAGTTTATACTTGAGAAAAACAAGATATAAATGGATTTTGTAAAAATCCTTTGTTCATTAGATAATGTTTATTTAACAAGAAATGAGTGTTTTCAATGAGCTTAAACTGAGGATTTTATTGGAAAGACTTTAAGAAGTAAGGTCTCTGGTCTTTAAACCCTGAGATTTAAAGAAATATTACCAATTACTTTTAAGTCTGTTTTTATTCAGTTCTGTCTACTTGCCATTAGTTATAATGGAGTCAGAAGCTAAGATCTTCTTCCACTTTCTGTTTTAAAAAATTTGGCAGGATTGTTTTCTTGTGCTTGTTATTATTGGGAGGTCCAGGTGGGATTCCATTTCTTCTGTATTCAGTGCTGTTGGGAGAAGCCTGATGTCATTATCAGGGGGAAGCTCTTAGCCACACAATCACTTCAGCCAACCATGTGGCAAAGCAGCTGCATTGTCATCTGTGGGTCAGAAGTGATGTGACCACACCTCCTGGTTTGCCTATGATAACCCAAACTCAAACTTGCTGCCCCAGCATAATTGTGATATATCCCTTTCAAAAGTGTCTTGCTTTAAACAATAAATTCTATGGTCACCCTAAACTTAGAAGGCTATATGGAAAGAATGGTATTGGTATCTAGTGATGGCTCTTTATTGTGATGGTAATGGGAATATGTGGCTTTTGAAAAATAGCAGTATATATCAGTAAAATCTTATCCAGAATGAAACAGAGTGTGGAAGAATTTGGGGGAAAACTGAGGAAAAAAACATTGGAAGCCATCATTATAAACTAACAAGTCAAAATAGGGAGGAGGAGTGAAGGGGAAAAGAATAAACATAATGACAAGAGGACTATTTATTATTGGGACAAAGCCAGGTGGTGTAGTGGTGGTGTTAGTGGGAAGAGATGAAGGAACCAGCACTCACTGTTACTTTAAGAAATAGAATGGAGTGCCTAAATAACAAGAGAATATAGTGGAGAGGTCCAGGATATGGATTTTGGAACAGACTACTTAGAGTTTACTTTCCTCAAACTATTTAAAATGAAAAAGATGCTTAAACCTTAAGTCTTATTTTTATCATCTGTAAAATGGGAATAACAGTAGTGCTTATGTCATAGGGTTATTATAAGGATTAAATGAGTTAATGCCTTAAAAGCACTTAAAATAATGTTTGTAAAATTGTAAGCACTCAATCACATACTGTAATCTGTCATTTTTACTTTTGTTGTTATTGCTTCCAATGAACAAAGGAGGTTATGGCCACACTGTTATCCAATGTCTTAAAATGACTTTATATTGTGTTTAGAAGTTAAGAAACCAGTGTCTTTGTGCACTCTTCATCAAATAAATTGATGGTGTCAAATCCTGGCAGCCCACTGTGACCAATAACTTGTATATCAGAGAACAAACGTAATCTGAGTGACATGTGACATAGAAAGGTCACATTGCCTAGCACCAGCCCTTGATTAAATCTAGCTAATTAGTAGTACTTTTGGGTTAATTCAAGTGGATGGACCTCAAGGCAATTCTATTTGTAGAATTCAGCTTGATAATTTAATTACCTTTGTGCTCTAATTAGAAATGTTTTGAATATTGATCCACGTGGTTTGAAAATATGAAAATAATTTCAGGGTCTTTGGAGATGAATGAGTCAAGCCTTGACTTATTATTGATAAGCCCACTTACTTTGAGAAACAATAGTTTTATGGCCAACACTAAGAACCTCTTGTTATGGCAAGAGTATTGGAATAGGATACCAGGAGAATAATATATTTTTTTTTATCAATTCACTCTATCTTTGAGCAAGTATTAAACCATTTGAAGCTCAATTTTCTCATTAGGCAAATGTAAATACAACCTCTCATACCTGCCTTTCACTGTTATGTGAAAGGCAAATGATGGCAGGTGAGATAGTAGCAAAATATATGGAACAGTGGCTAAAATATGGCTTGAGATGCTGAGTCTGTAATCTAATAAATGAGCATCTGTAGATATTGAACCTCTCTGAGCATCAGTTTCATCATCTGTAAAACATGAAGGCATTATCCTTCATGTTGTTAATGTCAATACGAGAGGCCCACTGCACAAAGCTTCATGCAATAGGCCTTCCTTCCCCTGGCACTGGTTTTCCTCTAGCACCCGGGACCCAGGCCTTCACTCTGGCCACAGTGGAGAAGCCAAGCCTCAAGGCTAGGCTTCTCTGTTCTGGCTGCAGCGAGGCTTGGCTTCTCTGCTTCATCTGCAGCTGAAAAGCCAAGCCTTTTCAGTCTTCAGTCTTCAGTGTTTAGTCTTTGCTCGGGCTGTAGCCTTCAGTCTTCACTCTGCACCTACATATGCAAATTAATCCACCATCTTTGTTAAGTTAATATGCATACTCCTGATTAGCTGGTGGGTGTTGTGGAGGTCTGGTCAATTTGCATATTTTGCTTTTATTAGTGTAGATATGATGAATACAATATATCTGTTATATCTATAATTAATATATAATAGGAGTTAAATTATTTGGATATTAAAAAGTGTGATACAAATGTCGTTTTATTTTTCCCCTTTTCTCTTTAAATTTTTGTTGAAATCTTGTTGCAATTCAGGAAATCTGATGAATTCATACACATAACTTAGTGACCCTCTTGCCTCATGTTTAATTCATTCTTCTCTGTGGAGGGAGAAGTACTGAAAATACTATCATCTATTTATTTCTCTGCTCCTGTTTGACCAGCTCTTTCTTATTCACTTTTTGCAATGAGATATCTTACATCCCAATTTGTGGTGTAAGGATTTCAGGAGGCCAAGAACATAAAATTTTCTGAAAACCAAGAGAGAATGGAAATTCTAAGAAAATGTTTTGACACCTGAAAGACGTATTCAGTAAACTTGATACCTGGTCCTTCTTGGAAAACATTTTCAAAAAGATTTTCTTATAGAATTTACATACAATAGAGGCCAGGTTCACGAAATTCTATTGCACTCAGGAAGGCAGAGGGGGTGTCCCTCAGCCCGGCCTGTACCCTCCTACAGTCCGGGAGCCCTTGGGGGATGTCTCACTAATGGCTTAGACCTGCTCCCTGTGAGCCTGGCTTCTGGCTGAGCAGCACTCCTCCTGTGGGAGCATATTGACCACCAGGGGGCAGCTCTTGCATTGAGTGTCTGCCCTTTGTGGGCAGTGCATGCCATAGCAAGTGGTTGAGCAGCCTTAGCATATCATTAGCATATTCTGCTTTGATTGGTTGAATGGATGACTGGACACTTAGCATATTAGGCTTTTATTATATAGGATTCCATGTTTAAAAGAATTTAGCTACAAACGAGCAGAACATGAATATTCAGTTTGAATATGAGTGAATGAAAAAGCCCTAGAGTTATTAAGTTTATTCAATTTAACACATATTTACTGAGTATCTACTGTGTTTCTGGTACTCTTCTAACTGCTAGGTGTGCATTAGTGCAAAAACTAGCCAAAGATCCTTGACCTTTTGGAGCTTACATTCTAGAGGAGAAAAATACTTAAAAGAAGTACATTATCACCAAAATAAGTTTGGCTTGTTGGATAGAGCATTGGCCTGTGGACTGAGAGGTCCCAGGTTTGATTCTGGTCAGGGCATGTATCTTGGTTGTGGGCACATCCCTAGTGGGGGGCATGCAAGAAGCTGCTGGTCGATGTCTCTCTCTCATTGATGTTTTTAACTCTCTGTCCCTCTCCCTTCCTCTCTGTAAAAAAATAATAAAATATATAAAAAATAAATTAAAAAAAAGAAGTACATTATCTACTAGGTTAGAAAGTGATAAGTGCTATGAATAGCATTTTTAAATGTAGAGCACATGTGTAGATAGGCTAATCAAGGTGGGCCTTAATGAGAAGAAAATGTGAGCAAAGAGGAAAAGGTATGTGTGGAAATGAACTACTTGAATAACTGGAAGAAGAGTTTTGCCTTGGCAGAGACTCTCAGTGGAATGAATGATCTGAACACAGTGATGCAGAGAAGTAGCAGAAGATGAGGTCAGAGGTAAAGCACCCTGGTTCTTTGCAAAGAATTCCAGCTTTTGGTGTGGCTCTAAAGCTTACCAATTCTAGTCATCTATAGATATAAAAGCTTAAGCGATCATCCAACTGTTCAACCATCCAACCAGTGGCTATGATGAGTATTGACCATCAGAGGGAAGATACTCAATGCAGGAACTGCTGAGCTGTATTGACTTGGGAACTGTGGTTTTCAGGTGATGCACCTGGAACCAGAGAGGAGGGAGCCCAATTGTGTGTCACCTGAGAATCGTCGGGGAATATCAGAGAGCCAGTTTTAACCCAGTCCCCGCAGGCCAGGCTGAGGGACTCCACCTGCCAGAGGGACCCTGCTCACTCCGCAGACAACTTTGAGCCACTGCACTGCCCCAGGTGCTGTCGGCTGGGGAGGGACCATGTAAGGTTAGTTCCAGGGCATGTCCAGACCTTCTTGCCCAATCCCACCCTGCCGGCCATCTTCTAGGTAATTTCCTTTAAATGTGCACAAATCCATGCACTGGGCCTCTATAACATATAAAGTCAAAGAGCAATCATCCTTCTTTACAAGAGAGAACATAATCAATGGTTCAAAGGCTTTTCAATCTGAATCTCTAGTGCCTTTCTAAATTCAGGCTAGGCATTGTCAGACAAAGCTTCCATCCATTTGGTATAATTTTAGAGTAAATTTTAAATGTTATTTGTTAGCCAATGTTTATAATATCTACTTTAGAATAAATTATGGAATGAATTTTGCATCCTTCAATCAGCACAGAATATTAGAAGAACCTTCTTAGAAATTTAAAGAATATCAGATGTAGGTTGGTAGAATGGAATTTGGGTAGAATTCTGGAAGATGAAATTCTGGTCATAAGCACATGGAAAACTCACATAAGCTATTGAGCAAGATATTTGCATAGCAGATATACACTGAGTGGACAGATTATTATGATCTCTGAATGCATAATAATCTGGCCACTCAGTGTATATCCTATATAATAAAAGGCTAATATGCAAATTGTCCACTCGACCAGGAGTTTGACCAGCAGGCAGGCCAGCCAACCACCCATGTCACCTCCCCTCCTTCTGGTCAGGCTGGCCAGACCCCATCCATGCACAAATTCATACACTGGCTCCTCTCCTACCCCCTACCCCCAACACGCACACACAGAGTGACCAGATTATGATGTGCTCAGAGATCATAATAATCTGGCCACTTAGTCCAGTGGTGTTTGTCCTGACAGAAAGTTTTCTTGAAGCTCCTCTAGAATATACAACTCCTCACCTCAGATGACTGCTAATCTATCACCACACTTTTCCAACTGAATCTGTCGATGGCCTTTAGTCTTCCCTAAGACAATACTTGGGCACCACTGCCACAGATGGGCACCAGCCATTGATGTGAAACATTTTTTTCCATTTTGAGTCTGTTAAAACAAAGAAGTTGCTTTGGAAAAGAGTGAAGTTTACACAGAATACATGGGAGCAATTGACAAAGAATCTTGGTGAGTAAACACAGAGTAGGACTTCTGGATGATGAGCTTACAAAAGTGAACAGTCTTAAAAGCACTGGGAGAGTATTTCTAAGAATAAAACATTTCACATTAATTTTTGTTTTTTTGTTTTTGTTTTTATTAATTTTTATTAAATTTTTATACATATCTCCCCATTGTCCCCCCTCCCTCCCACGCATACCCCAACCCTCCAGTGTCTGTGATCATTGGTTATGCTTATATGCATGCATACAAGTCCTTTGATTGATCACTTATCTACCTCACCTAACTTTAATCTTTCTGCTGTAATTTCACAGTCTGTTTGATGCTTTATGATTTTTGTCCTCCTGAGAATTATCAGTCTACTCCCTTTCTGTGCTCCTGATTCTATTATATTCGCCAGTTTATTCTGTTGATCAAATTTTTAATTCACTTAATTTTTAGATTCACTTGTTGACAGATATTTATTTGTTGTTCATAATTTTTTATCTTTTATCTTTTTATTCTTCCTCTTCTAAAAGAGTACCTTTCAGCATTTCATATAATACTGGTTTGGAGTTGATGAACTCCTTTAGCTTTTTCTTCTCTGTGAAGCTCTTTATCTGCCCTTCAATTCTGAATGATAGCTTTGCTGGATAGATTATTCTTGGTTGTAGGTTCTTGCTATTCATCACGTTGAATATTTTTTGCCACTCTCGTCTGGCCTGCATCATTTCTGTTGAGAAATCAGCTGACAGTCGTATGGGTGCTCCCTTGTAGGTAATGAACTGTTTTTCTCTTGCTGCTTTTAATATTCTCTCTTTGTCTTTTGCTCTTGGTATTTTAATTATGATGTGTCTTGGTGTGGTCCTCTTTGGATTCCTTTTATTTGGGGTTCTGTGTGCTTCCTGGACTTGTAAGTCCATTTCTTTTACCAGATGTGGGAAGTTTTCAGTCATTATTTCTTTAAATAGGTTTTCAGTATCTTGCTCTCTCTCTTCTTCTGGCACCCCCACAATTCTGATGTTGGTACGCTTGAAGCTGTCCCAGAGGCTCCTTACATTATCTTCACATTTTTGGATTCTTTTCTCTTCTTGCTTTTCCAGTTGAATGTTTTCTGCTTCTTTATATTTCAAATTTTTGACTTGATCTTTGCCTTTCTCTAGTCTGCTGTTAGGACTCTGTATAATATTTTTTATTTCAGTCAGTGTATGTTTAATTTCTATTTGGTCCTTTATCATCTTTAGTTGGACCTTTTTCATCTCCTCTTGGGTCTCACTAAATTTATCCATCTTTTCTAGCATATTCTTGAAAAACCTTATAAGCATGGTTTTGAACTCTATATCCAGTCGTTTTTTTCCCTCCATTTCTTTTGTTTGTGATCCCTTCCCTTGTCTCAGCATTTTCACTATGCCGGGGAAACTTGTGTTGAATTCAGCCTTATAATACCAGACGCAAAGCCGCAGAAGCCTCTGTTGAGCTTGGGATGGGTGGAGTCTCAGGGCTTAAGGGACCACCTTGTCTTCCAGTCAGCCCCGTCCTCCACGGCCCCTGAGTCTCACGTGACTGGGTAATGGCTGGAACAGTCCCTGTGCCTCTAACCGCTGCCTTTCCAGCTCCCCTGCGCAGCAGGACCACACGAGTGTAGGTCTCTAGGGTTTCGTCCGAAACAGGGGCTTAGTGGAGTCAGAAGTGGCACAGTTGGGAGGGTCTATCCCCCACCCACTCGAGAAAGCCAGCAGCACAATCAGTAGTCTGTCTGAGCGCGGCATCAGGCCTTTGATCTTTTGTGACTCCCCTAAGTTTCCGTGCACTTCTCCCTTTTCACAGTCCAAACTCCCCCCGTATGAGTTTCGGCTGGATCTGGGGTTTAGTGTCGTAAGATATGGGGTTCAATGCCTTTGAGAGTCTTCGTTTCCCTCTCGCCAGAGAAAGCCAGCCAGGTACTCCGGCACCATGCACGCGTCTCCGTACCTCAGCTTTTTGCAGCTCGTCTGGGTCTCCGTGAGCCCCTCTCTTTCCTTCTTGTTGTAGAACTTCCACTCAGCCAGCTTTCCTGTGGTTCTGGATGATGTCGGTTCTGTCTTTTAGTTGTAGTTTTGAAATTGTTGTGCGAGGCAGCAGTGTAGGTGTTTACCTATGCCGCCATCTTGGATTCCCCCCATTTCACATTTCATAGGAGTAGTAATTTTTTTCTTCATCTATTTTTCTTTATCCCATGTCATAATATGAGAACAGATATGCTCTCAATGAAATTAACAGTGGGAAATTTCAAAACAAATAAAAGGAAATATTTCTATATTCAGTGTATAATCAGGCCATAGACTTTTCTGTTGAGGAATGTCAGGGAGTTAAATACTGAAGAGGAAAACAAAAGAGAGGAAAAATTAGTTAATTTTATGACCAATAATAACATTGTACTTATGTCCTAAGATAAGAATATGGTTGAAGCTTTGGAGCATAAATTGATTGTCTCAGAGGACAGGAAGGAATTCTCCCACTCTTATTCCTAACAATTTCAATGGCACCAAAAAATTGGCCAAATGTATTATGGGGTCTAATATTTTCCCAGGAGGCAGTTCCTATTAGCCTGGAACCATTCTTAAAAGAGCAGTGGCTAATTTTATCTTGAAAATCTTGTATTTCAGAGGAAACAAGCATCAAATCCAAACAAAAAGAATTTTATAGTTGGTGAAATGATAAGCTCCTCAGTAATAGATATGGTCTAATTTTGCTTTTGACCCAGTAGATGAATGTCTCTAAACTTAATATTCATATAGCTAACTTAGTGTATCATAGTGAATGGAAATTTGCCTTTGACACAGAGCAGGCCCAATGGAAAGCACATGAGCTATCCCTTAAGAATTAGAAATATGTCCTTTCCCTTTTGCCAAACTTTTTTTTTTCAAATGTTAAACCAGCTTTTTTGGAGCTTTTGACTTTCTTGGTATGCAGCAAGCTGCTTGAGCTCTTGTATCCAGACCTTAGTGGAGCTTTGGATCCTTAGCTGTCATTAGGGCTCCCAAATTAGTTTTGAGCTGGCCACCAAGTGAAGATCTCTAGGAAGGCAGAACTCATCTGTAGCCAGTTCTCAAGAACATCCTGAGAGCAACAATACTTTCATTAAATGGAGCCTCCTAAAATGGTAGATGAAGTCTAGGTCAGAAAATCAGGGCATTTATTTGGCCTTTCTCTCAATTTTGCTTCTAAACCAACTGGCACTTTAGCCTTAAATTTTTTCCCCCCCACTGTGTACTTATTCACTTTTTAAATTTAGTTTTCTTTTTATTATTATTATTTTTATTGTGTTACATGTATACATACCTTCCCATTGCCTGCCCTCTCCCAGGCATACTCTAACCCCCCAGTGTCTTGTGTTCATTGGTTATGCTTATAGGCATGCATACAAATCCTTTGGTTGATCTCTTATCTACCCTACCTCTCCTTAAACTTCCTGCTGTAATTTGAAAGTCTGTTTGATGCTTTACTGCCTCTGTATCTATCCTTTTGTTATTTAATTTACTTATGCAAAATGTGAATATTGTATGAGGCAGAGTAATTAGCTCCAGTTAACAAATACCCCTGGCCCTCTCCAAATCTCAATTGTTTAAGAAAAGGAAATTTTTCTTTCACCCACATCTCAGCCTAAAGAAGAGTAGCTGTGCTCCCTGTGGTGACTGAGGGATCTAGGCTGCTTCTTAAGACTGGTTTGGCATTTGGAGTCATTTAAGTCCATTTTTAATGATGCCACTTTCCTTATTTGGAAAATGGAAACAATAAAAACCTCTCAGTTTGTCATAATGATGAAATAAAATAAGACACGTTGAATGATTCTAACAGTACATAGTATACATTCAGTAAATTTTGATGTTTCTTCTTTCTGACAGTATGTGTATCAAGCACTGGTGCTAGTGTATGGGAGAGAAGGGAGACATGCTAAGATGAGAAAGGCTGATATCTGTATTTAAGTAACTTATAAGCCTACTGCTCCTAAAAGAGAAGGGAAATGTGTTACTAGAGACACAGATCTAAGTTCCATGAAGGCAAGCTCTGTGCCTCTTCTTTTATTTTTCACTATCATATTCCCAGAGGCTAGATCACTATCAGGATAATGATAAGTGCTCAATAAATAGTGTTAAATTAATGCTTACAGTAAAGGAAGAAAAGGAGATTACTTTCCTGTTTTCTCTCCTCATTACCCACCCTGCCCAAAAATTAAAAAAAAAAATTGAGATTAGATAATGCCCCAAATGATTATTGATTTCCTGATTCTGTACCAGACTTCATCCAAATTGAAAAGATCAGCTTCATCTGCAAACCACAGTACACAGCTGCTATGATTCTTAAATTTTATAGTATATGGTTGAGCCTGCTTAATCAGTTAATATTTTTCATGTTGAGCCTGTATGTAGCATTTATTGACACCTGCACATGCTGGTATAAGAACAGTACCTATTCTTATAGTTTCAGCCACTACTTTGTATCTAAGTTTGTACAAATCCTGTGATATAAATAAGCCATTCTGTCTGAATGTCTGGTGCCAATAGTGCATCTTAGTAATCTAGCTATGTTTTCTTGCTTAAAATTGAATTCCAAATGTCCTTGAAACCCCATCACCTTGCAGAATTGTGTTGTACCTATTTTCAAGTGAAGCCACTGAACTTAAAAGATAACTTGTAAGTCGCTTACCTGGGAGCCCCTGGCCTAGGATCTTATTTTTAAGAAACCTAAAGAATTATTTGTTCAAGTGACTGGACAGTACCTGGTTAACCTGATCCTGATTCCCATCAATTCTCCCTCCTGGATCATATTTGTTACTTTCAGTGAGCAGATTGTTTGGGTGGCTGCCTCCTCTTTTGACCCATTTTCTCCTGCCATACTTCATGGACATTAGTACAGTGAAGTTTTATGCAATATTCTTGTGGATAAATATCCATGTATATTGCTTTGTATGCATGGTAAGGAAACTAAGGTGCATAATAGCTATGTGTTGCTAAAGGTAACATCATCAAACTAATGTCTCTATCCATCAAATCACTGTATTTGTATTGGTGAGATTCACCAGGATGCTTCATAATAGTCTCTGTCACTTCCTGCTTCCAGAGAGCAGGAGGGAACAGGCTGTCAAGTCACCTTGACCTTCTGTGAGGGTGACCATGTTGTTTTCTGCCAGAAAATGCACCTGCTTCTTTTTCCTCCAAAGTGGAAGATCTGGGCATAGCAAAATAATCAAGTAGATCCCACTGTATGCATTTTTCACCCATACTAAAACTGCCAAAACCCAAGTGCAAGAACTCATTCAGAAAGACTTTAGAATGCCAATTCTGGGCATATGGAAATTTCTTGTCCTAATCACTTTAGCAACCTTCTGTGCACAGTATATTGAAGACATTTCATCTTTATATCACAATGTCAAGGAAGGCAGACTTGCAGGGATTCATGGGATTTGTGTTTGAAAAAGCTTTCACAGAAAAGATTGGTTCTCAAATATCAGATGAAGCAAATATTAGGATAAACTATGTAAAAAAATGTATGCGAGAGAGGGCAAAGTTCAAGTCTAAATGTTGATAGATAATTCAACAGTTGAATTATCCTGTCTCCTGAGGCCAAAAACTTTTTTTAAAGAGTCCTATTATGGTCTTTGTTCCCTTCCTTAAATCAGGATGTATTATAAATGTTCAGAGAAAAAAATACACCTGAGAATAGCAAAGATGCTATATTCTTCAGGATAGGCTATAACACACACCTGCATATATCAACAACTGAGCACAAGAAGGGTTTATTTCTTGATTACACTTCTTGTCTATCTCTGGTTGGTAGGGATCAGCCTCCACTTTGTACTTTGCAGGTCACTGCCTCAGAGATAACTTAAAATTTTTAGATTTGGCAAACATTTTATGTAAAAGGCCAAATAGAAATACTACAACTAGGCAGGCAATAGAATTTCTTCCACAATGATTCAACTCTGCTATTACAGTGCAAAAGCAGAATTAATAACAGTTCACATATGTAAACAAATGAATATGAGCTATGCTCCAATAAAACTTTATTTGCAACTATAGCCGATGGGCTGGATTTGGCCTAAGGCTCGTAGTTTCACAACTTTTTGCATTAAGTTGTGTGGCCCAAAAGGGGCACTTAATATCTCTGTTCAATGGTTAATGACTAACTGATAATTCTACTCAACAATGAGAATATGGGGGAACTACAAGCCTGTCAAACCTAGCTTTATATGTGTTAACACACATACCCTAAAAATAATGAAATCACTGAGCAGTTATTTTTACAGCTGCACAATGCTTGATTAAGCTTACTGAACTTTTAAGGTTTTCCAGCCCCCTTTCTCTCCCCCCACCTTCCCCCCACCCCCAGTTTTCTCTTTAACTGAGGAAAACGGACTTTACAAGGTGGCAGTATTCATTTGCTGTTTAAGAGGCAGTAGAAGTGGCTGGTCCACCAAAAAAGACACTGCTCAGCTCTGTGTGTTGGTCTTGGTTACTATGTCAGGTGTGAGTAGCTGGAGTTATTTATCTTTTGAAATCTCTACCTTTGGGAATCCTGAGACAGGATATGCATCCTAAACAGATCTAGGGGAAGGATTTGGAAGTAGCAAGGAGAGCATATTGTCAGATGACATTTCTCAACAGTGAAATTGCCTAAGGGACACAATCATTTTCTCACAGATCAATTTTAGAAGTTTCCTAGATGTAGCAGTGCAGCTGGGAGCAATGACAAGATAGGGTTTTCAGTTCATTTTACTATAAACAGAGTGTTATTTAAACCTGTTTTACCATAGGATTATGTCTCTTCATTTATGTCACTTTCTAGCAAATCCCACCCTTTCCTCTAATTACAGCCAACACATCCCATTTTGCCCACTCCTGAATCATCATTATTTTATAAAGTCATATGGTTTCCTACCTTCAGTTGGCACACCTTTTTCAAGTTTTATTGCTACCACTCTAAGAGCAAAACTTAATCAATTTCTTTTTACACAGTGAAACTCATTGATATTTCTGATTTTCTCCATATAAATAAAGATTTGGAGAAATCAGGATTGCATGTATTTATCTGTTAGTTAAAAGAAAGATATTAGAAATATGTTATATAGGTAATAGGCTGTCTATCAATTGAGATATCTATTTACATTGCTTATAATTCAGACCTTCTAAAGTTTTAAGGTTATCATACAAACAAAGCACTTTAGTGAACCACTTTAATACAGACACCCCTCAAAGATATTGCAGGTTCATTCCAGACCATCGCAATAAAACAAGTCGTAATCTTTTTGCTGGTGGAGGGTCTTGCCTTCAATTTGTAAAAAAAGTAAAATGCAACATTTATGAAGTGCGATAAAGTGGAGCTCAATAAAACAAGGTGTGCCTGTAATTAAACTGAAAAAGATAAAAACAGAGAACAGAACATGTATCTGGACTAAGGGCCATTAGTTGGTGTTAGCTCTCAACTTTCATTCCCCCGAATCAGTTTCTGTTGAATATGAGAAGATTCTAGACTCTAGAGGCAATGATTACTCAACCATGACAAAGCATACCACGGTATAAATAGTGGAAATGACTACAACCCCAAAAAACTATTTTCCAGATGCCTCCTGCACACCTCCTAGTGGGGATGTGCCCACAACCAACGTACATGCCCTTGACCAGGATAGAACCTGGGACCTTTCAGTCCACGGGCCAACACTCTATCCACTGAGCCAAACCAGTTAGGGCTATTTTCAAGGTACAGATGATACTTTTATTTAAAGTAGTACTGTACTATACCTTGAAATTCATTGTAATTGGGTTAAATGAAGGTGCTATTATGGTTTTCCCTCAGACGTTTTGATTTCATTTCACAGATTAGTTGCCAAAATCAAGCTATCATAGAGAAGTGCTCTATTGTTTCTAAAGAGACAGTTACCCAAGTTTCTTTGTTTGGCATAACAATAATAACACTTGCTATGTCCCAGGCACTGTTCAGAGCCTTTCAAAATACATTTCATTATCACAGCCCCCTTATGAACTTGATACCATACCATTTTTCTTTCTACTTTGCAAAGGAGGAAACTGAGGCACAGTAAAGTTAAGTAGCTTGCCTAAGCTCACTGAGGAACTAGCAGAGCCAGAATTTGAACCTACATGCTTTGCACCAGACTAATGTAAATAACTAGTCCATTAGAATAACCATTGAGCTATAACATCATTCCCAACCGGGATAGTGGGATTGGCATTGAGATGCCAGTGGAGGAGCAGAAATATGCAAGGATTTACAAAGCAACCAAATTATATAATTAAGGAAAATGTGTGCTCTTTTTGTTCTTATGTAAAATGGACCACAAATTCACTGAATATAGGCAACTTAACTTCATTTTATCTGGGACTATGGAGATATAGGGAAAATGTTAACTCCCTTTCTTTTAGTAACTGGTGTAGAGATTTTCCTTTCTTGAGTTAAATAAAATGTGAAGGAAAAGGAAGCACTCATAAGCTTCCATTTGTTTTCAACAGGTAACCAGTGAGTTGGGTTATTATAGTCACCTCCCCTCCTTCCTACCTGAACTACCCTTTGGGGCTTGTCAGCCACCAGCTCCGTTGGAAACACTTTGCTGTATCTGAGTTCCCATGAAGGACAGTGCTGCCTTGAAAGGAAGATTAATATAAAATGTCAGTCAAAGATTTTATATTCCCAGCCCAGATCTTTATCTCAGAATAAAAAGGGGAAATCTATCTCTTGTGAGTCATGGGTATTAAGGAGCTGGGAACATTTCACTGGCAGCGAAACTTGGCAAAAATAGTCCTAGTGGATTTCAAGTTTATTTGACTAATTCTTTCACCACTTGTCAAACGAAACTACTTTTGTTTAGGTAACAAAACAAGCTGTTTCCTCTGCCATTTCTCCAGTGAGTCGTATAGGCACTTGTGGCAAACACACATTACTGTTAACTGTTATGATGTTTGCTGTCAAATTCATTTATTTATACAACTGCTGTAAAAAGCCTGAGGCCCATAAGCAGCCATGAAAGATTTCAGAGTCATGGTGTGGGGTCATGAGAGGGGAAAAAAAAGTCTCCACTGGTTATGAGAAAGGAACTGACACAGGAAATGGTCACATATGGCGTAGATTTATTGTGTCCGGGGCTTCCCATTCAAATCTCATTACAGCCTCAGCGCAGAGCTGGGCATGGCACAGGCACATTCATTTTCGTTTTGGCATCCAACAGAATTACTGCTGCAGCTTCAAACCGAGGGCTGGGGAAGGGATCAGTTTATCATTCTGGGGAAAGTGTGAACCGAATTGTATTTGTAAGGAATGCTGTTGCCTGCCCATGCCTTTAATCTGAGACATGAACATAACTTTCTTTAAATCTAGCAGGCAAGGTTTGCTTGTGAAAAGAAGTAGGAGGGTGGAGAAAAAGTGGGATAGGCAAGGAGAGTATTACAAATGGAATAAAGGGAAAAGTGAAGATTAGATGAAAAGGGAAAACATTTTGAATATTCATGTATTTGTGGAAAATATAGGTGTCCTTCTTATAGATACACATGCATATGTGTGCAAGCACATATGTATGTACATAGCATGTATGTATTTCTTGCTAGTATTTAAAAAAAAACAACAGCGGTGTTATGTTCACATGTTAGAATTTCCTTCACCTGTAGCCTGCTTCTTTCAACACTGTTCATTATGATTGCTTGCAATGCTTACAGATGCTGTTTCTGACTCCAAGGCAAATATTATTAGTTTGAGATGGAGATAATGCCAAAAAAGGCAAAAGGAGAGTGTGAAGTATTTCTTGATTATGGTGAATGTAACAGCTTATATTTATTAGCACACGTTTGCTCCCAATTCTGCATATACATCATCTCATTTAATCCTGTTCTTCAGCCTATGAATTGGGGCACTAGTCTCAATCCTTTGTACAAATGGGCTGAGTCAAAGAGAGGATATATAATTTGCCTGTGGTTTTACAGCTAGAAAATGGCAGAGCCAGGATGCAATGCAAGTTTCTGTGACTCGAAAACTTGATCTCTCACCCCCTAAGCTATATACTTCCTGAGCTTGCATTTGCTTTGGCTGTTTTCAAGGTAGTAGTCACAGAATAAAACATAATGGAGACCATACCCACTGATGGTTGCAGGTCACATCATAATACAACAGAATGATAACAATATAAAAACACTTTCTAAGCCACTTATTTCAAGAAAACATAGTAAAAGAATACAAAATGATCTTCTGGAACTTTCGCTAATAGATTTTTATAGATGAATAGATTCTCACCAATAATAGTAAGTTTTTTTTAATTAAAAAGTGGAAAAATAGTTGATTCAGAAGGGTCTTTTTGATCTATATCTGACCCTGCTCCCCTCCAATACTCTTAGCCATTTTATCATTTATTTTCATCTCTTGAACATTTCCCCCCTCAAAGTAACACTTTTATGAAAAGGGAAAATGTATTTTAAAATACCCGGAGAACTTATGGCCTTATACACATCCTTGTCTCATGTAGTAGGTGGTCTTATGTAGTTTTCATTTTTTCTCAGAGTAGTTGGGAAATATATTCCATCATTATTTTTACAAGATATAATGTCTCTTGGAAAACAGACCCCAGTACAAGAACCTTGGTGAGATTGTCTGTAAGGTTGGGATAGGTTCTCTAACCTGTTGCTCCTGCAGATGTGTGTATTCTGGGTGCCGTAGGTATCATCAATCCTTTTGAGCTGTCTTCACATTGGTGATTTCTTCTCTACCCTCTCTTAACTCTCAAAGGATAGGAGCTACTTCATCACATCGGTTACTAGCTTTTTGAGTTCTGTCTTCCTTGGTAAGAATGGTGCCAGAAGAGACCATTCTCCTCAGTGCCACTGTCTAGCAAGTTAATCCAACCTGGAAATGCCTTCAGTTTGCAGTTCCAGGACCTAAACTTTTAACCCATGCTGTTCTTTTTCAACTAAATGAACTTGAAGTTTGTCAAATTACATTTTCTATAATACCACTATATGTGTGTATAGGTATATGTTCAAATATATGTACTTCATCCCTCTTACCATGACTAGAACTACCATATTGTAGTAATTCAACAGATTTTAAAGACCTATAATTCTAGACTCCAAATTAATAAGGTGGTATTTTCTGTCATCTCTAACTGAATCTATTATGCATCAGAACATCACTCTCAATTTATCTTCACCTTACACACACAAGGCATGGCCTTTATTTTTGAAGTTAAAAACACACACACATAATTTTAGTTAGAATTCCCCATTCTAAAAAAGTAAACTGTTTTTCTATATTATTTCTAATATGACCAAAATATATTTTCCTTAACATTTTCCCCAAATTCCAGTTACTTTCTTTATGTATTTTAGGAACATAGTTTTGAGATTTTGGAGTTCCATTCCTCAAACCCTGAGGGTCTATGACAACATATATGAATGAGGATAAATTCAACCTGTCTTCACTTTATTAGATCTGTGGCCAATTATATTTGTTAAATTACAAATAATGAGGTATAAATGTTGTTTGAAAGAAAAGAATTGTAAATGATTTCATTTTTTGAAAATAAGAGAATGATTATATATTTTGTTTTTTTGTCAAAATATTCTATACTTTACTGTACCATGAATTGTGAAATCATCACAAAATGGCTAAAAAATATATTGTAGGAAATGGTGGTGTTAACCTTGAGGAAAAAAATCTTTAATGTTGATGTGTTTCATTCAATTTTAAACATCTAAGTTTTTTCCTTTTGTTGAAAAGGGGAAGATGGAAGGATTTTATGTGCCTTTGAGTCAAAACATTAATTTTAAAAGTACTTTTTTTTCCTTCCCTTGCGATCCATTTTTCTAAATAAAGGATGGAAGTTGTTTCTATTTTCTTTTAATTTTTTTCTAGCAAAGACTACCCCTTTGGCATATTTTCTTTTCAAATGTGAAATGAGGTGGAAAATCCTCATTTCACGACAGGAAGGACAAATATTGACACGAAGTTAATATGTGTTAGAACCCTGGAAGCAACTTGAGTATACATGTGTACACACTCATACATGTATGCACCATCTTCTCTTTCTCCTCTTCCATCAGATGTTCCTAAAATGCCTTTTTCTTGGTGTTTTGGTCCATGGTTTCCAATCCAGGGAAAGACAGGCTGAGCATATTATATGTCTAAGCTATTTTAGGATGTTAAGGTATACACAAAGCAAGTGCCATGTGCACACATAGACTCACAAATACAACCTGCTTAATCTAATTTCCCCCACTTAGAAAAGAGCTTCTGGACTTTATCACTGTTCTTGTCCATCTTGAATGCAATAGCATATGCCAAGCCAATACTTGCTGGTCTCCCAGCATTTATTAAGTCCTGTCCACTTTTGCCTTTTTTGAGAGGAATGCCCTGGGGTGACTGGACGGCTGCCCCTGACAGGCTGTGTCACTTATCTATTCACATTCATTATGAAAGTCAGCTGTGGTCAGACTTTGCTTTCTTCCCACCTCCCTTCTCCCTCCCTTCTTCTCTCAGTCCCTCTTACAAGCACCCCTGCCTGGATTTTCATGAGGAAATAATCAGATTAGGCTTTTCACGGTGAGTTCATATGGAGTTCTCTTTCTCCAGTGTGCTACTAACTGAATAAACGTGTTTAGTGGTAAATTGTAAATGACATTATGATTACCAAAGCCAGCATGGGTTTCATTTAAAAGTGATCAGAATTGCAGACCACAAAAATTGTGACTGGCAGATAAAGCCATTTGGAGAAGTGGGAAAAGAAAAGGCAAAAACAAATGAGAAAAATAATCATTACTCAAAACAAAACCTTCCCCAACTGAGAAAAGCAGGAAGGAAAGAAATCTAGAGAAAGAAAAGACTCTATTTAATATATTTTATTAATTTTTTTTACAGAGAGGAAGGGAGAGGAACAGAGAGTTAGAAACATCAATGAGAGAAACATCGATCAGCTTCCTCTTGTACCCCCCTCCCCACTGGAAATGTGCCCGCAACCAAGGTACATGTCTTTGACTGGAATCAAGTCTGGGACCCTTCAGTCTGCAAGTTGACACTCTATCCACGAGCCAAACCAGTCAGGATGATAGACTCTATTTAGAAGAGAGAGTGGAATGTCACCGTGGCTCCTGCCTGCTGTGACTGGGAGAATGACCTACACCTGTCTGGTTATGTACATAGCCCTCTCTTACTAGTTCATGTGTATTCTCTCTCCCAATTAATAACTATATCCAATTAGCAATTCTGGAACCTCCAAAGTATGTATTGCTTACATAATGTGCTTTATTTTTACTTCACATTAAAATTTAATAGTAGAATTGATTAACTCTGAAGGCAAAATAGGAAAATGGATGGTAGGATACTGATAAACCACCCTATCTCTTAGTCATCAGGAAAATTCTGGAGAAACAAAAATTAATTTCTTATAAGTAAACACCAGGATTTTAAATTTGTCTATAAAATTAAATAATTAATGTCAGTTGCTGATAATCTTTAGACTATCACCTTTGTTATATCTGTGGCTGTTTGTTCATACTTCTAGGATAGTATGCTAAAGTAATAAAAAGGCCAAATGGTAATATAAAAAAGCCAATGGAATCTCATCAAAATTGTGATTAGGCAAATAACTAAAAATCTTCCTGTGAGTTTAATGGATTTGTATAGAGAGAAATCCTGATTATTGTAGCACTTTTCTCACAGTATTAATCATCACAGCTGACCCTATATCTAAATATAACCCAAAAATGAAGTTATTCAATTACATTTTATTTTACCAAAGGCATAGAATTTTGAAAGTATGCTTTTCTCTTCCATCTTTTCCTTGTTATTTTTACTAATTATGTGAGTCAAAATTTCTGTAAGTCAATTTTTCTTTTCTATCCTCACCTGAGGATATTTTATTATTATTATTATTATTATTATTGATTTTAGAGAGAGGAAAAGGAGAGAAAGAGAGAGAGAGAAAGAGAGAGAGAGAGAGAGAGAGGGAGAGAATGAGATGAATGTGAGAGAGAAATATGTGTCCCAATCAGGGATCAAACTAGCAACCTGTGAATGTGCCTTTACTGGGAATTGAACCCACAATCTTTGGATGAATGGGATAACACTCCAACCAACTGAGCGACCCAGTGAGGGCAAGTAAATTTTTCTACCTATGAACTACGGATAATTAAACCTGCCATTAAGAAGTTTTAGGTAAAGGATATTAGATATAGAAGAAAGGAGAGGGAAAGAAGGAAGAAAGAAAAGAAGGGAGGATAGGGTGGGGGAGAAGGATTAGGGAAACAGAGTTATTACCTAAGTAATGGCTATTTTATGCCGATTTTTCTGGGGCTATAGTTTGGTCATCCTGGACTGGTTGCTCCTGATGACAGTCTGGCTTCTTGAACTGTTCTCTGCAGATTATGGGTCAGAATTTTATTTTGATGTGTGTATATGTTCAGACTCTTACTTTTCAACTCATCTTTAAGGCTTTTCTAGGAAAACATCTCACATCGAAATACCTAAATGTTAGTTGGTGTTGTTGCTTTTTAAGTACACTTTTTTTTTCTACCTTACTACTCTCGACACAGTAATAACATTGAGATTGTCTTCACCATCAGCTTTCAAAATCATGAACTCAAGTGTCTTTCCAGTTCACTTGTTCAAGAGCCCTTTCCTTGTGACATTAAACCCACTACCATGTGCCTTTGTTTGACATACATTAGTACCTTCATTTCATTCCCTTCCTTATGCAACTGAGCTGTGCTGTACTTCATTATAATTAGACTAGAGGTCCAGTAAACGAATTCGTGCATGGGTAGGGTCCTGCCAGTCCAGTCCCAATCCGGACAGATCAGGGCCAGGCTTGTCAAGAGGAGGAAAAGGTGGGAGGTTGGCCAACCAGCTGGCCACAATAGAGCCAAATCAAGGCCAGCCCGCTGGAGGGCGGGGCCGCTGGTGATTGGCTGCCCTGATTGGGTTGGGGGGCCTATCAGGTGTCAGCAGGCAGGGGAGGGGCCAGGGAAGGTTGGCCAGCCAGCACCACCCCTGATTGGTGTATGTGGGGAATGATTAGGGGCAGAGCTGGCTGGGGAGAGGGACCGAGGGCCGATTGTGGTGTTGGGGGCTGATTGGGAGTGGGGCTTGCCATGGGGAGGGGCTGTGGGCAGTGGGCCGACTGGCCCCAGCCCTGAATGGGGCACCAACTTGGGATAGGGCCAGCTGGGGAGAAAGGCTTTGGGGCCTAAGAGATGGTGGGGGCCCTTTGGGGATGGGGCCAGCTGGGGGAGGGGCTGCAGGAGGTTAGCTGCTGGCCCCTCTCCCTATTAGAATAGTGGGATGATCAGAGGTGGGGTCATCAGGGGAGGGGCTGCGAGAAATTGGCCAGCTGGTCCCACTCCCCAACGGGCTGGTTCGCTGGCCGCAGTGGGCATCATAGCGACCAGTTGAACTTGTTACTGCGTTCTGGTCACTCGCTTTATATATATATATATATATATATATATATATATATATATATATATATACACATATACACACACACACACACTAGAGGCCTGTTGCAGGAAGATT